>OZ024857.1:36392140-36404640 GCA_964017155.1 Oasisia sp. SBJ-2009 | reverse complement strand
CTTATATATAATATGTATTAGCTACGTATACTATTTGTCCTTTTGAATAAAAGATGTGAGCAATGGTGCTATCTTGTATACTTATATGATTACTCATTCTTTGGCCATTTCCGAAAAACGCCATTACGTTTTCTTGTGTACCACAGGTGTGAGAGAAGCCTGCACAGCTCTCGGTATCACATGTTTATTTGCTACCAGTTATGCCAAACTGCCCCATCTTTACACAGTCGTGCCCTCTGCGACCTTCTACATCGTTGCACTGGTGCCGATTTATGTCCCGGAATGCCATGAAAAGTCTACAACATGTATGCGTCTGCACCAAGGCCTGCACTGGTCGTGTGAGGGACCACCTTACGGAATACGACGGGAAGTCGTAGGTAAAACCGTCAAGAGTTACGACGTTCTTGCGATCTGCCATTCCGCTCCAGTGCAACTTCTCGTAGCACTGCGACTATGGCTTATAATTCTTCCTGTGTGTACTTAGAACATATTATGGATTTTGTACGGTGAGAACTTACGAAGTGGCTGGGAAGACAAATTCGATGTTCACATTGATCCTAGGATTGTTCGTCTGAACGTGAGGCTTTATTTTAGCTTAAGATAAAATAAAGCCTCAGCGAATATCATGTCGTTCGTTTGTGTGAACGCAAACATAGAGTAGACGAAAGTGACAATCGGACGGCACAATTGGAATATGGAACGAAGTGTAACTTGCGACGCTTGCAAACACTCTCTATTGTTGTAAAACACCATCTATTGGAAACGTAACGAATATTATGTTAACAGTCACGTTCATCTTAAACCTGATATAGACACTTAACGTTCCCAAAAGAAAACGAAGAAAGAAGTCAAGTTGGAACAGGCAATTGTGAAGAAAACCATAGAGCGTTATACGAAAGAAAGCAACTAACACAAAGACGGCAGGACGCAGTGGACAGAAAATACGAAAAGAGCGAAACAATCGTAGGAACTATATTATATATATATATATATATATATATATATATATATGCGAAATATGACTGTCAGGAACGCAGCGCCATCTTGACACTCCCGCGCGTTTAGGCCTTGCGGTCCCACGAATGACGTCACAAGCGACAGTGACGTCAGCAGCCCAGTGATCGGCATGCTCCATCTGCTGTATACATATCTGTGTACGTATCGGTCAAGGTAGGAAGTATTGCTCTTATAGTTGCCCGCCATATGGCGACTTCGTTCTCAGGTGAAAGTAGAAAGTACGCTGTCACTCAAACACGGCCCGTATATCCTTACTGACACTAAATTACTACGTGTTAGTATTCAGGGTATGTATCGATGTGTGTACAAAGCTTGAAGAGAAGGAGCACATGTCTGTAAAGCACGACACATTGTGCCCGTGATGACTGTTGTTTGAATGTGTCATTGGCTTTTACACAATTTCACACACACGCACGCACACACGCACACACGCACACACACACACACACACACACACACACACACACACACACACACACACACGTATGTATATATGTGTGTGTGTGTGTGCACGCGTGCACGCGCACGCGCACGCACACGCAGGCACACACATACACCATACATTTTCGGCGGTTATATGCTCCAATGTCGACTCTTGCCTTATGATTACGCCAAATGATTGCTTTTTGCGCATCTGAGCTTGAATTATGAAGAACATAGGCGCTATAAAAGTGTTATAAATACTTACACACAAATTACGTATGCACGCACGCACGCACAAACATACACACACACACACTCACACCCTTAAATAAATTGACCCGAAACATGTTTTTGTTTTACAAAACCACAATGCATGTGACAAGGTTCGGAGAGACATGGAGGAGACAGCGGGTGCTGTAGAGGATGCAACTGACAAGGCGTCGTGGCAGACGGAGATCTGAGCAGCTACCTCCAATTAAGTATAACACCAAGGATCTTATAGCTGCGAAGCTATAGAATCCTTGATAACAGAGTCACCAAAAGATTACGAAATGTATGTTAATTTCACAATTCATTACAACGTACATAGTTGTGTTAACATACATAACTGATCCTTCTGATCCTTCATTTTACAGCTAATTTTGTTTAATGGTGGATTTTCTTAAGAGCTCTTTGTCTTTGTGAAACGGTCCGTGTGGTACATAGTCAGCGGGACCTGTCAAAAGAGCGCAGCACCTGGGCACGACTTGACAGCTGGGAGCGCCGGGATGCCCGAGTCATGGAGTTCGTAACATGACTCTGACCCCGCCGAAAGATCAGGGATGATGTGTATTGCATAACACCCATCGTCTCTGCGTGGGACATCGCCACTGCCCCATATTCTGCCTTCCCGGGGTTCTACCACACGCGGGGAGCGCGCCTATTCCCTTCGGCCGCGGGCACGTCAAGCCAAGAGGAAACGTACGATACTCGATCCCCGAGGCAAAACGTAAATACCGTCGGTATTTGCAGAATATATCGTGGAGTGTGCATAAATCACAGGCGGTAATTACCTTTACATGTACAGTTATGTATCTTGGGTATGCAGGTATTGCAGTACCTCAGGTATTGCAATACCTCAGGGAGTTTGACGCCCCTGCCATGCAGAGTTGTAAACCACTGCCTTGTGGTATAGGTTCTTGTCAGAACCGAAGGCTAAGGGAGCAAACCCTAAACAGAAAACCATGTCACTGTGGCAGCATCAAGGGCGGTTGGTGTATGGAACTCCCAACATCTCTCGACCAGCCACTGCAGGGACAAATAGTTTGCGCCTGTCTTGACATGTTCTTGCCGGTGTGAGACCTCTATTTGTTCCCCGAGAGAGTGTCGCTAGTAACTTGCAAAAGCCAGCGGTACTTCAAAAGTTTTTGCTAGCAGCTTCCATGAAATGTACAACTGCACGAAACATGATACCGGATCGGCCGTCGCCCGGGTTACCAAGGACCGCGCTGCTCGACCTCATCTTCCGTCGACAGTGGAAAATCAGCTAGGAAGAAGAAGACAAAGAAGACAACTACTGACAATTGGACAATGGAACGTCAGGACTCTCCTCGACCGAGAAGGAGCTAACCGACCAGAAAGACGTACGGCACTAGTAGCAATGGAATTTGCCAAATACAACATCGACATCGCCGCCCTATGTGAAACAAGGTTCTCAGAGTCTGGTAGTCTCGACGACTTGGAATACTCTTTCTTCTGGAGTGGCAAACCCGAAGGAGAAAGAAGGGAGGCCGGAGTGGGCTTTGCTATCAAAAAGGATATCATCACAAAGCTGACAGAAATGCCACGGCCAGTAAGTGACAGAATCATGACGATGAGACTACCTCTGAGCAAGGACAACTTTGCTACAATTATCAGCGTGTATGCTCCGACAATGACAAACCCAGATGAAAACAAGGAGGCCTTCTACAACCAGCTCGCAAGTGTGCTCAGGGGCATCCCTCATACCGATAAGCTACTGCTGATAGGAGACTTCAATGCGAGGATAGGAAGAGACAATGACAAGTGGCCCTTGGTCATGGGCAAACATGGGATTGGGAAATGCAACTCCAATGGCGAACTTCTACTGGCTCTGTGCTCTGAGTTCGAACTGATAGTGACGAACACCATGTTCAAGTAGAAGGATGAACGCAAGACCACCTGGATGCATCCTCGTTCCAAACACTGGCATATGATAGACTTCATCATCACGAGGTGTCGGGATAAGATGGACATCCACAGCACCCGAGCCATGCGTGAAGCAAACTGTTGGACCGATCACCAGATGCTGAGATCAAAAGTGGCTTTGAGAATACGACAAAAGCACAACAGGCAAGGGACAAATAAGCCGACCAAGCTCAACACTGCAAAACTAAGTACCATCAGCCATAGGGAGAGTTTTGAGCAGGAGATGGACAGTGCTCTCGCCCACTGGGAGGAGAAGGAAAACTCAACACCAGACAAGGAATGGGCAGCTCTGCAGCAGGTTGTGTACAACACAGCCAAGACATATCTTGGCAAGCCAGACAGAAAACACCAGGACTGGTTCGACCCCAACGACCAGGAGCTACAGACTCTTATGAGCAGAAGAGATCAAGCCCACCAGAGAGTGTTGCAAACCAGGAGCACTAGATCCACCACTGCAGCATACAAAGATGCATGCAGACTGCTACAAAAACACACCCGTGCACTGAAGTCGGACTGGTGGGAAAGGAAAGCAGTGGAGCTGCAGAGAGCTGCCGACAGTAACAACATGAAGGGCTTCTACAATGGACTGAAGGAAGTGTGGGGACCCAAAAAGAAGGGACCTGTTCAACTAAAATCAACAGACGGAATAGAAACCTTCTCTGACAGCAAGAGAGTTGTGGCAAGATGGAGTGAACACTTCCAGAAGCTACTCAACGTCCCTGGTGACATAGATCACGAAGCTCTGGACAACATTCCGCAGCGCATTACCAAGACAAGCCTTGATGAGATTCCAACTATGGATGAGATGGCTAGAGCAATCGCCAGCAAAGATGGCAAAGCACCTGGAGGAGATGGAATTCCTGCAGAAGTATGGAAGCATGGAGGAGACAATCTGTTCAGGAGACTGCACCAACTAATCACCAATGCCTGGGAGATGGGTTCTGTACCACAAGCATGGAAGGATGCAAGCATTATAACCATCTACAAGAAAGGTGATCGAACAGACTGTGGGAACTATAGAGGAATCTCTCTTCTTTCCATAGCAGGCAAGATCTTCGCCAGGATCCTCCTCAACAGACTATCTACCCACCTAACACCAGAGGTAGTTCCGGAGAAACAATGTGGCTTCAGAGGTAACCGGAGCACCGTGGATATGATATTTTGTCTCCGACAACTACAAGAAAAGTGCATTGAGCAGGACCGACCACTGTACATGGTATTTGTCGACTTCAGTAAGGCGTTCGATACAGTTGGGAGGACCGGACTATGGCAGCTACTGAAGAAGTATGGCTGCCCAGAGAAGTTCACAACAATGATCGAGGCACTACATACCGGAATGATGGCGACTGTTAATGTTGGAGGGGAAGTCTCGGAATCGTTCAGGGTCACAAATGGGGTCAAGCAAGGCTGTGTACTGGCGCCCACGCTCTTTTCCATCTTCCTATCAGCAATGCTCGACAATGCTTTCCGAGACATGGGGGATGGCATCTACATACAGTCCAGACAGAGCGCTGACCTATTCAACGTCGCACACTTCAGAGCGAAGACCAAGACTACACGGATACTGATGAGGGAGCTGCTATTCGCAGATGACAGTGCACTGGTTGCACACTCTGCTGAAGAGATGCAGAAAATAGTGGATGCTTTTTCCAATGCGTCAAAGAAGTTCGGCCTGAAGATTAACATCAAGAAGACCGAGGTGCTGTACCAACCCAACTCTACAAGAACCCGAGAGGAGGATAACATGGTTGATGGAAACAAGCTGAACTCTGTTATGGAATTCACGTACCTCGGAAGCACTATATCAAGTGACGGATGCATTGACGATGAAATACAGAGGAGGATGGCCAAGGCTAGTGCATCTTTCGGCCGACTACGCCAGAGACTCTGGAACAACCACCATGTGTCCATGCGGGTTAAAGGCAAGATATACCGTGCAATTGTGCTGCCCTCCTATACGGAGCCGAGGCCTGGACAGTGTACAGACGACAGGTGAAAAAGTTGCATGCCTTCATGATGCGACATCTGCGTTCGATCATGAGGATAACCTGGACGGACAAAGTTACAAACAAGGAAATACTCGAACGGACAGGGCTGCCATCTATGGAAGATCTTCTGATCAGAAAGAATCTCCGGTGGACTGGACACCTCATGAGGATGTCATCAGACAGGCTACCGAAGCAGGTTCTCTACTCCCAACTGTCTTCTGGTCACAGAAAGAGAGGGCGCCCTCGTCTCCGGTTCAAAGATACCATCAAGAGAAACCTGAAGCTGAGAGACATAAAGATCGACTCCTGGACATCACTCTCACAGCAGAGAGACAAATGGAGAGCAAGAGTCAAGTGATGGAAGCAGTCTTTGTCGCTTCGCGACCGACAGCATGATGATATGAATCATTGTCGTACAGCCGGTGGACAGCGCTGATGCCGTCAAAGATGATCAACACTGGCCTGGATTTTTCATAATAGTAGCACTAGATTTTTACAGTTGTTTTCGAGTTTATTTCGAGCAGTTATTTATTGCTAATATAAAACAAATTATTGAACTGAAGAAGTGCAGTTTATATATAAATTGGTTAAAATGTAAACGTAATAATATTAAGTTATAATGTGGTTGTTACTGTTCTCCAGTTTCAACATAATGTAAAATGTTATTTATTGCCGCAAAACCACCAATGATTACTGGTCAGTACCCAGTACCATTGTCCGAAATATATGCAAGCAGCATTCAAGCTACGCATGAATAAACGTAGGCCTACGTCATCAAGACTTAGTGGTGGCGTTTTCTTCTTTAGGTTATGGAAATATCAGAGACAATGGCGAGTGTCTAAGGGGATTAGAACGTGGGACGTAATCACCAGTACGGGGAGAAGATTTGATAGGCACAATGCCAAAATTACTTCCAGAAGCGAGAGATGAAAAAAACACAGTAAGGATGGTTTCATCATGATAATGAGCTCACAAAATCCGTAGTTAAAATCAAGCTTATACATTACTTCACGCCAGTGTTAGTGAGACGGTCCCCAGTGTTATCTGGTAACGTCATAACTATAACATATTTGCACATTATAAAAAGACCGCCGCGGAGAGAAACAATAGATTACACCGTTATTGGTTGGGAGTCTGCCCGATAAGAGATTACGCCATCTGGAAGGAAGATGTGACGGATGTAACGCGTTTGATGCTGGCGTGAAGACGGGCAGTGTTGGTAGCTATGGCTGTAAGTTCGGCGGCTGTGACTAGACAGATGAGACTCCAGTGGCTGGTGATGTGCCACAAAGCAGCAGGAAGTCGACTTCCCACAGAGAGGCTGGAGAAACGACTGGTGTGCTTTCAATCTGCCTTGAGCAGGATGATTCAAACATTTGGCACCCGGACCTCGATAATAGCAACGGCAATGGCGGCACCACATTATGCACTACTGTCAAGTCGTCATCATGTGTGATCTCAAAGTGCACACGCACATGTACACACGTGCACACATACACTCATGCACACACACACACACACACTCACACACACACACACACACACACACACACACACACACACACACACACACACACACACACACACACACACACACACAAATATATATATATCCCAGTTATTCGTAAAAATAGAAATATAATTGACAATTGCTGGACCCTCGATAGGTTTCCTATTCCACATGCCATCTTTTGATAGCAATCTGGTAAAATTTGGTTAATTCCCAATCGCTGTATACTTACTATATTGCACTAACTAACTAGCATTTGTCGTTAACCATTATTTGACACCACTGAACATCTGCCTGGCATATTTCAGTGACGCTACAAGATCCACCAGCCGTTAACGTTAATACAGTAGTTTATACCACGGACTTGTATGTATATAAGTCCGTGATTTATATGCACTCAGTCTCTCGACAAGAAACGACGAAGAGGTCGCTGAAGATGACGATGATTCATCGGTTTGGAAACCTTTCCACACTGTGTGAGAGGGTCGGCTGTGACAGCATATCCAGGTCTAACGTGCATAATCTTGATTAGTATCTTATCCAAGGACGTCTGCAGACGATAAACCGTATAATCGGCTGTGTGTATTACTAGTGAGATAGTAAAACGTCTCGATGACCTGTAATACAAACACGATTTAAGAACAGGCATACAATACAATACAATAGAAAATTGGTTGAATCGCTAAATGATAGCAACAACATCCACGTTGATTTGTTAGCCGCGTGAGACGGATTTGCCTTTTTTCTGCGAGATGACTAAGATCCGGAAAATGTCTGCCTCTTAGGAAGAGGATGCGTTCTGGCTGGGTTGAGTTTATTCTTAGGAGCAGAAGGAAACAACGCGCTGCAGCCAAGATTGATGGCAGCAGAGATAAGGTGATTCATCGCTGGCACTGAGTGTTCATAAACTTTCTCGATAACGTTCTAGATAACGTTCATAATAATTATGATGATGACGACGATGATATTTTATGTGCTGCACCAACGTATCCTTTTTTAACAAACGAACTTCCGGTAAGATGTATTTATTGATATATAAATCATATAATACATCACAACAACGACGATGATGGCGACGCACCACCGTCAATGAAAATGCCTGTAGGCTAAACCGTACATCCGGACGAACGAAAGAAGTAATGACTAGATTATGTTGACCGAGGTCTTGTGACCACGATACATTTATGAACAGTTGTCTTGCGCGCCGTCGGTCAACAACCAGACTCCTGGCAACTACTACACGCCTGCATAATTAAGAATAACAATATTAGAGACCAATGTATTGCAAATATACATTAGACTACTACATTTTGTGTGCGTACGTGTGCGTGTATGCGTGTGCGTGTGCGCGTGTGTGGGTATATGTGTATGTGGTGTGTTTGCATTCGTTCATGATTACTTTTGTAGTAAAAAAAATTCTCACAGATTTGTGGTAGAACGAATTGAATTGTCGCCCCAGGGGGCTAGGGCCGGGCTGAGGACGACCCTATACCCACTGGTGTTTTGCCGTTAATTGGGACTTCAAAGACTTCCTGAGGTTGTGCACCCTACCACATGAACCTTATAAAGCCGTACAAGTTGGAAGTTGTATAGTGCACCAGAGACACCACGCACAGTGCGCCCTACGCTGGACGACTGGCTACGACTCATAATAGTTCATGGTTAGTTGCGGTCGCCACTTACGTTTGTTTCGCCATCGTTGTCGCAATGCGTCGCCACCAGTATGTTTGTTACTTTACACCACTAGGACAGCTTATGTCTTGAATGCAACACACACATGGTTCTTCAATGGTTTCATTTAAAAGAACACACGTTCCGGCTTCAAAAGTTATTTTTATTGACGCTTCATAGTCATACAGGATCGCCTGGGTAAATCAGAATTTATTTAGGCGATTTTTAAATAAGTGTAATAATTTACCTAGATGGCCTATCGCTGTTTCTGTGAGACTATTCCATGGTTCAACTTATTTATGTGTAAATATATTTTCTTAGGTTTAGCTTTACTCTTCGGGTAAACAATCTGAAAGTGTTGCTTCTTATATCTCGTCTTTGTTTTATTTAATTATTTTTCAAACGATTTGGAGGCAATTCCTAAATGCTGTGCATTATTTGGTAAACTTCTATCATGTCTCCTCTTAATCTTCGATAGGCTAGTGTGGGTAACTTTTATTATAGTCTGATGTAGGTTTATTTTGTTATACGTTTTTCTTCCAAGGTGTTTTATGTGAATCACAATTATATTCGTGTTGACGTTTTTTGGATTATTTGATTATTACTATACGGGCAATGCTTTTAATAACATAGGTATTTTAAACACACACACACACACACACACACACACACACACACACACACACACACACACACACACACACACACAGACACACATACACACATACACACATACACACATACACACATACACACATACACACATACACACATACACACACATATATATATATATATGTATGTATATATATATATATATATATATATATATATATATATATATATATATATATACATATATATATATATATATATATATATATATATATATACGGATTCCGCCGATGCTGTTATTTAAGTTTGTCAGTATCTCAAATATAAAACAGAGACGATAGGTATGCATTTTCGATCATTCGTCTGCTACCATCGACATTTCAAAATACTGACCTCTTACATTTGTTGCTTGAGTTATGCCGACAAATATATTGATGCACTGCCACGCCCTTTGATTTCCTGTTGGTGAACACGTTGCGATATTTTGATGTTTCGTGAAACCGTTTATAGCCGCAGTGGAAAAGCCTCCTTTGAACCCGTCTGTACAGTGCAACCAGGTGCACTTGCCGGGTTGTACTCGTCAGCAAGGTGTAGTAAAGCCGCCTGGCTGAATAGGTCAAATCATAATTGCCGTAGGCGTTCAGGTCCAGGAATTTCGTTAAAAAATTAATGTTCCAGCAACCGCCTTTAGGCGGATCCTTCACGATCTATTTGCGTCAGTGTTCTACATTATAATAACCAGCCCGCATAGATCCGTTGCGTTTTATATAGGGGAGATCGGGTAGGGTTGACGCAATTTTCGTTTAAATTAACTTTTCCTTACGATGACACATACAATGGACCCACTTTGTGTAAGTATTCTCCCTATTGTGTCATATATCAGAATGTGCATTCAGTTATTTTATATAGCTATTGTAATATTTATGATATTGTCCGTTACCTGACGCCATCTCAACTGCGCCAACTTGCCCCGTGCACGGGGTAGGTTGGCGCACAGAATGTAAGGGCAAAAATACAGATTGCTATCCCAAAAATGTGGCAGGTCCGCTGTGGTACGTTGGCGCTTCACAGTAAACGCATACGAATATGTTGCAAATAATTGTTAATTCAATCTAATATAAGGCACCGAGTTGACCATACCGCAGGCTTGTAGACAACACACACAAGTCAATTGGTGTTTACCGAATATAGATCGCTATGCACCAGCACGATATTTTGGGCGATAATGTGTTGTGCGTGTCTAATTTACTGAACCAAATGATTTCCATATTGTTTGGCTTATGCACACGGGTCGAGGAGAATTACTCGCAACGCAAGGTATCTGAACACACCGCATGATAGCATTGATAGGTGCTATTTGTGGCTGACTGTCTGGTAGTAATTTATTGCTGAATACTGGTCTGACGCCAAGCGAGAAACATGGAATGAAAGTAAGAAAACATTGTTGTTAGACTCAACGCACAACGTTGTCAATTCCATGGCCATACATGGATGCATGCATGGATGCATGCATGCATGCATGCATGCATGCATGCATGCATGCATGCATGCATACATACATACATACATACATACATACATACATACATACATACATACATACATACATACATACATACATACATACATATCATGCATGCATGCATACATACATACATACATACATACATTCATACATACATACATACATACATACATACATACATACATGCATGCATGCATGCATACATACATACATATATACATACATACATGCATGCATGCATACATGCATGCATGTTATGTTTATGTGTAATATAATAATACCAGCGCACATGTGCTAATGTATGTGGTAGAAAACACGCCGGTAAAGCTGGCAATACGCCATCTTAGTAAGTAGGCCAACAGGCCCCTCGTGGCGTCTTGTCCCACTTTCGAAGGATGCGTCTTGCCCCCAACAGACATGCTCTAGATTATATTCCGTGTTCGTTATTGTAGTAGCATATTCAGTGTAAGATCACTACCCTTCATCATAGCGAAATACGCTTTACACAATTCAGTACGTCTGTCGTTGAGCGTTGGTAATTTTGACATCTGTAGAATGTCCACGTACGAACAACTAGGAAATTATTTTAGACACCGTTCCTCCTAGTCCTTTTCTATCCTGAAGGCGAGTAACTCTTTTATACGTATTCATCGATTATTATAATGACTTGGGGATGTGGTCTGTTTTACAAGTTACAGCGACAACACGAATTCAGAGATTATTCACGTTGCAAACAACGTTACCGCGTATGGGAATGTGAACATTGACATATCACAATAAAAAACACATTGCAGTGAAAGTGACATATTCAGCTGATGACGTATGCTAACACACGGTTGGCTGCAATGCATGGATTTATTGATCGTCGGGAACAATGTTAATATTCCCAAATCGGCGACCGGCTACTGGGAAGAGTTGGAACTCGTGACGTCAGCCTTTCTATGAAAATGACGCTGTCCTTACAAATAAAGTGTTGTGCCTTCAACAACGTTTTACTAGTTAAATACAGGTATAATAATCTAACTTGCTGTTGTAACTGGTTAACTGTTATTAATTCTATTAGATTCATAGACCAAATTTAATAAATCAGCGTCAGTGACTCTGGTCGTGGTCATTGTTTTGTTATAGTTTTGTCGTTTGCTAAATTTAGACATAATTAGCGTTTCTCTTCTACGATCATTGACAGGTCCCAGCAGCTGACGTAACCGCAGTAATCGGTGCAGCAGACCGACCCATGTCGATTGAAGAGTAAATAACGTCCGTCTTGTGTATGATTCACGCCCATAATGTGACCCCTGTCTTCCGTAGTGGGCAGTGACAGCTGCGGCATACTGGCGGTTGAAACAAATACTCTGTGCAAGCAGGTAAATAGCACTAAATATCGAGGCCGGGGAGGTAAAGCCGTCAGAGATACTATGAATCAGACACGAGGGTATCCTCAGCATGCCATTTACGTCGAATGCGGTGCGGCAGCCGTTGGTTGATGGGTTTGCCAGCGAGGATCAGAGGGCGACCATCTTGCCGAGACAGTTCGTCTTTAGTCCAG
>OZ024857.1:36367140-36389640 GCA_964017155.1 Oasisia sp. SBJ-2009 | reverse complement strand
ACACGTGCCAGGGGCGAAGCGGAGCGCGTGGGTGACGGGCCGGCTGGGGCTATGACAGCCCCTCGCGTGCGTCAGTGTGGTGTTGTGCCGCCGACGTGCCGTCGATGACCAGGGAGGCTCCGCGCTGACCAGCCGGCCACGCCAGCGATAACAAAGCCGGGAAAGAGATCAGATCCAAAAGAAGAACGGACTGGGTGGATGGACGGATGGATGGGAGTGCAATCAAGCTATCGTCGGGCGGATGGTTTCTAGGCGGCCGCATGCCTTCTCCCCGGCCCTACGTGGAGAGGCGCCAGATGCCGGGGTCTGCAGTCTGTCAGCCGGCCACCACCGCCACCGCCACCGCCACTGCCGCAGCCACCACCGGGCGAGGCAAAAATAGCGAGCGCCGCAAAATAAACCTCCTCGTCTCCCAGGCATGTGTACGATCGAGATACAGCCACCATCGCGACCGGAGCCGAGCGTTCGTGAAGCCTGCCAGCTCCAACAGGCAGCACTTGTTCGCTGGGTCATCATCACAAGCCAGCTCAACCAGGGCCTGGCTGATTCCATAGAAGTGCCGAGGTTAGCTGAGTGAAAGTAATTATTGACTTCGCCAGTCACAACTGCCTCAGCCGTGAGAACAGCGCAACAAATATCCCAACTTAACGACGGATACATAACTGTTGGGAATCCCAATGTTAAGACTCGTCTGCATCCTAAACATTATATCACTGTTGACTGTATGGCTTGAACCACATGTCAAGTGAGCGATTTTACTGGCTGAGCTTAAATTCAGAGTTTTGCAAAACGATTAGCCGGATGGATGGATGGATTTATTTAGTATAAAATGTAAAACATTGTACAGATATACATAAGATATAAATACAAAGTACATTAAATAAAAGGATGACACAAAAAAGTGCAAGCACTTATTTCCATTGTGGTCCCACAGTGGTACTGCTGGCTAGCTGATGTTACATTGGCGAATGTAACATATAAATTCAGTCAATAATGCTCGGTCGAGTCCCGATGACCCAGTGTTTCTAGATTTTAGATATTATATCAATTTGCTACTACAACTGCAACTGCAACTGCAACTGCAACTGCAACTGCAACTACAACAACAACAACAACAACAACAACAACAACAACAACTACTACTACTACTACTACTACTACTACTACTACTACTACTACTACTACTACTACAATAACAATAAAAACAACAACTACTACAACAACAACTACTCCTCCTCCTCCTACTACTACTGCTACTGTTCCTGCTGCTGCTGCTGCTGCTGCTGCTGCTGCTGCTGCTGCTGCTGCTGCTGCTGCTGCTGCTACTACTACTACTACTACTGCCTTCAAAATAATGTTATTAAAATTAAATAATCAAATGACGTCACACAGGGTCACGTGACGTAATGCAACGTCATACTGCTTTTGCTTAGAGACCCTGACAGCAAACACCAAATACAACACGATAGGCCTACAAGTATGGGATATTAATCTCCATTTCATGACATCAGTGGTTAGGTAAGTATAACGTCGACCTTACGATCGACCAGATCTTTAAAGGAACATGTTAACTGCTTTATTCGTGCGTATTATAGACGAGCTCTAAATGCGAGTAGAGGGCAACAACTTACAAGAAGACCGCAACAACTCTCATCACCAGTCGCAGTGGCAATAAAACAATCTGTCGAATGGTTGGTGGTTGAACGCGTAAGTAAATGGATCCTTTCATTGATTCAGACCGTAACTAAAAACGAATTTTCAACGGTTTACAATTCATCGCCTCATTAAAGGCGACATACACCTATCGGCAGTTCTTAAAGTTACGCAAACCAACAGTAATTATTAAAATGCGACATCACCAAACCAGTGTCGCGCTTACATATTTCCGGTCGTTATAAACTTTCCGATTGACGTTTCTGCGCATGCGCAAACTCCTCAATGTGCAGCGAAGCATTTTTTTGTATAAATGCCATTGCCTGTTCGTTAACACTCCTGTGATGATTACTCTGAAGATTTGCTTAAAATATCGTTTAATACATTCAAATATGACATTTGTTTAAATCACTGTCACGGATTATGGCGCACTACAATCAAGAGATTTGTGCTTGCTATCGCAACATGCTTCAAAACTTGTTTGTCTTGTGTTAATTTGCAACAAATAACTTTGCCGAGAGGTTATATACATCCTAACGAACAACCAGTAGTATTTATACCATAAATGTTTTGTCGTTTCGCTGCGCATTGATGATTTTATGTTTATCGCGCATGCGCAGAAACGTCAAACGGAACGTTTATAACGCCGGAAAAATGTAAGCGCTACACCGGCCTTCCTTATAACCCTAGACGACGTGCCTAGAGGTGTGAACAGCTCTAACAGTGAACACGAGTACAACGCCAAGGGCCGGGCTTGTGCATTCTGCAGCGTTGTGCCCCGTCAGACGTGTCAGAGTACAACGCCAAGGGCCGGGCTTGTGCATTCTGCAGCGTTGTGCCCCGTCAGACGTGTCAGTGAGACGGATTTGTGTTTCTGGGTCAAGCTTACGTCAGTTTTCTACAAGAAACGAAACAACTGAAACAGGTGGTCTGATTGTTTACACCAACACCAACCGCAACAGTCAGTGCTGGGATTATGGCTGTTACATGCTCACGGATAAAACACATCTACGAATATATGTGTTAGTGGGCTTGGCTGTACTCTTATACGGTCTTTATGTACGTTGCCTTTGATTTTATTTGTTTTTATCGACTATACACCGAACATGAAGAGGGACAAGTATGAGAGAAGGAGGAAGGAAGAAGAAGAGGATCATGACTATGAGGAAGAAGAAAATAAGAAGACATCGAAGAAGTAAAATTGAGAATAAGAAAACGAAAATATTATTAAAGCGACAATGGCTGCGAACAGCACCACGAAGAAAACATTACAATAATAATACATATATCCAGTGATATATAGTTTAATATAAATGTTAACAATCAATTTTGCACGTGAACAATATTTAATCAGAGTTTGGCGTCTCCTGCGAGAGTGTCGTAGTCACTCCCCCGACGTCAACGTTTTCATTGAAATCATGCTAAATTGGTCAATCAAATTATTATTCCAAATAGTACATAAATAAGTGTTGTACATAAATAAGGAACATGCATTTTTTATTAGACAACTAGCAATATGTATAGATATATGTATGGGCAAGTGCAATATTTGCCATCCGTTTAGTTCGTTTTTAGGCAAACTTTGAGCATCGTCACCATCGAGTGATATTCGCATCCATGATGCATGGCGCATCGTTTTATCATTTCACCGCCCATGATTGATCTAAACGTCTCAAGTTACTCCATGAGTTATAGGAACCAGCTACGGGAACACTTGAGTGAAGACAGGGACACCAACCTTGCACTGATATTCAGACAAGGTGAGTCTCCCGAACACTTTCGAATGGAAATTCGAGTAATTAAATCAAGTTCTAGAGCGTTTCCATGTGTCCGCAATATTCCGACATGTTGACGTTGGACGTACGGACTTACTCAACTTGCTTTCGAGTCGCCCATTTTCAAGACTTGAAAAGCAAGAGTGTAACATTACAACATGTCTGCAAACAATCAGCACTGCTACGAATTGCTCCCAGAATATTATGGTTTTTTTTCGATTCCCAACATCCGTGCAGAAATTGTGGCGACGATTACAAGATATAACTTGCTAAATCCAAAGACCTGTTAATAGGCATATTCATACAGAAATGTGGATTCTATGAGTCAATGACAAATCACGTAATACCAGACAGAAAGGAATGCTTGTGTGTTTACTATGAATCATGATGCCGAGCACTATCTCGACTTCTCTGGGAAGAATTCAGCCACGCTGCTGTTACTACGCGATAACTCTAAGCATACACATATCGACGGCTGTTTATATGACCAGGTGTACAATAAAAGGCAGAGTGAATTGTAGCAACGTATAGTGAACGACGCTCTTGATCACTCACTCACTCACTCACTCACTCACTCACTCACTCACTCACTCACTCACTCACTCACTCACTCACTCACTCAGTCGCTCGCTCGCTCGCTCGCTCGCTCGCTCGCTCGCTCGCTCATTCATTCTCTCACTCACTCGCTCATTTACTCATTCACTCACTCACTCTCTCATTCAGTCAATCATTCACTCATTCACTCGCTCCGTAATCATCGTGCACTAAAGCGCACTTAGTGGTTATCCAGCTATGGCAACGGAAAATAAGAAATCAGTTGTATTGGCGATGTATAAAACAACTGCCACCAGTGAACCACATCGTCTCACAAATATCAGTGGTTCTGGGCTCAGCAGTCAATTGGCATGCTGAAGTAATGCGATTTACGCGGTGGCTGGGCCCTCGGTGCTCGGGTCCCGAAAGCCAAACACGGGAACATCGGGGATTTGTGGTGGCGAGCGGCTGTTTTTAGACAATTTCGCATCGATTAATGTTCACTGCACGACGCTAAGATTTACTCAGCTTATGAATGAATACCTGTCTATTATTGGCTTCGTCAGTCACAACTGCCTCAACCGTGAGAACAGCGCAACAAATATCCCAACTTACCGACGTATGCATAACTGGCGAGAATTCCAATGTTAAGACGCGTCTGCATCCTAAACATTGCATCACGGTTGACTGAATGTGTTTATATTTTTATCAACTGATTTGGTTGTGAGTGAGCGATTTCACTGGCTGAGCTTAAAATTCAGAGTTTTACAAAGCGATTAGCCAGTGGTACTGCTGGCTAGCTAATGTTATATTGGCGAATATATCATACAGTATATCTTCAGTCAATAATGCTCGGTCGAGTCCCGATGACTCAATGTTTCTAGATTTTAGACAATTTGCTACAACAACAATAACAATAATAATAATAATAACAACAACAACAACTACTACTACTACTATTACTACTACTACTACTACTACTGCTACTGCTGCTACTGCTACTGCTACTGCTACTGCTACTGCTACTGCTACTGCTACTGCTACTGCTACTGCTACTGCTACTGCTACTGCTACTGCTACTGCTACTGCTACTGCTACTGCTACTGCTGCTGCTGCTGCTGCTGCTGCTGCTGCTGCTGCTGCTGCTGCTACTGCTACTGCTACTGCTACTGCTACTGCTACTGCTACTGCTACTGCTACTGCTACTGCTACTGCTACTGCTACTGCTACTGCTACTGCTACTGCTACTGCTACTGATACTGATACTGCTACTGCTACTGCTACTGCTACTGCTACTGCTACTGCTACTTTTTTTAATATATTAATTTCGACCCCAATCAATAGATCTATCCAATGAAATATTTTTTATGTTCATATATTGCATATTGCATAACTGCATCTAACCATTGACAAGTAAACATTCACTTTACAATGTTAAAGTATAGGATAACGAAACACAAAAGTACGTTTTTCTCAAAAACACGGTTTTTCATTAAGACCTGTGTTGAACGCTTGGTCGTTTTACTCTAATGTTCCCATATGCACTATGATGTCCAATAACGTGTCACCTTCACCTGCACACAGGTCTATTGGCCAGCTGGGTTGCAGCAGTCCACCCCACCACACCCGCAAGCATACGTGCAGCTGAGGTTCGTTCGCAACTGCAGGTTCGTTCGTTCGCAGTTCGCAACTGCATCGGGCCGTTCTACACTTAGCCTTGTATCCACAAGTGACCCGCTCTAGACACGCATCTGGAATAGGAGGCAGTCTTGTTCATACAGCTTTCAAGCAGTCTGACTCCATCATCCATGAAGGGATGTCTATATGCTCCTGGTCTGCCTGCAGCCAGATCTTTGCTTGATAGTTGGCGCGTGCGGTGTGAAGTTCCAGGGCGTCTCTGGTTGGGGGTGACATCTCCAGACCAAGCTTACCCTTACCGAAGAGTTGGAGTCTGGCATTATCGACGGCTTGTTGCTCAGATGTGCCGTACAAGGTGCCTTTTGTAGAGCGCAGTGGCTCAGGGGTAGAGCTTCGGACTCTCGACTACGAGAACGCGGGTTCGAATCCTGGCTGCGGTGTTAAAACCTTGGGCATGTTTTTTCCCTCTACATTGCTCCAGTTCACTCAGCTGAATAAATGAGTACCTGGCTGTAGACAGTGGTGGGTATGTGTACGAGCAGCCTTCGCGCATTAATTGTAGCATATGGCTGGATGCTTCACAGAGAAGCCGAGATGGTGTCTGAGTGAACAGGTCTGTCAGGGAAGTAGAGTATAAAGCGCTTTGAGCGGTCCTGAGGACTGGATACTGCGCTATATAAGAACTTGCCTTTGGTTTTGTTTACAAGTGACATACAAATTGTTCAATTGGTGCGAGCTCTCCATCACGACCAATCCCTGCACGAGATGCGGATGATTTTAATATGTTTTCCAGCAAGACCGCTTGCCATGGCCACTAAACGCTGACATTGTGTCACAACCTGTGAACGCCTGGAAGCCCACAGCAGATTATCCTTCAGAGGTTTTGCAAATCTCTCAGACAGTTCATGTATTGGATAGCATTTCCTGTTCTTTGCGTTCCAGAGATCATCCACACTTCTGCTGTTTGTGCTGGTATAAAGTGGACTAGAAGCAGCATGACATCAGTATCTCTGTAGATGACCAACACTCTTTTGTATCCCTGGTTGACTGCCTCACACGAATGGAGTACCAGCGTGGTGTCCGCCTCTTCATGGTTTCCTTGAAGTTTGACTTCGCTCCTCCTTGTTGACCTCGCATGTGTAGCACACAAGAATCCGCCTCCTGTTACAAGCTCACATTGTTATGGTAGATCAGTACCCTTTGTCACGATGATCTCGGTCAAACACCTGGCGAGATCGGCCTTGTTCTCATCAGATACAATAAAGTTGCTCCATACCTGTGTAAGTCGGACATTTCGTCCATCACCTTACGAATTGGCCTTTTCTTCCCCACTGGCTTTGTCCTTGTCACTGCCTTGATCGATTGTTGCCCGGTGTAGCGGTCAAACACTACATCAACTCGTGTCGTGTGACATCTGAAGTGACTTGTGACATTGTTCAAGAATACGTCGACATAGTCGCCAAACGTCTGACACCCATGAGGTTTTCCAAGAGCCTGGATTAGGCCTTGATACATCTTCGTGTTGGCTTCTGGAATTGCCGAGGGCATAGGAATGCCATCCGCCAGGACATTGATTAGCTCTGACTTTTGTGTTGAGTTCATGTCGCCTCCATGTTTGGCTAGAGACAGTGGGACTGGGAACAGGTCATGCTTAAGGATACTCCCCATTTCAACTGTTCGACCCGCGGTGACAGCATTGAGTAATCGCTGCAGGATCTTTCTGTCGACTTTGACAGTCTTCTATACATTATGTTTGGTAGACACGGTTGCTTTGTACAGAGTGGCAAAGGTTTTCGAGCGATGCTTCTTAAGCACATCATGAAACCCCACAGTTTTCTCAATTAGGAGATCACTGACCACGTCAGTCGGGGCAGAATATTTGGATGCCAAAGATACCAAGTGTATGTCGCCACTTATCGAATCCATGTCTCCATCTTCTTCTTCTCTCAAAGCAGTGTTTACTCTGAATACGTCCAAACGTGTAAGCTGTGTGATAAGCTTCTTCACGTCATCAGCATCAGGCTTCATCTGGGAAGGAAGGCTGTCACTGCGGGTGAAAGTTGTCTCTTCCTCCTCATCTTCCAGGTTGAAGAGGTATCGCGTGTCCTGGGAGATTCGTGAGCGTTCGGCCCAGGTGACACAAAGTTTGTCC
This sequence comes from Oasisia sp. SBJ-2009, assembly GCA_964017155.1. Taxonomy (NCBI): domain Eukaryota; kingdom Metazoa; phylum Annelida; class Polychaeta; order Sabellida; family Siboglinidae; genus Oasisia; species Oasisia sp. SBJ-2009. The sequence goes on along the minus strand of OZ024857.1, from coordinate 36,381,888 downwards.
CCAGTTTGGTCATTTCTTGTAATGCATATGATGCCGTTCTGCATCTTGCATGTTTTGTTTATCCACTGAGTTGCCTGGTCAGCGGGAACTTGGTTGAATCGTCTTTTGGGTCTCTTCACAACGAAGTCACCCTGCATGAACTCTGCGTAGACCTCTGATGCTGTCATTTCAAGCAGTTTCACATCCGCAAGATACACAGGTCCCCATCGGGCATAGTTTAATCAGCACATTTTAACACAGACGATACATCTGTAAATCATAGAAGATGTGGTTGTGTGCAAAGATGGTCAAGTGGATGTAAAATAATGGAAAACAATATTGTGACTGAATTTGGTTTTATGACCTTCAAAATGACCTTCATATCTGATTTATTCCCAAATCATGCCAAGGAACGATGTTATGTATACTAGCATACACACAATACGTGTTTGGTTTTGAAAACAAGATAACTTTGCAATAATGGGTATGCAAACAAATTGTACATACAAGAAAACAACATTTCGAGATAATCACATTTCTGTGTTGAATTATCCTATACATCTATGTGTAAATGCAACGTTTACCACCTTATATATCCGCCAATACTTGGTATAACCGTAAAATCGTTACTGATTTGTAAAGATCTACTCACATAGAGTTCAAATCATCACGAAAATAAAAACCGATATTTTGACCCCAGTTGACTTTGTGACCTTCAAAATGACCTTCATGTTCAAAATAATGGAAGGTAACATTGCATACGATTTTGTTATCTTACGAACGATCAACGTAGCAAGAATTTGTTTGTGTTAATTTGAACAGTATCGATCGATAGAACATGGCATAGTTGGCCACTTGCGAAGCAGAGTTTTATTTTGCGGTTGTCACTTCACTTCTTAAACAATTTCCCCACATATTGGCAAGTTTGATTTAATCCCAAATCATGCCAAGGAGCGATGTTAAGTATACTGACATTCACACAATACATGTTTGGTTTTGAAAACAGGATAACTTTGCAATAATGGATGTGCAAACAACTTTTCCACACAAGAAAACAACATTTCGAGATAATCACATTTTTTTGCTGAATTATCCTATACATCTCTGTGCAAATGCAAAGTTTAACGCCTTATATCTCCGCCAATACTTGGTATAACCGTAACATCTTTACTAATTGGTAAAGGTCTACTCATGTAGAGTTCGAATCATCACGAAAATAAAAACCGACATTTTGACCCTAGTTGACTTTGTGACCTTCAAAATGACCTTTAAATTCAAAATCGAGCGTGGCATCCACCCTAGGCATTTTCCGCATACCATGGGTGACTCATCTAGCATGGATGCCCGCTATTAACAAACAATGCCGATGAAAATAATTCTAGAGCACTTTTCAATGTTTGGCTGGTCCGCTAATACATATTGGGCGTATTAGAAAGTGTTTTATTTCTTGATTTGAACATAATGGTTGGGGCCCATTCAGCAACAACGTTATGGCTTTGTTTCCACACATATAAACAATGTGCTTTCACATGTAAATTGCTAGAAACATACAATTGAATGTAATAAAGAATTATTAGCGATAATTTATCCCAGAGCCTAACACGCCAACGGTAGTAACCTAAAATGCATGTACCTCATTTCGACATACTCTCACCTTAGTGGCAGGGGTCCACAAGGGTAATTGCTTGAATCAGCGTTAATGAATGAGTGGGGTAATTGGATGTATCATTTGTAGAACCAGGAGCTTCTTTGGGTGCACAACTCCAGTTTTTGCTGTAAGTGGTGTAGATGTTCACGTACAGTTGGGGTGTTTTATGACTCTCAATGAGGGGTGCAAATGTATTTGTTTTGTAAGACAAGGGGTGATGGGTTGGTTCTAGCCCAGTAGTCAAATCCTAGTTCCGCAGGCGGAATTCGTTCAAAACCGTCCACAGAGTGACGCATTGGTCGGCTGAAAGCACGATATCGTGGCGCCCTCGTGCGGGTTGTAGTGAAACCACACGGCTACGTTAACTGAACCCAGCTTAGACATTCATGGTTTTGCAAACTATGTTTGGAGACAATTAATTTAAGTACGGTTAACATGTTTTGCGGGTGAGGTGGAGGTAAGGAAGGCAGGGGGGAGGAAGGGGGAAGGAGGGGGAGGGAAGAACGTAGGGAGGGAGACACGCGGAGGAGCGAAGGAAGAGAGAGAGGGGGGGACGCGGGGGACGAGGGGAGACGTTGCGGAGCTAACATGTAGTATTAGTCTGGTTACAATACTAACTGGGTCTTTTGTCGGCTAAAGACGTCCAGTGATGCAGCACAATATCGTGGCGCCCTCGTGCGGGGTGTAGTGAAACAACACGGCTACGTTAACTGAACCCAGCTTAGACATTCATGGTTTTGCAAACTATGTTTGGAAACAGTGAATTTAAGAAAGGTTAACATGTGTGGCGGTTGAGAGGGAGGTCAGGAAGGCAGGGACGGAGGAAGGGAGGAACAGGTGGGAACGGGACGACTGTGTCTGCAATGGTGACTAGGAGGGATAGGGAGAGGATTTAGGGAACGAGGGGTAAAATAGAAGGGAGGGAGAGGGTTGGTGGAGAGTGCAGTGAGAGTTCAATGAAGGAAACGGAAAGACAAACAACGGTGAGGGAAACAAGAGAAGAAGGTGTTCTCGATTCTACATACAACGTACACAGGTACAATTATTGCATTTGTCGCTGCTTCTATAAAGTAAATAATAAATCCATATATTTTTTATTATCATAGTTTGTTTGTGTGTGTATGTGTGTGCGCGCGTATATATATATATATATATATATATATATATATATATATATATATATATATATATATATATATATATATCTGTGTGTGTGTGTGTGTGTGTGTGTGTATGTGTGTGTGTGTGTGTGTGTGTGCGCGCGCGCGCGCGCGTGTGTGTATAAAAGCGGGCAGTATAACATCCGCCAAGTGCGCGTGGCGCGTGAGGTGTTGTGGTGTTGTGGTATTGTGGTTGAGCGTGTGTTGAACGAATCAATTCAAACTGGAAAAACGAATATCGTCTAAAGAGAAGTGCTACTGGACCTTGCATACATACAAACAGAATGTTCTTGTAGATATCCTTTATTATTATGAAACTCGTACAAAAAAACAATTCCAACACGTCCAGTCATATAAACCACACCGTATAAGCACACATCTTACATCACATCTTCACAGCTGATCTTACAAAAAGTATACGCTTATAGGCACATCCGTCAACGAACTCATTATTTATGTAGCCATGCGTTTGTATAAGTGAATCCGGCTTTGGCAGACTTGAGGCTTAAAGTGTTTTATACCTCAAGTCGGCCAAACCTGCCCAGGTTTCCACACCTCATGTCGGCCATACCCGCTGCCCGAAACTATTATCATCTTATTAGTATAGGATAGTTTTGAAACATTTACTAAATATATAGACCTAGATCCCGCCAGCGTTTTAAATATATAATGAACACTCCCTGTGGTGTATGACGTCACAATCATATCATGTTCGTTTCACCAACAAAGCTTAAAACACGCCCACTGTTTCGTCGTAAACGCCGACTCACTGTCCGAAGTCAGACCGAAGAGTCGGGTGTGGTAATTGGGTTCCACGGACACGTGTACCGCCAGTAAACAGGGTTGTGACCGGGGCGAAATCCCCAGTCGCTGATGACGACAGAATCAGCGATAACGGAGCTGGCGCCGATGGTTGATCTCGGACCAGTCACTATGCCCACGTGACCGCCGAAACCGGCCACGTCACCGCGTCTCGGTGACGTCACGTGTTTCCAGCAGCCGCTCTCCAGCAAGGGGCGAGAATTCGCATTCGACCATTCGGCGGCACAGATCGGACTCCATGTTTCTGATCTGTAAGTGTAGTGAATTAATGTGTTAAGAAACATTCTTGCTATAAATACGATGAGCGGATTGTGCAGAATGTGTCAAGAAAAGCGCGTTTAAAAGAGGTTTAAACGGAGTGTCGGAGAATATTAAACATCATTGGAATAGCAGTAGACTAATTTTAGATTATACTAACTTAAGAATGGGAGTATAAAACTGTAATTTTATTTAAGTTCTAAGATTATCATTAAAACATTATTATTAAAAGTCATTATGCTTTCCTTAAGCTTTTATTTTTTTAATAAATGATGCTTCAGAAATCACAAAATACTTATGAAAGAACAGTGTAGTATAAAATGCACAAAGGATACGTGATATGTTGATACAATACAGCGAGACTGGATGTGGTGAACAGTTTAACCAGCAGCTGTTTGTTACACGACGTTGTTACGTCACCCCATCTAGAGGCTATTGCCAAGAGTCTCAAGTTATAGTTTGAACTCTCCTATATTTTCCCGTTTGCTCGTACCAGACGCTTGCAAAAACGAGTAAAGCACTTTTGCATGAATGCATTTGAAACGTAGAGGTCACACGGCATTTCTTATATAATCGGGACAGTTTGCGTAATCTGTTCGTCCCGCGAGCTTCTGGGGTGAATTCGCTTCATATAGAATCCTTCAAAGTTTGCCTTAGCAGGAACTAATATCGCAATACTCAGTATATTAAAATGTTGTGAAGCGCCACGAACGATTATGGATGTGGCGCTATACTAAATAAATATATTATTATTATTATTTATATCCAGATGCACTCATACGCGCTCGCGCGCGCACGCGTCCACACACACACACGCACGCGCACACGCACACGCACACGCGCACGGGCACGCGCACGCGCACGCACATAGACAATGCCGTCATCGCGGTCATCATGTATTGCAGACATGCCACATGATACGGATTAACCGTATCCGATACGGATTTTAGCGGTTTTTAAGTGATACGACCGTACTCCGTTTTGATACGGATTTAAACCAAATTTATGGAGACATTATTTTTAACCACATTATGCCCTGCATGCGTCACAAAACTATACTGCGTAATGGAATCATTGTTTACTGTTAGTGACTAAGAAAATCGTTTCGAAACGAACGAACAAAAACCATCGATTAGTTTATTGTAGCGCGCAATTAGATAGCGTGCTGGTAAATTTTAGTTCTGAAAACTGCGGCAGGTGGCTCAACGGATGGGAACGGCGCGCGTGGCATGCGCGTGACGATTATAAAAAGCAGTAGGCCCTACAGGAAATGGAGCTCGACCCGAGTTTAATTAAATCGCCTGCATTTCTTATTTCAAAATGTTGACGGTGGCCAGTGAAACTTCGATATACGCGGGAACTGCTGAAATAAATTATCATTATTTGATGACACTGTCTGTTTTGCGGTACTCAGTTTAAACGTGCTGAAGTGAAGTAAAACTTCGGGAATCTTCCAGTTAACTAGCCCCAATAATCGAGAAAAACGTGGAAAAACCATTTTGAAAAGGCTTTAATAACTTAGGCTAGTTAACTGAAAGATCTGATTAATGATGCGGATTGATACGGATTCTTACCAAATTTTAGGTCAAAAATACCGATTGCCATCTAGAAAATGTGGCATGTCTGCTATTGGATTGTGTGATTTCTACGGCGACAAACCACCAAACAGTAGGCTTAGGTGCATCTGGATATACTGGATAATGCGAGATTAGTTTCTGTTGAAGCAAACTTTGAAGGATGCTATATGAAGCCAATGACCAAACAGTAGGCCTACTGATTTTGCCTTGATTCCGTGTTCAATAAGAACATATTATCAATATTCTTATTTTGTATGTTACGCCTGTTTTATTTTATTTTTTCGTTGCCTGTGTTATTAGTTAGCCAATTGGAGGCATGGGTCGCTATGCAAGTCCGGTGATCGAAATTTGTGTCACAACCACATTAGTTAGATCATTAATCTTTCCCATATATACACCACTAGTATGATCTATTTATGTCTATGGTTGCAGCATACAACGGTTCAGAACCGCTGAATTTAAAGTAGGCCAAGTTATGACTTGCGTAATATACTGTCACATAACACAGGGAAATTGACAAACAAGTCTGCCAAAACAGTTTGAGTTCATGGAAACCTGTTTAAATAGTGGTGAGTCACAGTGGTGTATGGGAAACGACAGTCGCAGTTATAAACATCCCAGATAGGAGACGGACCACAACGAACTAAAATAACTATCGACAGGGCGGCTTAACCTGGAACAGTATGCGGATGTTGTCCACGTGTTCGGCCAACCGCCAGGCTGATATCACATGCATATTATGCACACACACACACACACACACACACACACACACACACACACACACACACACACACACACACACACACACACACACACACACACACACACACACACACACACACACACACACACACACACACACACACACACACACACACACACACACACACACACACACACACACACACACACACACACACACACACACCACACATACACACACACACACACACAAACACACACACACACACACACACACACACGCACACACAACACACACACACACACACACACACACGCACGCACATGCACAGACAGACACGCGCACACACACGCACACACACACACACGCGCGGACACGCACGTGCACGCACATGCACACGCATACACAATGAAAACCTGTTTCCCCGCAGCACCTGAATCTAAGTGTTTGTTGGTCGCACAGAGATGACATCAGAAAACACACAATCGTCTATAATTGCGTCTGTGGCAGATGGCCACAAAGAGAAAAATATACAGTCATATCACGTAAATTTGGTAAATTTATATTTAGACATTAATGGTGTCGACATACTTCTATCGACACACTTCTATTAGACACTACAGCCAGTGTGTACCTGTGGAGGGGAACTACACCGCCGGCATCTTGAATCATCTCGGCGACAAAGATGTTACACTTTCTGCCCGGACGACCTGTCTTGCGGATGGAGAAGTAGGACCACTGTCTGCTTCCCAGATGCTTCTCAGCCTCCGTCGCTAAAGCGTCGCTTCGTGTGCACTGCAAATGTTAAGAGTAGTTCTTAGGCAGCGGACATCATGTTGATTCAGGTTTAGCTTACGCATGTAATATATACTAGCTGTACATGCGTTAGTGTGTGACAAATTATCATCACGTTCTTGAAGTAGAGGATATAAGAGAATTACTGTACCCGTAATGTCCAGGACTTGCAAGTTGATATCGTTTGGGTTACGACAATTAGTACGGTTTCATATCAAATGTATTTAATAATAATTTTCTTATATGAAGATTGTGATGGCAATGATGATTGATTCATTGAATGATTTATTGTTTAACTCGTTTTGGAGAGATGGTGTTAAGTCTCGTGTTAGAGTGGGAGAGAGCTGATTGAGGCAGGTGGAGAAGTGAAGATGTGAACTTGGCCAGAACACGTAAAGTGGAATGTTCCGCAAGAGATCAAGGGATAAGACGAACATAACGAGTAATAAGATTAATTAACACGTTCTGCTCGTCAATGGATGTCTCCAATGACGCTACTTTAAGAAGTAACAGTGTCAAGGGAGATGTCGAAAGGGCGGCGACAGACAGTTTGTGTAGGCGAGAACAGAAGACGATCGCGATAGATGGCGATGACTCATGGAAGGTGTAGACGTAAAGAAACCCAATAATTAAATTTAATTTAATTAACTTTATTATCCTTAAAAAGGATTAATCATTTAAATAATGACAGTAACGTATACGACTGATGACGACGGCTATGATGGTAATGATTAAAGTTATTTCGACTTACCTGGGCGAGTTGTACTAAGGACACCACCAGAACGATACACGCAGCTGTATTTGTCGCTGTCATGGTGGGAGCGTTGCGCATGAGGCGATCAACTATGCAAGTGTGGCAACAATCAAATGCCGGGCAAACCTTTCTCAGTCATGTGTGCCTTATAAACGGCGATTTTGTCAGGCTCGGTTGCACTCGGCAAGGCTGTTTACAGCTGTTCTTATCAACATCAGTGCGGCATCGGTGACAAGGTCCGACATATAAAAGATCAACGCACCGTCGTCGCCTATTTCAGGTCTTTTGTTTTTCTTTGTTTTGTTTTGTTTTCCTGCTAAGCCGGATATAGCTGACGCTACCTTTAGCATTATGTTATGTACAGTTAGTGCAACTAATGTGACCATTTTTACAATAAAAAATATGTTATATCATGTCCCAGGCACAAACTGTTAAGTAATTCACCCAGAGCCAAAAGGACGTGACTTGAGTCACACGACGGTTGAATACGTGAATCCATTCACACTACACGCTAGGCTACAATCTGATTTACAAGCTGGGGGCGGAGAATGCCGGACTATCGTGTCGAATACAAAGTAAGGCCTCTGGTAGCGATTATGGGGTTTCAAATTAACCGTCTACAGGTTCTGCTTTCTAGTCCCAAATAACACGACGCCTGCTGTCTGTTCCGAAAGAAACATGCAACGTTGAATGAATGAAATGGCTTATATTTTTACTCGCCCCTAGGTACGACTGTCCACGGGGGGTCCTATCATATGCCCCCTTCGCAACCCTATGTTACACCTATGACCTACTAAAGCTTAAAGAGTCGGTGATGTTGTTTATTATCGTCTTGATTCCAGCCCAAGATTCGAAATGGCACCATAATCCGGGTCTTATCGATTGAGAGTCCAATACTCCACCCACTATGGCACCGACAGTGTATGTAGTGTGCGTGCGTGCATGTATGTATGTGCGCATGTGCGCACGCGTATGTGCATGCGTGGGTCTATACGCGTGTGTTGGTATATTTTCCATATTGATGGCTTGCACCTCGAGTTCGGGATTTGTTTTTATTTTAAAGGTGCGCACCACACAATTTAGACTAGTGAAAATAGAATGTAACAGATGGCGTGGTGGCTGCTATTATAAATGGCTCGCCGTTCAATTGGGTACATTTTATGTAACTTTTAAGAGTTTAAAGATTATAGTATGTCTTCTGCATTTGTGTGTGTACGTTAATTTATATGTAGCGCCAACCGGAAGTCAGTCATTTGTACTAATATTTTGACATTTTCCATTATTTGTAAATGAATTAGTCTAACAAAAAACTAATCACCACTACTTGTTTCAAACAGTATTTTGTATAATGTACCGTCTGCGGGGTAACATTCCCCTACGTGCGTACTCGGACACTGCCCTAGACTCTAGACTGCAGATGGCCGTAGAATACGTGACTTGGTCCTCATCACACGAGGTTGAACGTGAGGTTACGCTGCATGTGCCCGAGCACCTGTGTCTCTGCACGTGTCACGCGAGTCGAATAAAACGTCTTCATTCCTGTCTATCCAGAACTCGGTTACATCACTGATATGACCTTCGGCAAACACATATCTGACTAGAACCTGATTATCGCAAGCGGCTCTGGGTTGTGACAAACGGAGAGAGACGTTTCCGGCGTCCCACAATCATGGCTTTACTGAGGGGGAATAGTTTAAAATATGTCAATATGTCTTTATGTCGTATGTCATGTGTGCATACACACACGCACCAACGCACACATGCATTATTTTCAACACGGGAAGGACTTTGCATTGGAGGGGGCCACCCGACAACCAAACAAATCAATCTCTCTCTCTCTCTCTCTCTCTCTCTCTCTCTCTATATATATATATATATATATATATATAAATATATATATATATATATATATATATAAATATATATATATATATATATATATATATATATATATATATATATATATATATATATATATATATATATATATATATATATATATATATATATATATATATAAATATATATATATATATATATATATATATATATATATATATATATATATATATATATATATATATAATTATATATAATTCAAACCCTTCTCGCCCAACTCGCTTAAAATGAATACCAACATGACAAACAAATTCACAGACCAATGTAGCTGGCAGTTCAACTAAGCCATTCACAGGAAGCGATAAAAGTTAGAAAATAAGTGAAAAACGACACATTATTAAGCAGACACGAACCGAAAGCCCCTATATAACACCAGCATATTGCTGACCACCACATTCCTCACTCTACTCTCCCAATCTAACTGACAAAGACCACGACAAATACTTACATGTAGTCGCTTACTCTGATGAAACAATAATTAAACATCCCTACCGTAACACAGATGATGTGGCGTTGGCGTTCAACCAGTAACTTCATAACATGTAACGTTGCGTATTACAATTTATAAATTTGCGATAGGAAGTGGCATTTTCCCAGTGCAAAATCCACTAGATTAATTGCTTTGGTTACAATGAGGATTACAGCCAGGGCAAGCGCTTGGAGGAAAGTGGAAGGGCTGATGGGAGATAGACACATATCATGTAAACGTAACAGAAATGTGCTCAGCTCGTGTGTTACTCCGGCATACATAAATGCACGTGAGACGATGGCACTATCAGAGAAACAACAGGAGAAGGTCCAGGTTTGCGAAAAACAACCTGGTAAGAATAATCGTGGAAGTTGAAAGAGCTGATTAGTGAAAATTGGTGACACGAGAGTGGAGGTTGAAGTGAAGGAAAGTTCTAAGAAGAAATTGGTGCGGAGTACATGGGCTGGTCATGTATAAAAAATGGGAGATGAAAAACTGGCAGAGAGCAGATGCCCAGAAAGTGGAGGGGAAATGGAGGCGAGGAAGACCGAAATTGCGATGGTGGATTGCATTAAATGACCTAGAAAGAGTGGGAGATGAATGGAAAAAATGATAGATGTAAGGAATTGGAGATTGGTAACACAGTAAGAGAAAACTGAGAGGAAGAAAAAGGATAATGGAAAAGGAATTCATAGTTTTATTTTCTTGAATATGAATTCCATTCATATTCAAGAAAATAATAAAAACAAAATACAATTTGACCCTAGATTAGTAACGGGTTACTATTTTTTTGAATCCATTTATAACCATTAGCCATCATGCACATTGAGAACAATGACATTTTCATTGCGCTGTCAACTCTTATGCTGCAGCCAGCGACAGAAGTGGAGAATTCATAATTTAATCTTATTTGAATGTTGACTTTATTTCGCGAAAGGGTAGGACTAGGAAAGAAAATCTTACAGAGGCATCCTGAAATCCACTGTACTTTGTGACAGTATGAATCAGGCAGCCAGTTATTGGTCCTCCGTTCCCCATCATCCACATTTTTTCTGGGATTGGGGGCCATGCTCCCCCTGACCTCCCTCTGGCTACGTCACTGGGGAAGTGAAAATGCAAATAATAAATGTAAGATGGCATTCAGTACTTGTTTAGATTATATCGAATCCTTTGTTCTGATCATAGAGGCAAAACTAGAGCCTTTTCTAGACGGAATACCAGTGTAGCGTATGGTAATCTTATACTTAACTGGCCTAAATTATTACGGCCTTTTAAAACCGTTTTTTTTTACCTTATATCGATGTATATGTATTCGCAATGTGATTCTACATCACTTCCGGTACAAAGAAGTCAGATTAAACTATTTTAATTTGTGTTTTAGAACAATTTAAAGACGCCAAGTCGAAGTAAACAACGCGATATCACCGCCGCAAATATGGTGCGATCTGTAGGCGCCTCCCCAGCACCAGAACCGCGGAGGCGATTTCTTTTGACTCGGCGTGTTTAGTCAGCTTTAAATTGCCAAGTCGAAGTAAACAACGCGATGTTAGCGGTTTTAAAAGGCCGTAATAATTTAGGCCAGTTAAGTATAAGATTATCCACTTCTAATATCAACTGATATAATAATGACTGCTTTCAGTCTGATATTTTAACAGGCGAGGTAAGATGTTTTCGGTTTAACCCATTGCACAATAAACTCTCCGAAAAACCGCCACATCTATGTGACTCTTTCTTCAGGTACCTGGACACCACAGTCCTTCGTGACATAGTACATGGGTGCCCTCCCACTATGCAACCGTAGATAGTTTGACTCTTCTTCTCTTCTCTCAGATACTGGACGGGGCTCTTTGCAGGGCGTTTAAAGTCCAACGAGAATTAATGAGTTCACTACAGGTTACACATTTACCCCCTGTGTGGGATCTTTTACTTCCCCTGGCATAGACACCAGTTAGAAGGGGCCACCGGCTTTTAGTGTCTCTTCCGAAAGACACAGGCAAATATGGGCCCAAGTTTCGAAACGGCGGTAGGTGGGATTGAACGACGGTCTCCTCGCCTAGTCCGGCGCTCTACCGCGAGACCACCGCTCTCCACAAAGCATCGGTGTCAACATCTACTAATAGGGCATGTAAGTCTCGCGTGCGAAAACGAGGCTAGGGGCAGTTGGGGGCAGGAAGTCAATATTCTCCATGTTAACGTATAGGACTTCGTTTTGTTTTTGGTTGTAATAATCGAACTGTTCCAGTCTAACAATTTCAGTTATACTGTCCGAAGGATTATTACAAGCAGAAGCAGTGGAACACTTTGCCGGTGACAATGCTCACGGAAATCATGAATTGTAATCGATTGTAATGGTGGTTGCCATGGCATCGCCGGCTTGTACTTGTGAGTTGTGTTTGGCGATTTTGACTAATAATGAAAAGTGCCATTTTTCGCACAGTATAACCTGTTTGGGGCAAACGTATACATCTGTTATGATTATGTGCGTTTAGACAACTTGTCAGATATAAGTGCTTATCGAAACCACAACGTACAATTATGTAAAATGCATATCCCGTAAAAGACACATACGACCTAAAATTGTGGGGAGTGTCTATTATCTATCTGCACTACATAAATCGCTATATATATTAAAGTGTGGTAAACTCAATATTAAATCGGACATTTAAGATAAGAAAGGCATAACACAAGATATATATGTCCTGATTTTCCTAGTATTCATCAGTCGGAAGTTACAACTGTCATCCATCGAATGTTATTCTTGTGACCAGTCCTCAAATCAGTTCCAGTCGCGCGGAGTCTCGCCATGTATCGTGACACACTTACAGGCCCTATAGAAAGACAAAATGTACTCAAAGTAAAACAATTCATGAAAGGCGAACAGTGACCGCTGGTAATTATCTCGTGTAGACGTAGTACTAGTACACGCCATAGTTTGGACCCGTTGAACACCGAATGACCGATAAAATAAACATCTCCGCGACTCCGCCGAACTTAGGTCTAAGACTGTCAAACATGGCCGCCGTTCTCGTGCAGCGAGTTCTCTTCGAGATTCTGCGGCTGCTGATCGTCTTTGAGGTCTGGTCCCACGTGACATGGCTGCTGCTACCGACGATATCAAACGCCGGAAGCCAACATGCAAAGCAGAGTCCGACGGTTCAAAAAGGTCGCTTCGTGGTCGGTCGACACACACTCGACGTGATGGTGAGTTAGGCAGTGGGCCAGGCCGGCTTGCGACTGTATCGGTTGCGTCAGTTGTCACGTACACAAGGGGTCGTTCAGTATTGTCAACATTTTCCGAAGCATAAACACCGTGCGCTATGGGGAGGGGACGGTGGTGGCTTCCGTGCACTTTCTTCTTCTGAAAATCAACGTTTTATTTTACATACATTCGTACGGTTGTGTAACTTCGTCGGGAAGAAAATGAAGGGCGAGAATGTGCTGCCATCTCGCGGCGTCTGGGTAACCTAGGCTAGTGCTGGAAGGTACAATCGTTTTAGCATGTACCAATGTACTTGTAGTACTTTTACTAGTACACCGTTCGTTCTTTTGTCTTTAAAAATTATGCCGAATGATAATGAGTTTTAATATACCTTTGAGCAATGGAATGACTTTTCATCAGACTCGTGTGTATTTTACCTGTATGTTTTTAATACAAGTAAAACTGTAACCTACTTAGAATTGTTGGTACGAATTAGTCACAGCGATCACCATTTTAGTGTACTCCTTGGGAAGAGAGGGGTCAAGAAAAAGCGTACTCTTTGTATGCTTCAGACACACACGCGCGCACACGCACACGCACACGCACACGCACACGCACACGCACACGCACACGCACACGCACACGCACACGCACACGCACACACACACACACACACACACACACACACTTGTACGTACTTTGACCTCTTTCGTATCTTGCGATGTGACATCCTACAATTGCATACTACCAAATAACAATGTTGGATTCCATCAAATTCCTGCTCCGTAAACAACGACGAACACTGTCACACAGCAGAATCGGCAACTGCAACAGAAGTGTTCGAACTTGACGTCCGGTTCTTCCTGTTCAAGATCTGTCAGTCGCGGAAGAATCTCATCAGTGATGTCAAAGACAAAATGTCTGGTGTTGTAATTAAACGACAGTTTGATATTGATAATCAATCATATTTGTACAATTACGCGATTAAGAACCACTGTGCTGTCAGCATTACAAGTATTTATAATAACAGGGTGCACAATTACAGTTATCTATTTGTCGGTCGTTATCCACTGTCAGTATAAGATCTAACATTTCCGTGCTTTGTATAGACAGTCATAGGTATTTTGCTGGATTTAAACGCAAGATTTTATTTAATAAAATGTAATCATAACATTCGATGAATAAAAAAATGATAGACAACGAACATATTACTTAATAAAATTCAATGACATGCCATTGTGAACTTTAACATTTTAAATCAGCTAGTAGTTACATGATATGTGTCAGACAGAGCCAGTGGTAAAATAGCATCCTATAGATAAGATGGAAATTGAAGGCAATAACATAACTTTCGTTTGTGCAAGCCTCTACTTCAAAGTATGACGATCGAATGGGCGCCGCCATTTTGACTTATGTTGCTAGCTACGAGTCGACGATTTGCACGAAAATAACTATTTAAACTCCGGGTCAAATATGAAAAAC
>OZ024857.1:36354640-36362140 GCA_964017155.1 Oasisia sp. SBJ-2009 | reverse complement strand
AGCGCACGAAGAAAAGAGAGCAATATGAAGACGTTCTTCAATAAGCCTAATCACTGAAAATGTAATATATCGTTTATACAAAGCTTCCTGGTTCATCTGCGTTAGTTTATCTGCACAACAAGTTCGCATTATTGATTGAAAGCGGACGCAGCTGCACACGAACTATCTGCACTCACGTCGACCAACAGTCAGGCATGCGGTGATGGCTTCTTCGTTACTAAGAATAAGAGTCATTTTTTCGCGACAGGAGCAGGTGGGTTACTTCGTGTATAATCGTTCTCCAGAGACGCAAACTAACAAATCCTAATAAAAGCTAAAATTTAATATTTTACTGTGAAATCAGCCACAAAGCATACAGTTTGCGCGCACGCGCGCGCACACACTCACTCACGCACGCACGCACGCACACACGCACACACGCACACACGCACACACGCACACACGCACACACGCACACACGCACACACGCACACACGCTCACACGCACACACGCACACACGCACACACGCACACACACACACACACGGGTATTTGTGTATGTGTGAAGGGTCACACATACACAAATACCCGCGCGCACACACAATACGCACAAACGCACGCACACATTCACGCACACTTAGGCACAAATGCGTTCAAAAACACGCGTCCCCACGCGCACAAACGCGCGCACACAGGGGAAAGAGTTCGTCCGCGTGCGCGTGCGTAGTTGCGTATGCGTGCTAAATCGCTCAATTTTTTCGCGGAACAATTCTCACGGTTTTCGTGAAATGTCAAGGTCGTTTATGGCGTTGCTCATATGTGTGTTCGTGACAGTATTGGTTGTTATGTGATATGTCTACCTCGCTCGCATTACACCCAGGGACACTTCTCGTGTCCGGAAGATCTTAATCTATATTCTGCAGAAACCCTAAGTGCCAATCACATATTATATAGACACTAAGTGCCAATCACATATTATGTAGACACTAAGTGCCAATCACACATTATGTAGAAACACTATACCTAAAATGGTATCTACATACAGTCCAGACAGAGCGCTGACCTATTCAACGTCGCACACTTCAGAGCAAAGACCAAGACTACTCGGATACTGATGAGAGAGCTGCTACTCGCAGATGACAGTGCACTGGTTGCACACTCTGCTGAAGAGATGCAGAAAATAGTGGATGCTTTCTCCGATGCGTCAAAGAAGTTCGGCCTGAAGATTAACATCAAGAAGACCGAGGTGCTGTACCAATCCAACTCTACAAGAGCCCGAGAGGAGGATATCATGGTTGATGGAAACAAGCTGAACTCTGTTCTAGAATTCACGTACCTCGGAAGCACTATATCAAGTGATGGATGCATTGATAACGAAATACAGAGGAGGGTGGCCAAGGATAGTGCATCTTTCGGCCGACTACGCCAGAGACTCTGGAACAACCACCGTGTGTCCATGCGGGTTAAAGGCAAGATATACCGTGCAATCGTACTGTCCACCCTCCTATGCGGAGCTGAGGCCTGGACAGTGTACAGACGACAGGTGAAAAAGCTGCATGCCTTCATGATGCGACATCTGCGTTCGATCATGAGGATAACCTGGATGGACAAAGTGACAAACAAGGAAATACTAGAACGAACAGGACTGCCATCTATGGAAGATCTTCTGATAAGAAAGAATCTCCGGTGGACTGGACACCTCATGAGGATGTCACCAGACAGGCTACCGAAGCAGGTTCTCTACTCTCAACTGTCTTCTGGTCACAGAAAAAGAGGGCACCCTCGTCTCCGGTTCAAAGATACCATCAAGAGAAACCTGAAGATGAGAGACATAAAGATCGACTCCTGGACATCACTCTCACAGCAGAGAGACAAATGGAGAGCAACAGTCAAGTGATGGAAGCAGTCTTTGTCGCTTCGCGACCGACAGCATGATGATGATAAAGTGCCAATCACACATTATGTAGAAACACTAAGTGCCAATCACGCTAAATTAACCCACGTTATAATATAATTATTCTAGGTATATAGTCGAGTTGCCACCCTATACTGTACTGTAGGGAACCTGGAAATGTTTGGTCGTCTAAGGTTTTTGGCAGATTCATATAAATTATGTGTCCCTGAACTCAAATCCATGGGATGGCAATGCGCCATCCTTGGGCAACTCGTGGGACCCACGATAATCCAAGATGGCTGCCGTGATCCTGATAAATTACAAAATGTGTTTATCTTTACACTACATCATGCTAGGAACACAATTTTTGTATGTACACGCATGCTTTAAGGTACGAGGAATTCAATGGAACCATTTATAATAATGTCCGACTATGTCCACGTGACCAAAATTCAACATGGCCATTTCCACCAACTATTGCCAAAATCGAGCATAATTTGATTGCCTTTTGCTATATAAATATGATTTTATTTTGTCCATTCCTATGTTTTACCATATCAGGACTTAAAAGGAAGTATTTCAACTGATGTCCTCCCAAGAAAACCGAGTAATATACAAAATAGCGTCATTTTAGCCAAACAGATGAAAGTGCCACGATTTTGTGGCTGTTGCTACGTTTTAGCATACGGGCAAGAACATAGTACTGGTATATACTTGTACTGCCTTAATTATACGTGAAATATATACATGCAATGTACCAACATATGAGGAATTTAATGTAATCATTTTCTATGGTCACATGACACAAAATCAAGATGGCCGCCATTTCAACCGAAAATAGGTCGAAGATTTATTTACAATTCCTCTTCAGCATTGAACATTCAGCATGACTGAGTTCCAGGAAGGCTAATAGTTGTACCTTCATGTATGTGTATATTACTACACCTGACAAGAACCACAAAAAGCTTGGGAAATGACACAAAATGGTACAACAATTTAAAAGTATAACATCAGAAGTACTGAATTATATAATTGCTGATACCCACTGAGAACTCGTTTGCAATGGCAAGTTTCATTTGGGCATTGATACAGTATACATTATTTACCATTGATATTTAAAAGATAAATCATTCCCATTACGTTCTCATAGAATAGAGTATTTCCCATTTTCTCTAGCTCCCCTCTTCCTCCGTACTATCACCTTCATCCTCATTATCATGTCTAGCTTCATTCTCATCATGTTTGGTGAAAGCATTGAAGCACATGGCTTCGCCAACACCATAACAGTATGGCGTGCAAGACAATCCTGCAGAATGACAGCTACATGCATGACTGCTGCAAGCTTTCCCGACAGCTTTGCATTGGCAGTTGGTGACGTCCACGAGGGCAGGAGGAGCTGCTGGTCCTCTTGCAATGCGTGGAGTTGGCACACACCCTGCACCACTGACCAACTCCGACCCGTAAGCAGCGATGTCAACAGCAGGCGGAGTCTGCTGGTCTGCTGCCTTCCAGAGCATTACTTGATAGTTTGTTCACAGGATGTGATATGCCAAATTAGCGTCTGTCGGTGGAAGCATTTTCACACATACAGTTTTCCCTCTGGTCCTTTTGGTGTAGAGCGCATACCTGGCAGAAGCCATGCTTTCGCCTGCAGCAACACCATAGAGCGAGCAAATAAATTTGCGTCCAGTCTCTAGCAATGTCTTGGGACCATCTTTGAGGAAGTCGTATAGCAACGCTGCTGTCACCATACGAAAGGCACGCATTGATTTCACCCATGCCTTGCCATTCATGATCGATGTTAAACCACCAAATGCAGCCCCAACCAGTACTTCAAGACCACTAGCTTTCATTAAGTTTCCAATACAGCCATTGAATGACATTAGGGTGTGCATGCCACCAGGTCGAAGAATGACTGACTTGAAGCGGTTCCCATGACTGGCCCACTTGATAAGTGTTGCTACGATGTAAAGTTGCATGTCAGCGGATAGATTTGAGGTCTTCATCCCAAGTTCAGTGAGAGTTTTCTCAAAGTATGACAGCGTCGTGAGAACAGTGTCAGGATGGGATGGTGGTGCGTCGATCAGAGGACCAAACATGTAGGTAGTGGTTGGTTTAGGGAAACATTCCACTCTCGCCAGG
The DNA here is from genome assembly GCA_964017155.1 of Oasisia sp. SBJ-2009. NCBI lineage: Eukaryota > Metazoa > Annelida > Polychaeta > Sabellida > Siboglinidae > Oasisia > Oasisia sp. SBJ-2009. The sequence continues at coordinate 36,358,125 of OZ024857.1, read as the reverse complement.
GCAGCATTATAGCCTCCACATTCGATAGTGTTTGGATCATGCAGGAGGGAGTTCAGCCATTGAGTGTCCACGACCTGGGCACGTTCTAAACTTCCCTGTAGTGCACATACATCAGTGAATGGTGGGCCAGACCTACATACCACAAGAGGGGGGTTCACTTTCTTCGGGCCTGTATACCGTTCCATCACAACGACTTACTTCCAAGCCGAAGAGATGCGACTTCACGCTTACAAAGGCGTGGAATGGTGAGGTTCAGCAGGCCAGCCTTTGCACTGCCACATTATATAATATCCAAAGGGTACTGTTGAATATCGGGCCTACTCTCCGCATCAAGCCGATCGCCTCATGAACTTTCCCCCCATTTACACTTGTGTGCTTGGCGGCTGATTTGTGAAATCGCACATCATACGTTGTCACGATACCATGCTCGGTGAGCACCTTTACCAATTCCGAACTACCAAATTTATGATGTAACTTCACAGCAAAACCAAGAGTGGTTTGATTTGTGGAGTTGGACATGTGCTGTTGAATGCACTGTGATATGGTTACTGCTGATTTATTCAATTCTCCATTGGATACCAATTGAGAAACTAATGCTAGCAAAGTAGGATATATGTTGGCAACAGTCTTCTCAAACGTGAACTGACTTAAATCGTAATCATTGCTACGAGGAAGTGCTAGAACTTCAGCTTTCACCCTGCGTACTACAGTTTCTACTCTCATCATCTACACCGTCATACTTGACCATCTTCACTGTCTTGCCTACAACATCTCTGAAACCAACAATAGATGCACAACCTTCAATGTATAAAACAACGATCTTCTCACCAAAGTAATCACAGAGATTAGCGAGCATTGTTTCTTTGTGAGCTGACCACCTGCACTGCAATAGTTATCATACAATTCACCAGTGGTGTGACTGACAGTAGGCTTCGCATACATATAATAAATACATGAGGCGAGAGCAGCATCTACATTGCTAGGCTTGACACACCTACGTGTACAACTGGCCTGAGGAAATTTACAAACCCTATCATAGCATAACTTATGATTTCGGGCTTCAGCCTTAACAAGATCTGCTTCCCCGCAGATTCTTATATCAACCTGATAACCCCATTCATCATTTCTACGCTCACAGATGTCCAGTACACTGTCTTTGAATGTCTTCATACCAGGCCTCTCTACCGTCTCACACTGCCTGAATCGCTTATGTCTCTCAGGATGTTTGGGATATGTGGGCAGACACTCCTCGGCGCAAAAAAAAACAATGTGTTTTCAAGTCTATTTGAAGCTGTTGAGATCTACGTCTACGTACGGAAGGTTCACTCTCAGATACACCATGGCCACAGCTGCGCTTACTCTTAGTCTTATATTGTCCAAATGTCTTTTCTTGGTGTATAGTCAAGTTGAATAGCAGGATTTGCGACAATTAATACGAGCATTCTCCTTATTATCATCAAGTAGTTGTTGTAAAGAGACATGCAGGTTATCACATCGTTCGTGGCTTCTTGCAATGATGGTGTGTATTCCATTTGTTGTGGAAGTACGCCATGGTTCTTTGCCACGACATGGTGCAAACACACAGGTACGACCAGCCATCATCACAACCAAAACACATAGATCACCCGACGTTACCTCCTCGTTATGCGAAGGCCCTCGATAGCCAAGAACAAATTAATTGGATGTGAATGCTTACTTTTAATTCCTCGTAATGTTGAAACAGTACATGTATATATTTTACGTATAATTAAGGCAGTACAAGTATATACCAGTACTATGTTCTTGCCCGTATGCTAAAACGAAGCAATAGGCACAAAATCGTGGCACTTGCATCTGTTTGGCTAAAATGACGCCATTTTGAATATTACTTGGTTTTCTTGGGCGGACATCAGTTGAAATACTCCCTTTTAAGTCCTGATATGGTAAAACATAGGAATGGACAAAATAGAATCATATTTATATAGCAAAAGGCAATCAAATTATGCTCGATTTTGGCAATAGTTGGTGGAAATTGAATTTTGGTCACGTGGACATAGTCGGACATTATTATAAATGGTTCCATTGAATTCCTCGTACCTTAAAGCATGCGTGTACATACAAAAATTGTGTTCCTAGCATGATGTAGTGTAAAGATAAACACATTTTGTAATTTATCAGGATCACGGCAGCCATCTTGGATTTTCGTGGTTCCCACGAGTTGCCCAAGGATGGCGCATTGCCATCCCACGGATTTGAGTTCAGGGACACATAATCTATATGAATCAGCAAAAAAACCTTAGACGACCAAACATTTCCAGGTTCACAAAATGGCAACTCGACTAATAAGCGTCTATGTGACATCGAGCGTGTGGGTCAACGTGACCCCACCAGTGCTTATAGGTCAACGTGACACCGTGCGTGGCGGTGTATTTGCCGCACGATCGCGATGCTTTTGCGGTTCGGTTTCTGGGAATGCCCTGAATATCACACATCCAAGAATCACTTATGGACAGTAATGTCATTGTCTCAAGCCACTAGAAGAAGCGACTTTTTGAGCCAGCTGCATCAAGGTCAAGGACTTTCGAGACTACTTGCAAACGTAATACTGTTTCAAAAACGCCATATAAATATCTCTTTAAATGTCATGGACACGTTCTTCAAATTATGTAAAAGAAATTGCCGAAACATTTACGTTTCACATCTATTTAAATATGTCATAAAATGGTCTGTGTTTACTGGGTATACAGAACCCCCGGGTATCTGTATTACGTACGTGTAAGCGTGCGTGCGTCTGTGTCCGCGCGCGCGATGTGTGTGCGCATGCGTATGTTCGTGCGCATATGCGTCTCCTGGTGTGTTGGTATGTGTGTGGGGGGAGGTGTGCGTGTGTATATGTATATGTGTGTGCGTGTGCGTGTGCGTGTGCGTGTGCGTGTGCGTGTGCGTGTGCGTGTGCGTGTGCGTGTGCGTGTGCGTGTGCGTGTGCGTGTGCGTGTGCGTGTGCGTGTGCGTGTGCGTGTGCGTGTGCGTGTGCGTGTGCGTGTGCGTGTGCGTGTGCGTGTGCGTGTGCGTGTGCGTGTGCGTGTGCGTGTGCGTGTGCGTGTGCGTGTGCGTGTGCGTGTGCGTGTGCGTGTGCGTGTGCGTGTGCGTGTGCGTGTGCGTGTGCGTGTGCGTGTGCGTGTGCGTGTGCGTGTGCGTGTGCGTGTGCGTGTGCGTGTGCGTGTGCGTGTGCGTGTGCGTGTGCGTGTGCGTGTGCGTGTGCGTGTGCGTGTGCGTGTGCGTGTGCGTGTGCGTGTGCGTGTGCGTGTGCGTGTGCGTGTGCGTGTGCGTGTGCGTGTGCGTGTGCGTGTGCGTGTGCGTGTGCGTGTGCGTGTGCGTGTGCGTGTGCGTGTGCGTGTGCGTGTGCGTGTGCGTGTGCGTGTGCGTGTGCGTGTGCGTGTGCGTGTGCGTGTGCGTGTGCGTGTGCGTGTGCGTGTGCGTGTGCGCGTGCGCGTGCGCGTGCGCGT
>OZ024857.1:36302140-36337140 GCA_964017155.1 Oasisia sp. SBJ-2009 | reverse complement strand
TCTCTCTCTCTCTCTCTTTCTATCTCTCTCTCTCTCTCTCTCTCTCTCTCTCTCTCTTTATTATGTTATAACAACATGATTACGATATAACAACTGCACCCGTCATTTATTATATTTAACGACTGCCAAGGGGCTATTATAAAACAGTTCTCAACAAAACGTAATAAATAACATAATTCGTGATCGCCCATACTAAAGTTGACGACGTCAATAGTCTGACAGATGACGTCATCCACCACGGCAAACATAACGTCGCCGTCGATCGACTGGCGATCACCGTCTGTGTATGAGCAGTTCGTCTGACGACAGAGGGCGCTGTGCACGAATATGGCGGCTGTGTGTAAGCGTCTTTATTTCTCAGATAGCGATACGTCATAGACGGGTCACATCTCTGTAGGCGTGGCTCCATGCACAGCGCGTACTTCTTGAAAGCTCTACAACACGGTTGGTCAAGTGTTAGCCAGAGTTCGTTTTTGATGAAGAAGGCATGCATCACTGTTTGTATTTTCTAATAATATGTATAATATTATGTCATACGGATGGATACTGAGGTGGACAATATTAATAGTATAGTGTTATCAATTTGCACTTTTATGTCAATATATGGACATTTGTCTAAAAATGTGTTGATGGTTGGCTTGTGGTTAAATTTATGACTAGCATAGCATAGTTATATCATGTTTCTGACTGTATACATTTGTCGTGTGTCTGATGGTGGACAGAGGAGATATAATTACTCAACAATGTTAACGTTACATTTCTTATGTAACTGTCTGTATCATATTAATCTGGAAGCACCAGATCCATCCGGAAAGAATGTGTCCGATGTCATTAACAGCAAATGTTAACAACTACACAAGGAAGTGCACCAACAACGTGAGAAGAAGAACATGGAATGATGTGTGCACCCGGCACAGTGTCGTGTCAGGGGCAATCAGATAATGGATCACGTTGATAGAGTTCCGCTGTCAGTGAGTGTCCGACAAAGATGGTCTACGTCCGGCCTCTCGCAACGACTGCCAGAAGATATTACGACATATAGATCCGAGGAATTCGCCGCCAATATAAGTGTAGAGTGGACCTCACTGTACAAACATGTTACGTGTGCGGCTGAGTAACCTGAAGGATGTAGAACCGTGTACACGCAGATGAAAGACCTGCCCGGGGGAGAAAGGAGTCTGACCGGGGGAGCTAAGGATTCTACCCCAGGATAAGTCAATGTGGTCAGGAGAGACAACGAACTTACTGTACATTGGTCCATTTCGCAACTTGATGAGGAAGAATAAAACAGCGAGAGCGACCGACGAATTGAGAGAGGAAGACGGGGAGAGAGTGAGGCAGACAGAGAGAGAGAGAGAGAGAGAGTGGGTGGGTGGGTGGGTGGGTGGGTGGGTGGGTGGGTGGGTGGGTGGGTGAGTGAGTGAGTGAGTGAGTGAGTGAGTGAGTGAGTGAGTGAGTGAGTGAGTGAGTGAGTGAGTGAGTGAGTGAGTGAGTGAGTGAGTGAGTGAGTGAGTGAGTGAGTGAGTGAGTGAGTGAGTGAGTGAGTGAGTGAGTGAGTGAGTGAGTGAGTGAGTGAGTGAGTGAGTGAGTGAGTGAGTGAGTGAGTGAGTGAGTGAGTGAGTGAGTGAGTGAGTGAGTGAGTGAGTGAGTGAGTGAGTGAGTGAGTGAGTGAGTGAGTGAGTGAGTGAGTGAGTGAGTGAGTGAGTGAGTGAGTGAGAGACAAGCAGACAGACATGTAGACAAACAGAGACTAAGACTGAGCCAGAGATAGAGATACAGAGGCACAGATGACGGGACGGACGGACGGACGGGTTGAAGGGCGGGCGGGCGGGCGGGCGGGCGGGCGGGCGGGCGGGCGGGCGGGCGGGCGGGCGGGCGGGCGGGCGGGCGGGCGGGCGGGCGGGCGGGCGGGCGGGCGGGCGGGCGGGCGGGCGGGCGGGCGGGCGGGCGGGCGGGCGGGCGGGAGGACGCGGACGCGGACGGACGGACGGACGGACCCGACCCGACCCGACCCGACCCGACCCGACCCGACCCGACCCGACCCGACCCGACCCGACCCGACCCGACCCGACCCGACCCGACCCGACCCGACCCGACCCGACCCGACCCGACCCGACCCGACCCGACCCGACCCGACCCGACCCGACCCGACCCGACCCGACCCGACCCGACCCGACCCGACCCGACCCGACCCGACCCGACCCGACCCGACCCGACCCGACCCGACCCGACCCGACCCGACCCGACCCGACCCGACCCGACCCGACCCGACCCGACCCGACCCGACCCGACCCGACCCGACCCGACCCGACCCGACCCGACCCGACCCGACCCGACCCGACCCGACCCGACCCGACCCGACCCGACCCGACCCGACCCGACCCGACCCGACCCGACCCGACCCGACCCGACCCGACCCGACCCGACCCGACCCGACCCGACCCGACCCGACCCGACCCGACCCGACCCGACCCGACCCGACCCGACCCGACCCGACCCGACCCGACCCGACCCGACCCGACCCGACCCGACCCGACCCGACCCGACCCGACCCGACCCGACCCGACCCGACCCGACCGAATGTCCGACCGAGAAAGAGCAATAATAGGAACAAGAATAAGAGGAGAGAGAGGAAGAACGACAACGAGAGAGACAGCAACTGAGCGAAGTTTATGGCAATAAAGAATTTGCAGCTGTACAACAATGCAATGGTATGTCCGATTAGGTTAAGCACATCGAACAAAACAGCGCATTGTAAAACAACCGTCTCTTGTTGACAACTAATCTCTTTATAGCTCTCATTTATGACCGGAATTACTACCTGTCAACAAATTACGCCAACGCCTTTAAAAGAGCTAGACCGAACAAATCATTCCATGGCGTTGTGTGAGTGCGTGTGCGTGTGATTAGAAATGTGTCGTCGGTCCACTCAACTAATATAAATCAATACTCTGTAGGCCTACTAATGATACGTTATCGGTTGCAGGCTTGATATGTGTATATCAAGTGCACCACTGCATTGGTATTGCACTTGGCGAATAGCGCTGGGTATGCCCTATGGCGTGGCTATAGTTGTTAACATCATCGCAACCCTGAGCTGTTTGCTAATTAAAATTAGTTCTGGCGGATATCCTACGGAGGATATGTGGGAATTAGCCGATTCAAACTAGCCTAGAGAAAAACGCCAACACCCGCCACAATTTGAAAACGGATACACAATTTCTAGGAATTCCAGTATAATGCGGCAGTGGCAGGAACAAAGATTGCAGGTTTGAATTGACAAAAAGACCTCGTTAGTTGGTTGGAATAACAATGTTTCCATATTCATTTAGATCCAAATTTAAACGGACAATCACGTTTGCGTGGAGGCTGGCCGACGGGGAGTTTCGTTACGCCTGTCTACATACAAATGCCGTTTTATGCCTGATCTGATGTGCAAAATGGGTTAGGATTAACGTATAGGTAATTAAGGTTAAAAAGGTTCAAGATAAATTTTAAGGCTCGTTTTAGTTTGCAGATATGTTTGACAAGATCGTCATCAGGTATTTACACCCATATGTCCATGTATGCCACTATCACGTGTGTGTCTTACATTTCTCAATGAACGGGTAGCAAAAACACTACCGTTTAGGGGCAGTATAAAGTTAGTTTTCCCATTGGCCACCATGTTAGCATTGTGTAGTATTATAAGAAAACCAGACGCATGAAAATTCTATAACTTATTGCCTGTTGTTATCATCATCTCACTGACAGGCTGGTCGAATTCAGTCAAATTCCAATATTTCGTTCTCTCGCAACATGCCGCTATGTATGACACCCGTCAATATTTGCAATAGTAGAGGGGTCGACAAGCCAAATCACAGCAAGTACCCATCCGCTGAGCAAAATCAGCTAAAAATGCACCATTTCTCTTTCAACAGCTTCCACTGTCACACCATGAAATCCGACTGGTCAAATGCACTTATGTCACAGCAGGTGAATGTTTAAAAAACATTTTATTTAAATATACTGTACTATGTTTCAAACATGAAGTATAACTGTGTTATGACCCCATTTGTGTTGCTTGAATGGGGAGACACAACGCCACCTACCGACACACCGACGTATAGTTGCTGCTGCGAGTCGCCAGGATCGCTGTGCTGATGGCGGCGAGATGTGGGTCGCACAGTCGCAGCGTGTGTTTGATCTCCTTCTTCGTGCAGGCCGTCAGGACGACAGGACAGGCGTGACACAGCAGCACCGACAGAAGCAGGGTCGTCCGGCCGGCGAAGTGACGAGCCATGGTCACTAGCCCCGCATCCTGAAGCGTTCCAAGTAATATTTAGTTCATATATAGCGCTCCATCGAAATAATTGTTCTGGGGCGCTTTACAATTATTATTGCAATTGAGTTATAATAATAATAATAATAATAATAATAATAATAATAATAATAATAATAATAATAATAATAATAATAATAATAATAATAATAATATAAAAACAACGCTATTACATTACTACTTTGATAAAATACGCAATCATTCCTGCTAATGAAAACAATAATGTTCCCTTAAAATACCGACTTAAATAAGCACACAACTATACAATGTATTGAAATAGTATAAATATATAATAATTAAAACAATAAACAAATTAAAATAAATGGATGAATAGCTGACTAATTCACTGTGATCGTCAAATGCCAAAATTACTTGTAAACGGATGCGTCTTGAGTGCAACCTTGAACTGATTAACACTCGTAATGTAATAGGTCGTTATTTGTAATAAAAAATGTGATATAAGGTTTTTTGAAGTTCGCCATCCATTACCCCGTTCTGTCGGTGTCGTGTTGCCGGTTAATGAGGCGTTCACACCAGATGTGTCGTGGCAACGATAACACTTAACAAAACATGTTGTCAAACTGATTAATAATGAGGTTTCAATGTTGCCTTTGCCCGTGGAGGCGGCTAATTTCTTATGTCCTTGAGCCGCGTTGACACAACCTTATGGCTTGGCTTTGTTTTTTTAACAGCATATGAAACTTACGAGCTACTCATTGTTTTTTTTTTATAACTTTTTGGCAGCTAAGCGATGGTAATAAGATGGATGAAGACAGATTCATAACAGTGATAGCGACACTTTGTCTGTACAGCTGTACAGGGATTGCTGGGTTGACGAATATGTTGACTGATTGCCAGAAACCTTGACTCACTAAAACACATTTTCATAATTGAAGGCAATATAGAAGGTCTACCCAATAAAGCTTGCAGGTGGACGTTTGTTATCAGTGTACAAGGGCTAAGGTCACAGAGTTAGATCATTAATCTTTCCCCTATAGACTACAACTGGTGTGTTCTATTTATATCTATGGCTAAGGTGCACACATCTTGGTACGATCTAAATAGGATCTATGCGCCGCATAACCATGAGAGTTTTTCTTCCCTATCTGCCTTCTCTTATCGACAAGTCGCTCGTCTCTAAGCGGCGAGGACGCGACAGCAGCTGGTGTTTCCTGTGCTACTTTCATGGTCTCGTTTATGCGTACGATTCTGGGAGAATATTGACAACCCAGGGCAGCGGAAGGACGCCGGGCTATATCGATTCTCCGCTACGTTTCACTAATGAATGTAGTGATAATAAAACTAAATCATAGGAAGTGAAAAGTCAACTGTTGTCCATCAAAGCGGGATTGTTAACAAGATTACTACTAATTGCCCCCTAGGAAATACAACATTTTGAACGCTGCCCCACATAAAGATCAGGTAGTTCATTGGTGCATTATTTGCACAGATAAGGCGTCCACAATTTCGAAAATAAGCAATGTTTAGAGGCCTGAGCGTTATCGCAAGATGTCATTGCGACATCGGGTTGTCAGGTGCGAACGATGGACCTGAATGAACGGCGGATGTTTTCGTGTGATAACTGATGCATTGTCATTAGTTAAGTGTCCGTCTCAAAATAACAAATTGAAAACGTGCGCACTCAATAACCTTTTTAAAAAAAAATCTTTATCAGTTATGCTCTACTTTTTACGTTATTTAACTTATAACTTTATTTTATTTTATCTACTCATATTTGTATTATATTTACTTATTAAAGGATATGTGTTTGTATGTATCATCTATGTTTTACCTGAAGTAAATGTATTCGTGTAATAAAGAATGCATATGACTGATAATGTCGCATTGAAATTAATTCCGAGCAACGTCTAATATTTGGACAACCACGACAGGACTGAGACGAGAGGAGAGCGCGGGAGAAATGTTGCGGGTTTGGGTGGGGAGTGGAAACGCGAGCGAGGGGCAGGGAGAGGGGAAAAGAGAGGTGCAGTCAACATCGCGGGAGTTGTGGCGGAAGTTGTAAGACAAGAATCTGACGAACGCTAGACCTTCCCTTCACAAGCCTGACTTCGGACGGCAGCATTCTAATATATTTCAACCGACGTCCTTTCGGCAAACACCAGCACGCCGCAACGACCGTTTTAACAAAGGACTGGACTTTAATATTTGAAACCAATTGCAACATCCCTTGCTGTTTCAGGTATCATGTTCCGCACGGCTGTGTTTAGTTTCTAAGCGACTTATACTATAAGTTATAGAAGGTCTAGTTATCGAAGGAATGCTACCTCATATATAATATCTTCTGCTATATTTACCGACTACACGCTGCACTAAGATTCACAAGCATACATTATAGATAACATGTTGCATATTTAATACTGTTCATTGTTATTCAATAGTTCCGAGATGTAATTAATTAGTAATGCCAATTTCTATTACACAACACATGTATTTTCGACCCTGGGTAACTGTGTGCAACGTGATCGATACATTCGTACGCCGACTACGCTATTTACAATACACAATTAGCCATTTTGCACATGGATACATTTATAGTAGTTTTGAAGAGGCAATTACTCAACATAAGCTCGTGAGGCCGGTAATGAGAAGTGAGTGGGTCAATAGTGACTAGTGCGTGTGTGTTGCTACTTCATTTCACTAATCAGTCCACCTAGCGGCACTCGTAGTGTTGATACACGACCCTAGATGTATTTGTCATCATGTCGCACAGGTGATGAATAACGATTGTTATTATATCTCGCGGTGGTATTGCACAGGGGAGAAAGTCATGTTGTGTATTGTTGCATTGTATATTGTTCTAGCCACATGCAGCACAGTATTTCCACCGTATACTTCATTTCTGTGTCTTAGTTTCCTCGTGAAGCACCCCTTTCCCCACCATCTTTGCAAAAACGGAAGGACTTTTCCCTGTAACTTTGATATGCCCGTGTCCATTCTTTTCATGTGACCTACTCGCACCAGCGGCTATTGTGTATTCTACTACGAATGCTATTGCTTGTTATGTAAGAATATCACAACACATACCTGTGTATGGCCGCTTGTCCAAATTTCGCTCATGAAGTTGAAGGTGGCCGAGTCAGCCCACTGGAATGCCTCGAGGTGCGCAAACAAAGTTTACGATGGCTGACGTCCCCACCGAGATAAAGGACTCTCTATTTTCGCGCAGACTGTCGGTCCATTTATCCTACATTCCCCTACCTGGAATAAACACAAGGCGAAATGAAATGAATGCGGAAATGGGATGCCACGTAATACACAAACACATACACGCCCATACTTACATAAACACACGCACGCGCACGCGCACGCGCACGCGCACGCACACGCACACACACACAACACATGTAACGATGGTTTATGTAACATATACGTGGTGCTGATTTCAAATCCATACTTGACGTTTTACGTCATACCTACGTCCTTTTATGAGGCCATTAATATGTTACGTACTGACATTTGCTAGCAAATGTTATTAAATTATTAATGCTACGTACGTCAGCAGAATACGAGATGAGCGATGGACATCGCGTTTCACCACCTGGAAACCTTACAAAGGGAAACTATCTAGACGAAGATCGGCGAGACGATGGAGAAATTAACTAGACGACTACTGCCACTGGAGAGTACAATCTGGCAGAGGCTAGCGCTAGATAGACAGACATAATTATGTGGAAGCAGCATGCTGAGACCTTCGCCCAACTACGGGATACTATGGGTGCACAATAATTACCGGTGGTGATGTTCTTCGATGCCCAGCGGCTTACATATATGCCATGATCTAAGTTGGTAGATTGTTTCCGAACTTTTCCATGGATAAGTAATAGAACATTATCGACGGGCGGGTTGTACCAAAACAATACCTCAAATACCACGCTACCTCAACTCTTTCAGGGTGACTATTACTCTACATAGTGACGATATTACCAGATATATTCAATTCAAAGACGGCGGGTAAATAATTGCATTGCGTGTAAGCTGAACGGCATTCTGTTTCATAGTGGATGCAACGCAGAGTACGTCCAAACATATACTCCCCGGACATTCTTTGTAATGTATAACCCCACACATAAATCCAGATGTCCATAGACGGTTTGTTGAAATCATAACAGATAGGTGTTTACTGGCCAACACGCGTGTCCTCAATGCCCCGTGTCAACACGATCCACCTGTGCGGAAGACGGACGGTTCAAACACTGCAGTCTGTCAGCTCCTCCCCCGGGCGAGAAGGAAGGAATCCCGGCGGTAGAATCATCTGGTGCTGGTGGCCGCCGGCCGCACTGACGGAGGACACGACGGTCTCAGCGGCATGTCATGGCAGGCCACAGTCTGTCAACTCCGCGGGCACGATTCAATATTCTTTTCATGTTGCAGCCGGTGTCACGAGTTTCAGACAGGCGCGAATCGGATATCACTACGGGTATGTATTTGTAGGCGATACCAAAGGTAATCCCGTGTAGCTTGACAAGACGTTATTATGAAGAATATTATTTTGTATTATTCATTAACCTACGCATTGCAAAGGGCCCGGTAATCAGAGCGTTTTATTCTCCCTGATAGACGTGTTCAATCGAGCACCATCTTCTCTTCTCTTGTAACTAGTCAGCCACGCTACAATTACTACGTATACACATATCAATCATTGTCATACTGTTTTAGGATTGTTCCAAAATAAAATATTTACAAGTGACAGCCTTATTCAACCAAGCACCTGGCCATCTCTACTTCTCAGGGAAACATTCAGCCAAGCAGCAAATATCCATCAGGATTCATATATCCGATTAAAGAGAGCATGTGAAAGGATTCGGACCTGAACCCAATCTACTGGGAGTCGGGCGTTCTTGGCTTAAATTGCCGTTCGGTAAACGTACGGTCTTATATAGCGTAGTGTCCAATCCTTGGGATTGCTCAAGGTACTGGGCCAAAGTACATCACAGGCCACAGCACACAATTCGAACACGGGTACTCTTTGTCGAGAGTCCAAAGCTCTACTTGAGTCCGAAGCTCTACTTGAGTCCGAAGCTCTACTTGAGTCCGAAGCTCTACTTGAGTCCGAAGCTCTACTTGAGTCCGAAACTCTACTTGAGTACGAAATTCTACTTGAGTCCGAAACTCTATTTGAGTACGAAGCTCTACTTGAGTCCGAAACTCTATTTGAGTCCGAAACTCTACTTGAATCCGAAACTCTACTTGAGTCCGAAACTCTACCTGAGTCCGAAACTCTACTTGAGTCCGAAGCTCTACCTGAGTCCGAAGCTCTACTTGAGTCCGAAACTCTAGCTATGTCTGAAGCTCTAGCTGAGTACGACGCTTTAACTAAGTCCGAAGCTCCAGCGGAGTACGAAGCTCTAGCTAACTCTGAGACTCTAGCTGAATACGAAGCTCTAGTTGACTATATGAAGCTCTAGCTGAATTTGAGACTCTAGCTGAATACGAAGCTCTAGCTGAGTACGAAGCTCTAGCTGAATCTGAGACTCTAGCTGAGTACAAAGCTCAAGCTAACTCTGAGACTCTAGCTGGGTACAAAGCTCTAGCTGACTCTGAGACTCTAGCTGAGTACAAAGCTCTAGCTGACTCTGAGACTCTAGCTGAGTACAAAGCTCCAGCTGACTCTGAGACTCTAGCGGAGTACAAAGCTCTAGCTGACTCTGAGACTCTAGCGGAGTACGAAACTCTAGCTGACTCTGAGACTCTAGCGGAGAACGAAACTCTGGCTGACTCAGAGACTCCAGCTGGGTACAAAGCTCTAGCTGACTCTGAGACTCTAGCGGAGTACGAAACTCTAACTGACTCTGAGACTCTAGCGGAGTACGAAACTCTAGCTGACTCTGAGACTCTAGCGGAGAGCGAAATTCTAGCTGACTCTGAGACTCTAGCGGAGTACGAAAGTCTAGCAGACTCTGAGAGTCTAGCTGAGTACAAACTCTAGCTAACTCTGAGACTCCAGCTGGGCACAAAGCTCTACCTAGCTTCTACCACCACAGCAGTAACTCTCAAGACAGCAGATATATCCTGGACAGAAGGTGACCAGCATACTTGTACAAGCTGACCACGAATACACTTGCCCATGTATCCACACATATATAGTGCCTTGACGTACTCCTGCCTGAGGCTTGCTCAGTCCTATCATGATCAATTGAAACGAGGGCGTCATCATAGTTACGCACGCTGCAATATCGACAGAGCTCACACAAATCCCCAATCATTTTTATTTTGATCCATCGACCGGCACATTTCCTGTTTACGTTGGCGCGCTGATAACTAGTACTGTTCTAAGAATGTTTTCATTGAACGGCATAAATTGAGTTAGATGGCGTCCTGCCAGTCAGACAAGTACATCGAGGTCGTCTGTAGAGTTTCTCGCGGGAAAGCTGACTACGAGGAAGGCGCCATGACAGTCAGTAATTTGGTTTCTGGTCTGCAGGAATGCACTCAAGGTTCCGTTGTGACCGAATTTCGTGTCGGAGAGGTTAACGACCGGGCCAAATTACATTTGGCGCAGCAGCGGAAGATGATCGTGAACGACATTTACACGGCTTAGATGTCGGGAGGTGATTACAATTACTGACGAGTTTGTGTATGAACTGTTTTGCATTGGCAGTTGACGAATATACGTGCAACCCCGTGTTCATAATACTAATATAATAAAGTGCAAATAATGAGAGTAGGCTGCCAAACCAGGACAGACGGACGGACGGACGGACGGGCGGGCGGACGGACGGGCGGGCGGGCGGGCGGGCGGGCGGGCGGGCGGACGGACGGACGGACGGACGGTCGGACGTACGGACGGACGGACGGGCGGGCGGGCGGGCGGGCGGGCGGGCGGGCGGGCGGGCGGGCGGGCGGGCGGGCGGACGGACGGACGGACGGACGGACGGACGGACGGACGGACGGACGGACGGACGGACGGACGGACGGACGGACGGACGGACGGACGGACGGACGGACGGACGGACGGACGGACGGACGGACGGACGGACGGACGGACGGACGGACGGACGGACGGACGGACGGACGGACGGACGGACGGACGGACGGACGGACGGACGGACGGACGGACGGACGGACGGACGGACGGACGGACGGACGGACGGACGGACGGACATACAGAGAGAGGGTGTGAGACACACTGTTGTAATAGATTCCGGTAGTCACGCCTACGAAGCTAAACATACAAAGTGGCAACTAATAGTGGACCAGAATCGGACATTGGAACCATAGAACAACGAAAACACGCGAACAATGCTAAGACACCTAAATAAGGTCAATGCACCTTGTTTGCGAACGAGGAAACCACATGGTAAAGTAAAAGGAGCCACAGCGACCGGAAACGAAACGCGTCCGTCTCTAGCTCCACGTTGGTCGAACAACAGTGTAAAGGTGTTCACTAGTCATTAAACCCATCTCGAATTAGGTTCCTTGATGTTAAACATTTGGCCATATCGTCGTTTTCGACGAATTTCTGCCAAATAAATATTGACTTAATTGGTTTTACTTGTTATTCCATCATAAGGACATAGATAATGTGCGGTACTCGATGGATTTGATTGTTTTCGAAATGTGTCCGCGGGTCGTGTTAGCACAGTTTTGATGTTTGAATTATGGGTAATATTGGCCTCATGTAAATGCCAAGACGTTGTGTGCTAGATTTGCAAATGAACGTATCCAGCCCGTGAATTTTACATATCAAAATATTTGATATGAAAATTATGATATTTTGAAGTTATCTAATATTGTGTTACATGTAACACATTGACATTCATCGTGATTGTATTGATCTCTTGATTCTAAACAGTTGTGTTTAATCTACCAGGTACACAGTTCACTGATGTGATTAAGGATGTTTCAAGAGTCACTGAGTATAGTATTACATGTCTATATTATAAAAACAGTGTATGTCAGTCAGTCAGTCAGTCAGTCAGTCAGTCAGTCAGTCAGTCAGTCAGTCAGTCAGTCAGTCAGTCAGTCAGTCAGTCAGTCAGTCAGTCAGTCAGTCAGTCAGTCAGTCAGTCAGTCAGTCAGTCAGTCAGTCAGTCAGTCAGTCAGTCAGTCAGTCAGTCAGTCAGTCAGTCAGTCAGTCAGTCAGTCAGTCAGTCAGTCAGTCAGTCAGTCAGTCAGTCAGTCAGTCAGTCAGTCAGTCAGTCAGTCAGTCAGTCAGTCAGTCAGTCAGTCAGTCAGTCAGTCAGTCAGTCAGTCAGTCAGTCAGTCAGTCAGTCAGTCAGCCAGCCAGCCAGCCAGCCAGCCAGCCAGCCAGCCAGACAGCCAGCCAGACAGCCAGCCAGACAGCCAGCCAGCCAGCGAGCCAGCGAGCCAGCGAGCCAGCGAGCCAGCGAGCCAGCGAGCCAGCGAGCCAGCGATCCAGCGAGCGAGCCAGCCAGCGAGCCAGCGAGCCAGCGAGCCAGCGAGCCAGCGAGCCAGCGAGCCAGCGAGCCAGCGAGCCAGCCAGCCAGCCAGCCTGCCTGCCTGCCTGCCTGCCTGCCTGCCTGCCTGCCTGCCTGCCTGCCTGCCTGCCTGCCTGCCTGCCTGCCTGCCTGCCTGCCTGCCTGCCTGCCTGCCTGCCTGCCTGCCTGCCTGCCTGCCTGCCTGCCTGCCTGCCTGCCTGCCTGCCTGCCTGCCTGCCTGCCTGCCTGCCTGCCTGCCTGCCTGCCTGCCTGCCTGCCTGCCTGCCTGCCTGCCTGCCTGCCTGCCTGCCTGCCTGCCTGCCTGCCTGCCTGCCTGTCCTTCCATATTTCTGATTTAAGTTTTGCATGTGACGTAGCAGGCCCACTGGGGTGGCTCGTTGATATAAATGTTATCAAAGTTTGTCCGAAGGGTTGGAGAATTTGAGGGCTCAATATTTCAAAATATTTCAAACGATGAAGTTCCATCCGTAGAATTTTAAGTTTCCTATATCTTTGTAAAGAATGCTACATACAACTATGACGCTGCCAATCGGGAAATAATTTTGCTTTTCGAAGCCAGAACTTTATACTATATATATATATATATATATATATATATATATATATATATATATATATATATATATATATATATATATACTCCGTAACAACAGAACAACACTCTCAAATAAAACATAATCATATTATTATTTGTTAATAATTAATTAATTATTCAATAATCTACAAATTAGTTAGACGAAAAGCACAATCTAGTTTTCAGCGAATAAAATGTAACATTGAATGCTGGGAAATGATTTTTTTTATTTAATTTAAAAACGTCCAAAGGGACGGCCAGAACTGGGGTTCGTAAAAGCCAGAAGATGTTTTATATATAGCATTGTAATTTGTTATGGATTATTTAAACGAATTTAAGACAGAGCAATTACTTTGCCAATGACATCGCCCAGGGCCGACCACGTCTCGAGGAATCATTCAGCAGACACGTTGATGACCTGACACTTGTCACTAATTAGTGAAAAAAGACAAAAAAAAACATGCTGATGTCTGGCAGGGAGCATCAACTAAGGAGCCATCGACCGTGAGCTAAGGTGCAGCGTGGGGAAAGAGTCAGCTGCCTTCAGCCAGTGGGGGAATTTTGATTACACTTTGAATAACACGACATTTATTTTGACATCTAAACTCTGCTTCTATAAAGCAACCGTTATACCAAGCATCCTGTATTGGTGGCACCTAAGATATGAGAAACAAAATTTGATGCATTCAACACTAGATGTCTGCGACAGATATTGGACACACAATAGAGCGACCACGTGACGAATGTGGATGTCCGGATGTAATCAGGTCAACCTCTGACGTCATATAATGTCTGCAGAAGACGAATGAGTTGGCTCAGCCATGTCATATGAACCCCCCACAAGACCCGCCCAACAAGTGCAATTGTAGACACGAATGGGCAGAAAAAGACGGGACAACCAAGAATGAACCGATGTCAAACAATTGACAGCGACCTACACCGAGTAAGTTAGTGCAACGTCTGATACCAGCAAACGACAGGTCTGGATGTCGTGTTTTAACGGCGGCTTGCCTCTCTAGGCACGGAGCCGCTAAGTCTAACTAATTGCTTTTTCGTGTTACGTTTTTCGTTACGATGATGAATAGCGGTTTTATTCATTAATTGTGTTTCTCTGTTAATCGAATAGAGGGTTAAATCGTTTCAACGAGGCTACAAGGATAGCGTGTGACATTGATGACGTGGTCACCACAGATACAGGTTTGTTATTAAGAACGCGTGTTTCTAATTTTGTGTGGGCATAGCGAGTTAAGTCTACTGGCCACCTTTCTTAATAATATAATAGGTTGCTTCGTCGGTTGAAGATGTTTCTAAGAGCCATTATATGTTAGTTGTCCGTCCGTCCGTCCGTCCGTCCGTCCGTCCGTCCGTCCGTCCGTCCGTCCGTCCGTCCGTCCGTCCGTCCGTCCGTCCGTCCGTCCGTCCGTCCGTCCGTCCGTCCGTCCGTCCGTCCGTCCGTCCGTCCGTCCGTCCGTCCGTCCGTCCGTCCGTCCGTCCGTCCGTCCGTCCGTCCGTCCGTCCGTCCGTCCGTCCGTCCGTCCGTCCGTCCGTCCGTCCGTCCGTCCGCCCGCCCGCCCGCCCGCCCGCCCGCCCGCCCGCCCGCCCGCCCGCCCGTCCGCCCGCCCGCCCGCCCGCCCGCCCGCCCGCCCGCCCGCCCGCCCGCCCGTCCGCCCGCCCGCCCGCCCGCCCGCCCGCCCGCCCGCCCGCCCGTCCGCCCGCCCGCCCGCCCGCCCGCCCGCCCGCCCGCCCGCCCGCCCGCCCGCCCGCCCGCCCGCCCGCCCGCCAGCCCGCCCGCCCGTCCCTCCGTCCCTCCGTCCCTCCGTCCATCCGTCCCTCCGTCCCTCCGTCCCTCCGTCCCTCCGTCCCTCCGTCCCTCCGTCCCTCCGTCTCTCCGTCCCTCCGTCCCTCCGTCCCTCCGTCCCTCCGTCCCTCCGTCCCTCCGTCCGATGGCCAGACGTTTTTTGCAACTTCTGTTTTTTTCTTGTGATAATAATTATTTGACAGTTTTCTCCGATGAACGCTTTTATAGACAACGGCAATTAGTCGTGTAGGCCTCTATCTGCGTCATTAAGAGACATCTGCGTCATTAAGTGTTCTGTTCCTCCAGCGAAGCTACTAATGACCAGCATATGCAGTAGAGTTAAATAATTAATCTACCTCTTATTCCGTTTACTGACCAGTCAATTAATCTCGTCTCTGAGGATTGGCGTTACACGTAAATTTACGTCGACTTAATGCCAATCAGTGATGAGTAATTTAAAAATAACAGTTTCGCGTGATGACAGAGAGAACAGATGGACTGAAGCAACGTCTCTCTTCTTTGTTATTCTACTTCGTTGTTGTAATCGATCACGTCAGTAAAGAACCGCAGAGTCTTTGAAAGACAATAGATGCAAGGCGGTTAGGGGCCAAGGTGGGGCGGGGAGTTCACGCGAATAACTCTCACTCGTTCTCGAATAACCCGTATTTTGCGATATTTGTCGTGCTGGATTAGTCGTTTTCATGCTGCCGACATCTACAGTTTTGTATACTACTACTCAGTAAATAATTCGTTCCTTTCAATTATTATCTGTGAGAAGAAATACTAGCTTATTTCTAATCTACGTAATTATTTGTCTTCCCTAACATTACGTCGTGTCCATATATTTGTTATATCGTTGTTAAAGGAAAAGAAATATTTATATTTTCATGACAAACAATTCAAGACAAAAAGGTAAGTATAAGTCCTTCCGCACTACTTAATCATCAGGACTGCCCAGAGCACGTTACACCTTACTCACAGGCAGACCTGTTAAATCGAACAGCATCTGTACTTCTCTGGGAAACATTCAGCCATGCTACAGTAAATGCACGAAGACTTCTATTTGTATATAGGAATACTCTCTATATTTATATCTACATACTAATTCATACAGTTGAATGAAACTGAGCGACGTATAGAGTGAACGACCATGCTCCAGATTCAACATGGCGGCATAGTCTATTCGAGCCCCGCTTCTGTCGGTTGAAGATAGTGGATGTGTTGGTATCGCTGCTTATTGCTGATTGTCTGTTTCGGTTTGTATGCCTAGGTGTATACTCTACGTATGAATCCCATATTGTTTTAGCACAAATCACTCAATCAGGCAGTGGTTCATTAAAATACCTTTACAGTGACGAGAACAAACGTACGTTTGGCACTAGTGAACGTTCAGACGTAATAAGGCCTTCTTGAACAACGAGCACTGGTAGCTATGTAGCTAAACAACTATCTCAACCTATAGCTAAACACCTGTCTCAGTCAGCATCGAATTGTGCAATTCGACTGTCGTCTGAGCGGCGTAGGCCGCGAACTGGTTGACTTTGGAGAAAAAAACTATCCTGAAACAGGGGCGTACCAAGGAGGGTGCGATACAGGTGTTGGCTTAGGTGAAAAAACATGTGTCCTCAGGCTCTGGTGGTCTGAGGCGGGCCTGAAATAACCCAATCTGGGTGGCTGGGTATCAGTGCAGGTTTAGTTCTACAAAAAAAACTGGATTTTGTGGACGATAACCTATTTAAGCAACTTCTATGCTCGTCAGGCGCCACAAGAATGATGCAGACATCTGATGGATGTGTACATAGCAGCAACTGTAGTAATAATAGACTTGGACACGATAACGACCCACTTCAACATCATCATGATTGATCGGTCATCCTTGGTGTACTATCACTGGGACACTTTCACCGATATGCCTCGAGAATAGTGTCATCGGCACTGGGACACTTTCACCGATATGTCTCGAGAATAGTGTCATCGGCACTGGGACACTTTCACCGATATGTCTCGAGAATAGTGTCATCGGCACTGGGACACTTTCACCGATATGTCTCGAGAATAGTGTCATCGGCACTGGGACACTTTCACCGATATGTCTCGAGAATAGTGTCATCGGCACTGGGACACTTTCACCGATATGTCTCGAGAATAGTGTCATCGGCACTGGGACACTTTCACCGATGTGTCTCGAGAATAGTGTAATTGGCACTGGGACACTTTCACCGATGTGTCTCAGGAATATTGTCATCGCCACTGGACACTTTCACTGATGTGTCTCAGGAATAGTGGCATCGCCACTGGGACACTTTCACTGGTGTGACACTGGAATAGGGTCATTGGCGGATATTTGGCATTTAAAAAATAATCATTCAATTTAACAAGTGATTCGACTTATTGATGGTTGTTCCTTTCGAGCTCACGGACCTATGTCTAGACGCACATCCCCAATGTCTATTTCTAGAGACATGCCGAAGTCTGCATTGTGACAGCATTGCAGTCACATATCCAGATTTACAAGACCGCCAGACAGAAGACAGATCGAAAAGTGTTGCTGATGATGTATCATTGCAAGTAGGAACGATTTCATTACAGAGTCTACCGTCCATTTCAAAGATATCTGCGAGACAAATAAAGATATCAGTCGTGCAGTTTCAAGATTCATGGCGATCGTAACCGTCTGTCTCCGTAATCAGACGCAAACCACAGCTCGTACATCCAGAACACGAGTAAATCTACAGCGTGACATTTGCAATTGTCCAATCTCGCGTAGGCTGTGAGGACTGAAGAGTCCAAAAAGAAAGAAAACTGCGTAAACAACGATGTTTTTCTGCTGAGCGGGAAACTTAAGTCAATTGATTTTACAGATGTAAAACCGTTGAAGTGATAGAGGTCTGTACATCGTCACCGGTTGCCACACAGGTGTTCACAACTTGGTTTACGATACTCGACAACCACAACCGATGTTCGTCAACCACAAACGAAGTTCCCATGGCTTTGTGGCAAATGTAACGGATTTTACATTCCAGCCCGCTACGTGCATGGTGCCATCGGAAAGGTACTGATCGGCAGGGAACAAATTAGATCCGCTGATAAGTCGTAATCTGCAGAGGCGACAAACGAGTTAAGTGGGGGTATTACGGGTCAGCGCCTCGGGCGAAGTTGCAACTAACGGTTGGAAATGACGGAAGAAGTAGCCATTGCTATTAGGTGGAATGCTACAGATGTTCTGCGTAAATCGGGATCAAAGTAATCGATCATTCTTGTGTTCGTTAAAGTATATTTGTCATAATATTAATAATCCCATATGTTCAACTGTAGTTCATTGACATGTGACCCACATTTGAACTACTGGTGCGGAAAGGTTATGGAAGTGGTTAACCACGGAACCATGTAACACACCACGGATACTGGCTATATTATGTTCCCACGCAGGCGGCCTACTGCTGTGGGGATTAAGGCAGGTTATATCCTGATTCCTACGTTTGGAACCCGTTATGTCAACTGCGATAAAGCATATTTACGTTTATCAGTCAGGCCACGGTGTCGTGTTTATACAGTTACAGCATGATGAACATCAATTCTATTTCATGGCGTTTGAAAACATGGCCATTACATACTTCGTTTCCTGGATGAAAAACATTGAATGCCATCAATTTACGCTCAGTTGGATGGTTGATTTATATTGGAACGGCCATTGTGTTTTATGCATACTGTGTGAAGGATGCATTGACACAGTACAAAAACGACGAAATTAATCAATAGAATGCATATCTAATACGCGCGAATCACACTTTATGGGAATATTTCTTTGTGTGGCGCGTGTCAGGGGATATTGCAGTATCAATTCATCATGAAATGTCTGATAATAAAAAACATGCTTCGGCTACCAACATAGTAGATTCTCTTTCGAACAATAATGTGTTTGCGTGCGTGCGTGTGTGCGTGCGTGCGTGTGTGGGTGCATGGGTGAGTAGGTGCGTGCGTGCATGCGTACGTATGTATGTGTACAAATTGATGGGATACAAAGGTTACGAAATAACCTATCTTACTATCCTACATAATAATAAAGGCATGCGCGAATACGCGCGCGCACACAAAAACACAAACAAACAAACAAACACACACACACACTCTTTCTCTCTCCCTCACACACACACACACACACACACACACACACACACACACACACACACACACACACACACACACACACACACACACACACACACACACACACACACACACACACATACATACACACACACACTCTCTCTCTCTCTCACACACACACACACACACACACACACACACACACACACACACACACACACACACACACACACACACAATTTACCTACCGCGACTTGGTCACGTCATGTCCACTGATGCCTCAATCGATAAAGTCGCTGACAACTCTTTAAATCACCAAGCCAATCAACTCTTTTCGTAGTCTAAACAATCGCGTGCCAATCACGCCCAAGGTCTCCAAAGCAGTAAGCCCTACACATCCAACGTGGATCCTATTCGCGGGTTCTCTGCCGCCGACGCAACTAGCTCCTGCCACCTCCTAACTCTATTCAACATCAAATGGCAGAAGGATCGATATATTTCCAAAACACTGTCTTGTATCAATATATAGCGCGCAAACGTCGCCTGTATCGTGTCGACCCTACTTCTGCCGACAGACCACGCCGCCAGCCTGTCAGACGTGTATGTTGTGTTCCACTCCGGTCCTCGTCGGAGAACTGAAAAATCTCCTGCGTGACCGAGCTACAACCTCACACTCCCGGCGGTCACTCCGTTGGCATCGATTATCACTCGTGCAAACCAATAACCGCAATATATGTCCAGCTGGCGAGTCTCCGCTATAGCTGACCGCCAGGTGGTACACGGGGGGGGGGTCAGCGAAGTGAGCAGACCAGACTGGAACAAACAACCTCCCTCTCAGTCACTGCCCACGATAGCAGACAGGCAGAAACAAACGGACAGAAACAGACAAGCAGAAACAGACAGGCAGGAACAGACAGACAGAAACAGACAGACAGAAACAGACAGATAGAAACAGACAGATAGAAACAGACAGATAGAAACAGACAGGAAGAAACAGACAGACAGAAACAGACAGACAGAAACAGACAGACAGAAACAGACAGGCAGAAACAGACAGACAGAAACAGACAGATAGAAACAGACAGACAGAAACAGACAGATAGAAACAGACAGACAGAAACAGACAGACAGAAACAGACAGATAGAAACAGACAGAAAGAAACAGACAGGAAGAAACAGACAGGAAGAAACAGACGGGCAGAAACAGACGGGCAGAAACAGACTAACAGAAACAGACAGACAGAAACAGACAGACAGAAACAGACAGGAAGAAACAGAAGGGCAGAAACAGACAAACAGAAACAGACAGACAGAAACAGAAGGGCAGAAGCAGACAGGTAGAAGCAGACAGGTAGAAACAGACAGGAAGAAACAGAAGGGCAGAAACAGACGGGCAGAAACAGACAGGAAGAAACAGAAGGGCAGAAACAGACAGAGAGAAACAGACAGGAAGAAACAGACAGGCAGACACAGACGGGCAGAAACAGACAGGCAGAAACAGACGGGCAGAAACAGACAGACACAAACAGACAAGCAGAAACAGAGAGGAAGAAACAGACGCAACTGGCTTTGTCTGGCCAAAGGTAATAACTTTCTCGATCAGGGAATTTGCTGCACGTACCGCCAGTTGACCTGGTTTTTTCCCGTTATCTTCACAAGCGAAGGAGCAGTCAAAACACGGACCATGTCAGACTTGTCTAAACGTCATTAAGACTTATTTATTATGTTATGTTACAAAATGATTCTTGACTAAAACCACTTAAACTATGTGTGCGTCTCTGTGTGTGTGTGTGTGTGTGTGTGTGTGCGTGCGTGTGTGTGTGTGTGTGTGTGTGAGTGCGTGTGTGCGTGTGTGTGTGTTGCGTGCGTGCGTGCGTGTGCGTGTGTGTGCGTCTTTGTGTGTGTGCGTGTGCGTGTGCGTGTGCGTGCGCGTGCGCGTGCGCGTGTGCGTGTGCGTGTGAGTGTGTGTGTTAATGTGTGTGTGTGTGTGTGTGTGTGTGTGTGTCGTGTGTGTGCACGTGTGCGTCTGTGTGTGCGCGTGCGTACGTGCATGCGTTTTTGTGTGCGCGCGTGTGCGTTTATGTGTGTGCGTGTGTATGTTGTGAGAGCTGCGATGTTATTAATACCGTACATAAGACATTAAACTTTTATTCCCCGGAAATGTAACCGTGTCACCGAAGCCCGTGACTAGAGCAGACATAACATTGCATGGCCATGAACGGTGTCGGGGAAAGTCACCAGGGAAGCAGACCAGACCCGAGTAAGTACTCACAGCGACTGTACTTTCGGACCAAGTGTGTTTATTCAATAATTTGGCGGCCCGGAGGACTACAGCAATATTTCCCACACTCCCAACGTCTCCTGGCCAAGCACTGCTGGGAACACACCTCCACCAACGCGTGTCTCTAAAGTCTACTCCTGTCACGTGGCCGTGAACCTGATGCAGCATAATTGATATATCCACCATTGATAATATGCAATGCTACACTCCACACAATTAAAATGATTGGGGAATCGACCAGCAAACTGGCATACAGGTGCGCTAAGGCCCAGGTGTGACGGGTTTGTCAGGAAATGAGAGGGCGTGGGTTAATCATATACTTAGTGGGAGGTTGCCCTTAAATATAGGTATGAGGTGGGATTGGCGGGAGGGGAGACAGAGTCGGAACCCGATGGGAAGGTGGCTTCAAATCCAGAAGGGAGATGTGATAATTATATCCGTGCGTTCCCACGCAGACGTTGCTGTTTCACCATAGACTGCATCGTTGATTCTGTTTTCTCTTCACCCTCTAATCTCGCTTAACTGACTCTCGTTCGGCTGCGTGACTTCGCCTAGAAGACAGTCTGGTGCCTTAGTTTGAATGATAACATTGTACATTTTGTGGGAACTTTGGCCCCTCTACTCTATTTTGGGATAAGGCGGCCCTGGTGGCAACATTGCCAAAGCATTATACTCCCACGCAGATGTGAAGGGCTATAAAGTGCTGCCACCTCACGGCGCCTGGGTAATCGAGGTTACTCACCCTTGCGAATCGATAATGTTTTCACCCCACTTGTTCCACCCAAAGAAATATTGTTTTTTGTTATTGTGTAAACCAATGAGATCGTAAAGAAATGAGATTTTCGCATTAATAAAGTATCTCCTAATAGCAATTATTCATCGTTCTATCAAGGTTTGGTTCATTTACGGGAAGTATTTTACGTTCCCACGGCCACTGTACGAATACTACTTACCGTTACATATCTACATCGACTCTAATCACATCAACACGGTGTACTGTGTTATTCGCCATAGATCAAAGTCAACGTATTAGCAGCGTGCAGTGTCTCCGCACCATGCCCCGAGGCGGCACCGGAAGCAATGCAACTCAACGGAACACCTTGAGGTTATTATCATACCAGTGCTACCACACGTCAAGTTCTCCCCGTACCGACATCTCATACATCATATTGTACATTATAAACTCACATACCTATGAGATAAATTGAGCATATGTATCTCACAGAAAGGTCATATTTACCTGAAATCATGATTGCAGATATAACGTATCTTAAGAAAACGACAACACATATCTGCACGCAGGTGCACGACTGGAATACAACATGCATGATTTTATTTATGTTAATAAAACACAAATCATATTTATTCAGCTCCTAATATGAATGTGTTTTGCAGCATGCGAATGTGTGTGAACACCCAAAACTAATAAGAAAAAACATGTTCAAATAAATACGAGCTTTGCAACTGAATGCCAGCCTGCGTCGCTCTCATCAGAAAGCAGACAATAATAATGAAGTTGCAAAGCTATTTAATCCCTTTAGGAAAATTTCTCGTTGGCTTACTCCAGTTATTGATTAGGTCTACCTACATTTCCATGATAGAGTTACGGGGTTGTGTTTTGCAGATAATCACAGACAAATGAATAATGTGTCGTGTCTGAGACGAAAGTAATTTTGAATTGTGCGCGTGCGCGTGTGCGTGCGCGCGTGCGTGCGTGCGTGCATGAGTGCATGAGTGCGTGAGTGCGTGTGTGCGTGTGTGCGTGTGTGCGTGTGCGTGTGTCGTGTGAATGACTGAGTGAGTGAGTGAATGAGTGAATGAGTGAGTGAGCCTTTGTGAGTGTGTGCGTGCGTGCGTGCGTGCGTGCGTGCGTGCGTGCGTGCGTGCGTAGGTGCTCGTGCGTGTGTGTGTTTATGTGCATGTAAGAAGGTGCAGCTTAAATCACGAGCACCTTAATGTGAAAGGTCAAAACTACTTAGGAAACAGCGTGTACAATATAATTGGCTTGTGTTACCAACATTAATATTTCAACTGGCTGGTTAAACGATCATACACAAGGATCTGATAGTTCAAACAGCCTATATGGCTATTTACGGGCGCGAACAATGCTCAAGTGGGTGGGCTACGATGTCGCTCTATTAATCGTGCAATAAATCGCGTGCAGACACCGTCATGAGATTAATTAGCGAGATATATTTGTGGCGGATACGTGGAAATGTGATAGGTCTACACTGATTAAACGTCGACGAGTAAAGGAGTCACAGCTCAAGACGATATTGGCGCTGGTCAATGGGTCGCTAGTCAATAGGTCAATTATTCCCGTCTCACATTCGAAAGTTATTCACTGTTCAGTGATTGTCCGCAAAACACGATCCCTGACTCGATCATGGAAATGTCAGTAGCCTAATCAGTAACTGAAGTAAGTCGTTGGAAAATTATTCTAAATGGAAAGATTAGGTTTACAACTTCATTATTATCGTCTCTTGTCCTAGAATGAGGAATGCCGACTGGACGTTGCAAAGTTCGTATTTATCTGAATCTGTCAAGAAACGTCGCTCGTATAAACGAATCTATTTTTCAATCGATGAACGACCGGGAACGCTTCACTTGAATAAACGGTCCTCTACATTGACTAAATCACTCGACGAATTTAATAAAATAAAATAATAAAATGTTATCTCGCAACAACATTGCATTCCACATAAGCAAACAAAAAGAAAAGTATTGTTACGTTGTGGTCACGTGGCACATTTTGTGCCGTCTTACTGTGACCCCAAAACACAAATTTCGAAATAATATATATATATATATATATATATATATATATATATATATATATATATATATATATATATATATATATACGTGTATATACTTCTCCACGTTCACTCATTTGCATGACAACGGACTGGGGGAATTTGATAAATATGTACAAATATGTGTGAAAATCCAAACAGTGTGTCTTTTTAAATGAAAACAATTATTTGCACTCTACATATCTGGGATTTAGGCAATGTACTTGGTTAAGGAAGTTAGATAAACATTGTTTAGATAGTACAGATTTGAACCTTTCTGTACGTAGTAGGTTATGCGTTCTCGTAATTCTGGTATTAGTGCCTAGATTCGTTTTGGTATATACTGTTCGAAGGATTTAGGCAGTGTGTTATGGTGATAATCATAAATAAATAATGAAATATATAACTTGTGTATATCAGCGAAGTATATTTTCAGATTTAAAAAATAGGATCCGTGTGACTTCTATATCTTTTATTGTTAATTATTCGTACAGCGCGTTTTTGTACAGTTTGTAACTTTTCACTGTATTTCCATTTCCCCATGCGTGTACACCGTAAGTTGAATGACTTTGAATTAAAGCATACTAGAGAATTTGTTTAAAAAAATTATGTGGCAAAACATGTTTCATTCCTTTAATTGCAAAATTGCTTTAGATATCTTAGAACTGATTATTCTCATATGTTATTCCATGTTAAGTGTTTATCAATATATATATATATATTCCTAAAACCATGACTGATTCTTCTTTGTTATCCTTTCCAATATGATTAATATTTTTATTACTCATGTGATGAATACGATGAAGTACCGGAGAAAGTAGTGATATGTGCAACATAACACGACGAATATAATCAAATAAATAACAATCATATGTAATTATAGCGTGATTTCATATTATCGGGAATACAATCTACGCATGTACCGTGACAAATCTTAATGTATGAGCGATGGATCACTGGCAAATGACTATCGGTTTGGCATTACACACATGCAGTATAATGCACTACATTTAAACAGGCTTGTTAGCCACAGCGGCGGATATTGTGTTGTCGTTGTATTTCCTTATAAGTAGCTTACACCAAAGGCACTGGTCCATGTAGTCTCTATGGGATGTATTCACATCATGGTATAAACGCGTATTATATTACCAAAAATAAGCTACATCAAGGCCATGTACCCAAATTCGGTGATACTTACCTCACCGAATTTGAATTACCATTACAGTTCCTTAATCCGGTTTGAGTTTGGTCATAATCACGCTGCCCTGGATTACAACCGTAACCTTTGAGATGATGTTCTGGTATTGTCAGATCTATAGGTTGGCCTCATAAACACGCGCTATGTGAGATTTCATGACAGAACCGTGTGACCGTACCATAGACACAGAGAGCATCTATCTACGACGACAATAAGCAATCTACAAGGACAGTGGTCACTCTATGTGGAGAGTGGTCAGCGGATAAACGATACGGATTAATGCATGCATCAGGACTGTACCGTGTTGATCCCGTTTACAGACAAGAGATTTAGAGATGAATACGGTGAAGTGAAATGTGAACAATAGTCGTTCACTCCCTAAAGACATTGGTGGCTGGACATATTCGCACAGACTGTGAGAAACCGTAGCACGACCTACAACCTACATGTAGTAATGAACCTCTCAAAAACGCTGCAAATTCATTGCTGTAATTTGACTTTTGGCAACGAATGAAACCTTTTTAACTTCGAACTTTACCTGCATTACGTGGCTCAGCAGTGCCAGCTGTCTGGTGTCTGGTGACGCCCTGGACATTATTGGTGTCAGAAGTAGGCTTCGTTTTCCCATAACACGCCACACACGAATTGCACTAAGATAGCGCGATCACAATGCGAGTTATATAGTCCATAGAACTACCAACCTACGTGTTGGAATATGTTCGTGAAATGTGTGGAATGACACATTGGTCTGTGATTAGAAATGTGCTTGCAAGCGATAGATTCACTGTACGTAACAGTGACACAATCACGCTGTAGGTTGTCCACCTATAGCGTGATATGATTCACTAAGACAAGGTTTGAACGACGTAATCATGTAGTAAGAGTGGTTTGATAATGATGTTCTTGTATGTGAACAAACGATTTGTCATAATATAATATGGTTTGAGTTGCATAATCAAGTCGTAACTGAGTGTATAAAAATACGCATGCGTGTGAAAAATCAATCTGATATCGGACGGTTTAATGACATAATCACGTCGTTGCTGTATGAGAGAGTTCACGGATGCCAAGAGACCAATTGTTAGGCCTACATAGAATTACATCACGTCGAAGCCGCGTATGTAAAGAGCTCCCCATGCGTGTGAAGAGACACTTCATTAAGTCGGCGTTCGAGTGACGTGATGACTACATAATATAGTATATATAACTCTTGCTGTACGCGAGGAGACGATTTGTCAAAAACATATTATGAAAGACATAATCAATATTCACATCGGAAGTATATTATAAACACACAAACATATACACACCCACACATACACAAACACACACATACACACGCACATACACAAACATACACACACACAAACACATACACATACAAACACATACAAACACACGCATACGCACACGCACACGCACACGCACACGCACACGCACACACACACACACACACACACACACACACACACACACACACATTTCGTGCATGTGAAAAAGCAATTCGTTACAAGACCAATACATGGTTTGGCTGTGAAACAAACACGTCGCAGCTCTAAGTGCTTGTAACGGCACAATTCGTTAAGATTCAACATGCTATGAAATCAACGATTCAATCAACCGCAGGTCGCTTCAAACAGCAGGCGAAAAAAACACTTCTTCCAGATCACGGAGCCGACATCTGCTTTGCCGCGTGCCATTAAGACAACAAAGTCTGACTGACAAAATCACGGCGCACACGATTTGACGGGCCGTCGGTTTTAGATGTTTAGAACGTGTTTTCTTCGCTCCGATGTCGTGATAAATCGGACCAAAGTACGTGGATTATTCAACTGTGTTGATTTGTTTCAAGTTTCATTACTGATAGGCGTGTAGCCATGCTCGACAAACGCGAATGGTGCGTTAGTGTTACTCTATTTTTGTACTAGCCATGCTAAAATTAAATCATCTGATTAGTGAAATAAATGGTTGCAGGTTACGCGGTATCTTTTTCCCTTTGTTAAACTTATTACGTAACGCTCATATCGTCACACTACGTCACAGGATGGCACCGTGATCCCACCTTTAAACCCTATGTAACTGCGAATTATGTCAGTCACTGTTATCACTGGTGTGTATATGTACGATGTATCTTGATAGACCAGCAAAAAGATGAAAGGACAATGTGAAGAAGGACACGGATTTTAGATTTTAGGGAAAAGGAGGAATACGTGTAAGACGGAACAAGTGGCAACGACTCCTACAGTTCAGGCCGACTTCGTTAAGGATAGAGGGCGCGTAAGTATCAGCCGCCGCCATATTGTTTTAATGCTATTTTGCCATTTTCATTCATAATCCGGTTCCGCCACAGTAGACATAAAATCTCAGCTAGAAAGTGAAAAGTATTACGCAGATAAGTTATTATATTCAAATGGTTTGCGTATTGCAGTAATTTTACTTTGAATACTCTTACGGACGACGACGTGGGGGCCAGTTTTGTATGAGCTCGTTATGTATTGCTCAAAACGAACCGGAAACAAGATGAATCAGTTGCGTGCCCTGTTGGCGACGGACGAAGAAGTACAGACAACTGTATGCCAACAAACTGCCGTTTAATGTGGTTTCAGTAAGACTTATTTGCATCATAGGGCGACGTGCCAACGACGATTCGCCTGCCAAACGCTCCGTCATCTACGGACTTACTAGTTAAAGCGAACAGGAAACTGTGTTGGTAAATATGCTCAAAAAACAACTAACGAGTACCATGTGGTCAAAACAGATGTTGAATTTTGCAATCTGTCTAGACACGCAAATGAAAGTGAATATTTGTATTCGCAAAATACAACATTTGGCACATTTACATAAGTCAGGGACAGCAAAAAATTGATTATAAAACATGCACGTACGTGTTCAGTTAATTGATTGAAGATGTACTTCATCCTGATGCCAAGGACTAATCTTATATGACGTGTTGCAGTGAATTACCACACGCTCGTAGGTTTACAGTTACGACTCGTAGACTACTTGAGCCCACGTCACGAATCAGGGAAGAGCCAAACAGGTAATCCAAAACCGACAGGGAAACACTGTTTAAATGAAATATTTTGTCAAGACACGCACATAAACCCGTAGACATATATTTCCGGTCAACATGATTTAAGGGGGAGAAATCACATGCCAGTACGATTATGTAGTACATCATAGACATTAATGTCAACGTTATTGGTTGTTTCGTGACGAATTGGCTGTTATATATGAAGAATACGCTGATGATATTAGGTGACAATGTCGCTGTTAATAATGACTGTTACTAAATAATAGTGAGTGCAGTTGTGTCAAATATATAAGGATTATCCTGACATGATATTGAACAACCAATATACCGATAAACCGGCGGTGTTTTCTTCAGTGTAGCGCGTCAATACAGACATTTTGTTTCAATATGTTTCAACCACTCCTAGCTCAAAACGTAATGTACTTCATTAAACCTATGTTCAAAACATGACTTCATCATACACAGCAGTTATGACTGCTGTATTGTACTGCGCTAGTATCGCCTGAAACGGCGCACGTGGTGTTTATTCCATGACCGGAACAAGACTTCTGGCGTCGGTTATGACAGCAGCTAATGAAGTCGTCCTTCCTTTACGCTTTGTTGGCTTCCTTTGTTAGAAAGAACACCATTTGAAATGTCTCTTTCGAAGGAAACGAGCGACCTAGTGTGAACGAGTAGATCTAGGCATGGGGCGCGGTGGCGCAGTTGCTAGAGAGCATTCAGACATACGCTCGACACACCAGGGTTCGAAGATTACAACCTTCTGCTCTCCTGTACAACATCGGGCAATTGCACATACTTCACACTGTTCCGGATAATTCAGCTGTATGAATGAGTACCTGTGTCTGTCATTCGTGCATTAATCGCGGCGTGGCTGACTGCTTCCAAGAAAAGCTGAGATTATGATCGATTAGACAGGACTTCCAGCAAAAATAAAGGGTCAAGCCTTTGAGCCGTTCTATAGACTGGACACAGCGTTATATACGTTCCACCATGTAAATAAAAACATTACGTGATCCAATTGTATGTATAATTCACGTTTTCGAATAATAAAATTACGATGTTTTCAAATTACATAAACCTTCGCCCAAATTATCAATGAACACTTTCGGGAGCGTTACACAATGGTAGAAAACATTAGGTGTGTGTGTGTGTGTGTGTGTGTGCGCGCGTGCGCGTGCGCGTGCGCGTGCGCGTGCGCGTGCGCGTGCGCGTGCGCGTGCGTATGGTATGCGTCTGCGTCTGCGTATGTGCGCGTTTGTGGATGAGTATGTCTGAAACCATCGAACAGGACATTACAAACTACTACAATGAGTTTTTAATTATTATCTGTTTTGTCATCATGCTGTCGGTCGGGAAGCGACAAAGACTGCTTCCATCACTTGACTGTTGCGCTCCATTTATCTCTCTGCTGTGAGAGTCATGTCCATGAGACGAACTTTATGTCTCTCAGCTTCAGGTTTCTCTTGATGGTATCTTTGAACCGGAGACGAGGGCGCCCTCTCTTTCTGTGACCAGAAGACAGTTGAGAGTAGAGAACCTGCTTTGGTAGCCTGTCTGGTGACATCCTCATGAGGTGTCCAGTCCACCGGAGATTCTTTCTGATCAGAAGATCTTCCATAGATGGCAGCCCTGTTCGTTCGAATATTTCCTTGTTTGTCACTTTGTCCATCCAGGTTATCCTCATGATCGAACACAGACGTCGCATCATGAAGGCATGCAGCTTTTTCACCTGTCATCTGTACACTGTCCAGGCCTCGGCTCCGTATAGGAGGGTGGACAGCACGATTGCACGGTATATCTTGCCTTTAACCCGCATGGACACATGGTGGTTGTTCCAGAGTCTCTGGCGTAGTCGGCCGAAAGATGCACTAGCCTTGGCCATCCTCCTCTGTATTTCATCGTCAATGCATCCGTCACTTGATATAGTGCTTCCGAGGTAGGTGAATTCCAGAACAGAATTCAGCTTGTTTCCATTAACCATGATATCTTCCTCTCTGGTTCTTGTAGAGTTGGGTTGGTACAGCACCTCGATCTTCTTGATGTTAATCTTCAGGTCTTTTTTGTACAATGGGTGAAAACTCTAAATAATGTTGAACCTAGGATTTGCATTCTACGGCAATATTTTCGACGGTGATGGTATTGAACAGAGGAGACAACGCGGACCTTCACCGGGTCAGACGGTGCACCAATAACGTCTGCAACGCCAGGTGAATGACATCTCGATACTTCTTCTAGCCTGTTGTACTACGAAACGCCTGGAAAAAATTTTGTCTGCACCTCCGATATGTATAGTGGTACCTCACAGGGCGGGTAGAAAAAGTATACCTGCCACACGCATTGCAGTCACTGCTACAGTGTTGGTGGCGCGGACGACCAGTACCGTGCTAAGCAACACTATCAATTAGCGGTACTGTGCGGAACGAAAAAATCACAGACATTTGGTAGATTCATATTTTCAAACAATGGCATTTGAACACATCATGAAAGCCAAACTACAGTTTTAGGTGGGATGTCTGTAGGTTATCAGGTTTTACCTAGGCAGACAGACTGCAGAATAACCACATCAGAATGGCGTGCTTCTCGCGTGTGCTTACGTAAAACAATACAGATATAAAAGAATCTAATGGTAATCTGATTGCATACGTGTGTCGTATATAAACTAAAACCCTCGTCAATGCAGCTTTCGACCAAAATGGTGTGATTACAGTTGACAGAAAAAGAAGAGTACCACAGAAATGGAGGAATCACCAAATCAAACGTGACACTGGACTTCCGTTGGAATGGTGTGTCTTAGATCAACCTTGACGGCCTGACACCAAGGGGGATAGCGTGTGTCAAGGTGGCGGTGCAGTAATTGTCAGGTGTGGGGAGGTTTTTTGTATTGGCGGTGGACTGGCTGACCCGTACTACAAAGTAAACATCCTTTTTGTTTCTATAAACACATGTCTGCGCAAAAGCAAGAGAGGAAATTGTTATGGCTACCTCAGAACAATAACCAAATTTACACTTTGACACCGTAACACGTGAACGTCATTATTTGTTATGCCAAAGTCTTATAATAGCATCGAGACGATACAATCCGTTCAACACGACGCAGACGACAACATACTATATTCGTATGTGTGGGTGCACTATTGCAATTTATTGATCTGTCTGAGATCTCATAAAAATGGGCTCACGATCAAAGGTCATTACGACGAAATGGTAGTTACTTCCGGGAAGATTGTAAACATCTTCGTTGCTGCCGATGAAATGATGTGATATTGTGGTTTGAACGTATGAGTGTCACACACGAAGCTGCTGTCACACTCTTGTCACGTGTGGTAGGGCATGTTCACTTAGGATTCTAGAATTAATTAACTTCTCGCTGGTTGTTGTCGTACGCTGTGTCCATAAATCATGACATAGATATGATAAAGACCATCTGTATGCCTTGCTAAGTTACACTATGCACGAAGAAAGTGCAACATTCGCCAATTGTCACCATATAGTGAGACGTTAAAACCTCGTAAAGAATCTTCTGGTTTGGTTTCTGCGCAATCAGGGAATGTTTTGTCTTCACAGAACTACAAAACAACAGACGATGTTCGAAAGCCGCATCCTTGAAACGTCGGCGGCAAATTCGAGCGTGGTAGTGAAATAGCTGGAGAGACGGACGTGGTGCATTAGCTCTAGGTCGAGTTGAAAGCGATGTACCTGGAGCGCCGTACTCAGAGCGCCTCAGTGGCATCACAGCGACTGTTCACTTGGGGCCCTTGGTCGACCTACGTCGGGCTGAGCCACGGCCGACGACGCCAAACTAACGGGATGATCCTTTCATGATGACGTCGCAGCAACTCAGGCATTTCTTATGACATTTCAAGCAATGAATAAACGTGTCGTGTTGTCACCTGACATTTGAAGTAGAGTAGATGGAAAAACGACGGCAGACTGGCCGATGTTCCAAGTATCGCCGGCTCACAAGCTAACGTGTTGCAGCCTCATTTGCTGGATCAACCGCATTCACCATCCATCTCTCAATTACAGGAAGCTGACATTTCCTACATCAATTTATTTACGTTTTGAACTTATCAGTTTAAAAGAACTTCTCGGTAAAGGTTTCGTGCATTATTTCGGTGTATTGGCTAACTGGAAACAAACACATATTGGATGCTGACATATGTTTAACAGTTACTACATTTACACACGTTCCACAATACCAACGCAGTGCAAAGTGCGCGCTTGCAAAGAACAATGTGCTTTCATTCGTGATATTCAGTGCATTACAACGTATCACTTCAGCAAAATTGACCATCATTTTGACATATGTAGTTGTCGTACAGACTTCGTACTTGGTCAGCACAAAAGTAGAATTAGAAGAATAGAGATGAGGATAGGAATGCCGTTTACAGTTCGATCTGCATTTCTCCTTTTCGTGTAGCTGCCAAGAACAAACCACATGCCGGCTGCGTGCTCATGGTGATTAAAAGACGCTTAGTAGAGTCTGTAGACGTAGCCATATGCTCTGCCGCATCCGCATGATTCTGAAACGGAACTTAATGATGCTTGGCGTTTTTTCAATGGGAATGTAATCAACTGCCATGGAAATGAGAGGATATTGCAACGACAGTCGTTGTGATTCGCGACGTCAATATGCATGTGTGCGTGCTCGTGTGTGTACTTTCTTACATCTATATGTGTATGCGTACTTGAGTATGCGCCTGCGTACGTCTGTCATACGCTGCTAACATACGGCACAGTCGTCTGGGCAACGTATTCGATGGATCTGCCTCTAGCGTGTGTCTACTTGGAAACCAATGTAGTGGCAAGCTCTACCGTTATAAAATACCGCACATATTATCTCCGTCGGTTATTTCTGTGGCTTGCAAAGTACGGATCCATGGTGAATGCACAGGTCTGTTCCCATGGGCCGTCAACATTATACTTCCATCGCTACCGGGGCTTGTCTACTGGCACCGACTGTCACACGTCCGTGTTAAAGTACGCTGAACTTTACCGACGGTTTTCGTTGCACTATGACTAATTCTGCTTTTTCTCTATGACGCAGTGAAATTTACAGACGGGATCGTCTCGATATGTTTTCGCTATTCGCGTCAACAGAAGCAAAAATCCAGCCTTATTCGGGTATTCCACCAATGGTCCGCCGTGACCTTTGCCGCTAGCGGGATCTCCGTCCCATCAATAACGGTATTGATGGATTAGTCGTTGATAGCGAACAACCATCGGCGTACAACGACTCACTTACATTGCAGCTGTTCTACCGTCCGCTAATACACGGACGTTGGTTGATATGCAAGCCACGTCAACTACTGCCGGCTGCTTTGACAAAACACCGGACACAGGCCAGAACTAGGGCAAGTGTCGTTTGATTTGTGACCGTTTGGCTAGGCATGGCATAAGATACATGACAACAGGCCGTATGTTTCATTAGCGCACACAGTTTACGAAACACATACTAAACCGATGGCACAGCCAGCAGTGAACCGGGTTTGAAAGTTTTCCTGTCGATTTATTTGGGCTTCTGCCATGTAACTGTTTTAAAACCCACCAATTGGCCAACGTGTCCGTAAAGACATGCGTGCGCCACAGTTTCTTTTTATATCTCTCTAGGCGGGTCGTCTGTGGTACGACTTAGTGTTACAAGCGACAGAGTGAGGAAATTGTGTTGGAGGGATATGTGGATGGAATAGGGTGCGACGACAAGAAATCGCCCTTGCCTTAGGTTATGCGACAGAACAGAGAGATGACGTTTTCTATTTTCATATATACTAGTCATACTAGACATTCTCAAAATGGTTCGAACCATTGTCTATATTTTGAGAGTGTCATCTATTTAAGAAGAAATGTGTGAGGAGTAGATAGAAATGGACTGGTCATGTGGAAAGAATGGGAGATGAAAAATTCGCAAAAGAGACCAGTTGCTAAGAAACTGGAGGGAAAGTAGGCGAGGAAGACCGAAAAAGCGATGGGATGACTACATTAAGAGTAGGAGTAGAATGAAGAATAACAGCAAAAGATAGGAGTTGGCGACTGTTGATAGAGAACATAGTGCGACAGAATGAGGAGAGGAAAGAAAAAACGACGTAAGGACGACAGTAACCATGGCAAACCTCACCCTTGACGACAGGGACAACAAGAGGAGAACAACAACATCCACAATTCAGCTGCAAAAACAGTCCAAGGACGGCTGATGTGGACGTGATTATGCGAACTGCGACCGGAGATCGTCGATCCGTGCGTCCAGGGGTCCTTGTTGTCCTGCGGCAGAGACTCGCGAGACGCGGGCGGCGCTGGCGGTGAACGTGGCGGGGAGGCGCACTGCACCTTTGTGCTTGAAGCGTGGCACACGGCAAGGCCATCTGTAAGCGCATTCTTGTTCGCGTGTGAGCCCACGGGACACCACAGTCGGCGCCGTCACAGCGATCTGTCAATACAGCGAACAGACAAGGTGGGCTTTTTCAAGCGAGGT
>OZ024857.1:36289640-36297140 GCA_964017155.1 Oasisia sp. SBJ-2009 | reverse complement strand
AACTAGTATAACACTGTTAACCCAATGAGAATGAGGCATAATAAAGATTATTATCAATAATGCTATGTGTGATAAGATACCCACTCGATCATTATCCACCGATGCAAACGTAATCCAGCTAAAGCAGCGCCGTCTATTGAATTGCGTGCGACCAATACCGATCAGCTGAACTCAAAAAAAGGCAAGTTCTTATATAGCGCAGTATCCAGTCCTCAGGACCGCTCAAAACGCTTTATACTTACTTCCCTGACAGACCTGTTCACTCAGGCACCATTTCAGCTTCTCTCGGAAGCATTCAGCCATATGCTACAACTAATGCGCAAAGGCTGCTCGTACACATATCCACCACTGTCTATAGTCAGGTACTCATTTATACAGCTGAGTGAACTGGAGCAATGCAGAGTGAAAAACCGTGACCAAGGTTTTAACACCGCAGCACAGGATTCGAACCCGGGTTCTCGTAGTCGAGAGTCCGAAGCTCTACCCCTGAGCCACTGCGCTCTACAAAAAAACACACCCGTGTATTAGCTTGATCAGGTCCTGGTTATCATCTCAAATTTCGGACGAAATGGATGCGGAAGGGAGAGTTTACCAGGCAGCGAAAATAGTGCGCGGTAGAATGACAGGAAACGGGTTTTTAATGGGATAAATGCGCCATGGAAATTACGAGATCACCGTATTTGGTGCGGTTTTTGTATTCACGCTACGTGAATGTGTCATCACGAGGCATGTAAAACGTTCGTTTTTGCTTGCATTGACAATGTCCATTGACGTGTTTGCGAATCTTACGAATTTTCTCTAATGATCTTACAGATATGTTTTGTCCCAAGTTGACAACTGTGCAGTGGACATCTTGGGGAGTGACGTATGGGTTGTATTACCGACTTTGTAAATGCACGTGGGCGTGATTCAT
Organism: Oasisia sp. SBJ-2009; assembly: GCA_964017155.1. NCBI lineage: Eukaryota > Metazoa > Annelida > Polychaeta > Sabellida > Siboglinidae > Oasisia > Oasisia sp. SBJ-2009. The sequence continues at coordinate 36,296,227 of OZ024857.1, read as the reverse complement.
AGCCTCCACATGATGGTGTTTCAAAGACCTGAGCTATAATTACAAATGTTTTGGCAATAAAAGATAGTGCTCGATGTAATTAAAATAACAGTTAAAATGATAATGCATATGTGTACATGACCAAGTAAACGTGTGTTGTGATTATAAAACACACAGTCTTCAAAGTGGCCCGACCAGTCCAAACATTTGTTGTGGAACGATTCTGGGTTTTACCTCAGCAGATCCTGACGCCTGATGTTGATAAACCATATCTTAGCGCCACGGATACTTCTTACCATGTCTACAATGTCACGTGGTCATAGATAAAGAGGTTATTATTATTTCATTGCGTGACATTTAATTATTTTAGCATACACTTCCAAGTGGGGAAATATTTACCAACTCAAGGCACAGTTGATAGAACATTTTTTATTTTATATTACCGCCTCTGGTAATTGTTTATTTGACAGAAAGTTTAAATTGGTCGTTGCTTTTTTCTATCTTCTATTTTCTGTCCTTGTCAGCGGCTGGGCCAGTCTCTCTCATCGTAAACAACTGAGTAGGTGAGGCAACTTTCGCTGAAACGCGATCGATATGATCGCAAGGACCATCACATTAAGTATACTTGTTATTATGGTTGGCCCTCCAATAATAGCATCAACTTGTGATGTTGCGACGGGCGAATTGCAAGATTGAAAGGCTGGATATGAGAAAAATACGTTGTAATGTCAATTTACCGTTATGTTATTGGAATAACACACACTGCATGTCGATGTCGCTCGGGTGGGTTCTGGCTTACAATACTCTCACTTCCTACACACGGCGTAGTATTTTCAAACTAATAGTATTCTATTTATCCGAGGTCCGGTGATTGACCTTTCTTCCTCCACATGTCTCCAGTGGCGTGTCTATCCCTAAGGGACCGACTGCATCTATTTCATAGTGGTTATAACATCGATTTATTTGCTTGTGCGTATGAGATGTGGCATTTGTTTTTATAATACATCGCATTTTACTAGGAAATGCTCCAGTTCTACCTTGACTTGCCTTTTTACGTAACGTCGCACGTGAAGACGATACTAATGTTAATTATTATTTATTTATATTCCGTGACATTGTCAGAACTCTGACGCAGCGAACAAGAGTCGTTACCAATAGGCCATGAACAAAGACGTCTAGAGTTCATTAGTAGCGCAAATGACAAAGGGAAATGTTGGATGAAAATAATTTTGAGCAAATGCGTCTAGATATTTATAAAGGTTTATAACTATAGATGGAGAGGTTTTATTAAGTAATCTTGTTGAGAGTTAATAGAAAGACCACTATCTGAGAAAAGCTGCATAACTGCCAGTTCATGGGAAGGGAAAAAGAGGAAAACCAACAAAAGATGGAAAGACAGTGTAAAGATAGACATGAGTTGAGGGGGCTGAAGGAGGTAGACGTGAACGACTGGAACGAGTGGCAACGACTCGTGTACTCCAGGCCTACCTCATGAGGGAACATGGCGACAGAAGAAGAAGAAGTTTAATGTTCAGATTAAATATAATAAAATGTATTTAAAAAAAATGTATATATATATAATATATATATATATATATATATATATATATATATATATATATATATATATATATATATATTATCAAATGGTAGGTGTCTATGTGTGTTTCCTGGAAAGTGTCGCAGCATGAATATGACGATAAGCATGGCGGGAAGATTCCTATTCTCAACTTACCCTTATGTCATCCACTGACATCAGTAAAGAACATCTGCTCTGTATTAACATTCATAACATACACTAGACGCATTTTAATCCTAGCCAACGTCGGCATGAGAGCACCTGAGAAACACCTACTCTCCTGACAGCTGGTAACGAGGAGCTCTCAGACCGTGCGGCCCACTGCAATGGGTAAGATGCAGCGCCACGTTCATACCATCAGTGGATTCCACTCATATTACGGATCAATTAGACGTGCGACTATGCTGTAAGAAACGCTGGCCTTTTCACAGATTATGAATGAAAAAGCTCTGGTAATCACATTTCGCAGACTTAAAGGGCAGGTGGCCCATACGTCCAATCAATAGATTATTATCGATGTGGTAATCAAACAGTAGGGGCCTACCAACAGTCGATTGATCACTGTGTTCTTGTATAACGTATTGTCAAGACCTTTATGTCACATCTACGCGCTTACTGTCACACGGATAGACAACATAGGATAGTAAATACGTAGATGTGACATAAACCATAATGACACATACTGCCGCCATTGTTCACAGCTGGGAATTCATTAATACAGTAGAGATCATCAGGTCTACAGTGAATATAAAAACAGTCCATGTCTGCATGATTCTAGTCCGGGTTCTTTCAGTTGAAGAGAGCTTTTTTCCCAGCCTCGTACAGACTACATCGACAAGTACGACTTTGTGTGCCTTGTTTACCCCGCGGTGTGCTACCCCCGGGTGGCTGGCTACCCCTCGTTCCCTCAGCCCTTGTTTATGTCCTCTACGTATCTAGGTCAGTTGCTACTGTGACGTAAGTGTCATTGTAACGCGTATTCCACAGTGGCGCATATATTATTGTTTAATACTAATACGTAAGATAATAGCACTGCCTATGTTAAAATCGTTCCTACATTTTAATCGAGTACTCACCCTTTTTTGTGTTGTTGTGCCATCTGAATGTTGATGTCTTATTTACTATATTTGTGAGGACCACGTGATAAATAGGGTTATTTTGGTTTAACTGTTGATGCGAAATTATTATTTATGTATTTGTGACAAAGCGTGCATATGCGTGGTATACAGCCTATTGTTGCTGTGTTTTCATGTAAACAATTCACCATAACACATATACTACCGGGATTCTTTATTCCTGCTGCGATTTTTTTGTGCGGCTGCAGGGAAATCAACTTTTGATTAATCAATCTATGACACGAGGAGGTAATTCTCAGCCGAATATATTTGACAGGTGGAATCAACCGGAAGTAGGCGTAGTCTTCCCCCAGTAAAGGGGAAATATTTAGAACAATATATACAGCGTAACAAAACCAGCTAAACCAAAAACGTAACGTCTTCAAGTTTACATGGACTAATTGTAATATATATGTAAAAGTTAATTACATTTTACGAACAATTCTAAACTGTTTTACTTTTGAAATTTTTCTAAACGACACTGTTCATTTTTACGAAAACAATTGTTTTTTAAGGAAAACGAGGACTATTCTTATAAAGCGGAACAAGGGAGAAACATTTGACGAATGAAGGCTTTGTTGGGAAATGCCCCCCACGTGGTATGATTTACAATGCCGTGCCCTTGGTAGAGATGGCACTGGCGGAGCCAATGTATCAATTTGCAGTAGACAGGTTGTTCCACTGATGAAGAACAGATGGTACAGAGGCTGAGCAGACAGTAGATGCAGGCTGAAGGCTGTCTACCTCCCGGCTCGTGGCGCAAGGACGTGCGGGATACTTGTTGCAAATCGTATCGGATATAATCATTGAAACATCTGCGAAATCTAATTTCCAAAATCTAATTTCCAAAATCAATTCAGAGCAACAGTTCTCTGCAGTTCACCTTTTAGGTATATTTATTGCATTACTACCAAGTTAAAAGACCGCAGGTTTACGCATGCAAATTCAGTTTATCTTCAACGCTTTCTGTGGATGGCAGGACCTTCGGCATCCAGTTTGATATGTGCTCCTGAATTGGGACATATGTTGGCTTAATGCAACGTCGACGTTACACGCTCAAGTTGTATTACTACACGTATAGTTGTGTGTGACAAGTCGCTTATGGCGACAGGGGGTCCTCGCCCCCTGGAATTGGATTGGAGCAGCGATAAGAGATGAATCACTAGTCGCGGCCACGGCGAATACGGCAAATCAATTCGTCTTTAAAAGCCGGTAGTCCGACTGATGCAAAGCCATTAGCCATTATATTTTATGCATCGCATCTCTTGGGTACAGGCGAGTGCGTGATCACTAAATAGCCAATACCCACGCGTGCCCCCGGGGTTATATAACCACAAACCATGGCTGTTCTTATAGTGTACTTAACACTAACAATAGATTGACCTAAGTTGTACATCGACAGGTAGTGAAGGGGTTGAAGGGTTTGAAGTGGTAAAAACATAATTATAATCATGTAGTGGAATTGAAAGGTTTATCGAGGAGCATATAGAGTTGAACAACATTAAGGAGCTAAAATATTAACGACTACTGTTCGAAAACAATATTTGATTGAAACCTCCAGGGGCCATAAAAACAGGTTCTCAATCAGTGGGTGACGTGATGCTCCAAAAAAAAGCAAATCAACGAGAAATGCCTTAGGGAAAAGATAACCATTTCGGTTTTAAATAGAATCTCGGAGTTTTTTTTAATAGAAATGCTAATATATTTCCGTTGTGAAATTGCACAGATGTCGTTTTTTAAATGCATTCCTCGTTGTTTAGATGAATACCCTGACAGCGACTGAACTGATGCACAAAGGAATTACTTCTTTATAGGACAGTTACGTCAAACCACGCTGAGGCTGAACTGGTTCGACCACCGAGTTAAAGCTTCCCGTCACCATTAATCCAACTGCACACTTTTATGCTTCCATGTTGTTTTTTGCTGTTTTATTTTAATAAATAAACGTTTATGACATTCAGTTATTCTCAGACCCTTTGCCAAGTACGCACGGAGACACATACTTCGCATGCGCGCACGCACACCCTACACACACGCACTCTCACACACGCACGCACGCACATGCACACTCACACAAACACACATACACTCACACAAACACACACACACACACACACACACACACACACACAATACACACACACGCACACACACACAAACACACACACAAACACACACACACACACACCCTCATACACACACACACACACACACACACACACACACACACACACACACACACACACACACACACACACACACACACACACACACACACACACACACACACACACGCTCATACATACGCACACTGTTGGGACGAAAATTCTATAATCTAGTATTTATCATCAAGTGTGTGCTTTCCTGTCTATAAAGTTACATTTAACTAACAATTTGTATCTAGATATTTGTATCCACACCTGACACTGCAAACCCAGCTACATCCCATCCAATATCGTTTCACTGAAGATATCAAATAATGTTGGTGACACTACATTGTTTAATAATACTACATATTTAACTTCCATTGTTTACTCTTATTTACTTTTACATTTGCTGTTTGCTTCGAATATAAATTTGATGTTAGCGAACATATCCATGTGTGTGTATTTATGACTGTAATGGGCTCCCTCTCAATGTGATATAACCTACACGTGTCATGCATCATTCTTATATTGATGATCCAATTCGGTGTGTTTGGTGTACATGTAAATCGGGCCTCTCCTATTCTTCGAGTTGGTGATGATGTAGGTTCTCATTAGTTGTAGCAATTTAACAAAGTAAAACAATTCATCATGTTAATCATTTCGTATTAAGTACAGGAAACAACCTGTAATTATTGCAGAAGTGTACAGAATACTGATTGTCTGAAATGTATTGACATAATATAATGTCTTTCGTAAATGTCATTGTAGAGTGTTGTTTGGTGTTTCTCGGTGTCCTGCAATAATTTCTACTCAAATGTAACCTGTATCACGGACAATATCTGCGTTCATGTCTGACTGTGTGGTTGACTTCTTTCATTATCTCATTAAAAATGTGTCGAGAAATGTAATATCTGATATATTTTCATGATCTTTGTCCAACAGTTCTCCGCCGTAGCGAGTCTTTCTCTTCATTGTCGCCTGATGTGCCTCATATACGTATACTCCAGCTGTTCGCTATCTCTTTCACTTAGAATACTACAACCCAGCTTCCTTTTGCGGTTTTGCACATCTGTGTATTTTCATGGATACATCACTAATAGGTTTCTGCCTGTTGTTAAGCATTTGTTTTCATTTTGGCTGTTCGAATGTCCATAACCACGGGAATATTCTTTCGTTTCTTATGGGAGACTATTATCGGCATGATGGGTGCTTCCTTTGAAGAGGAAACGTTTAGTTGCCATGATTTCTTTTGTCTTCGTTTCCTCAGTTATCTCTGTCATTAGTGCGTCAATCATATTTATTTTCGCTTAAACGAGATGAAGGCAGACAGTCTCAAAGTAGTCTGGTCTATTTCAGTCGTCGTCTTGTCGCTATTTCGATTCTAGTCAACCTGATGTCGTCTGTCACAACAAGTCGGCTTTGATCGGAACCTACGTATATCCCTGTCAATTGTACTAATATACCTTATGCTTTTATTGCAGAGGTTTTTTCAAAGTCATGTCGTTGTTATTGCCGGAAATGTATCAGAAGTCAAGGATAATTGTGTACGTACATCGTTTTAGTTGTTTAAATAACGTGTTGTTTATCAGATGTATTTTCGTCACATAATTGATTAAGTCGTTTCCCTCTATCATCTACGATACCCACCCAACCCTACCGAGTGCCGATCACCTATCGTTATCCACACATCCAGTAATTCGTTTTTTGTGATGGCCTTGTCAACATGATACGTCAACGCGTTACATTCTTTTCAGTAAAGCCTTGGAT
>OZ024857.1:36154640-36282140 GCA_964017155.1 Oasisia sp. SBJ-2009 | reverse complement strand
GAGATCAAAAGATCTGTAAACGCGCGCACGGGTCTGAGTTTTGCACAAAGACGTAATACCATAAACAACATGCCCTCTCATGAATATTTTAACAGCAAAATTAACCTTAACGTCCCCTGACTAATGACCAACAAATGTTTCATTCCAAGTTAATCAGCAAATTGACTGTGTCCCGTGGCTGGACGATGCGGTAGTCACGCTGTGTCCCGTGACTGGACCATGCGGTAGTCACGCGGTGTCCCGTGGCTGGACCACGCGGTAGTCACGCGGTGTCCCGTGACTGGACCATGCGGTAGGCACGTGGTGACCCCAGCACGACATCTAACTAATCTCAAGACTGTTCGACAGACTCTCTCTTATGTGTCATATGTATAATATGAATAATGCGTGACATCGGGCGTCCGGGGACCCGTGTCAGTCTTCAGATGTGTCGGCGTCGCGTCGCATTATGGAGTCGGGTGTTGTCGTGTCAACGAGTCCCAGAGGTAGATGTCTTCTTGAAGCACAAGTGACGCTAGCCAACTGGACACACTGCTCTATAGGCCTAGTTACTGGACATGTGCATTAGTGTTCCGTCTTGGACATATTCTAGCAATTTTTTCATATAGCATTAAGAGAAACGGAAGTGATGTTACGCGTATTCCATTTGACATTTGGTGTGAATGTTCCCAATGAAGACGTCACGGATATAATTGTATCACGTTTTTGGTTTGAATTGCTAACACGATCCATCGACGTTACAGACGTACGAGTGGTTGTTTCAACAGCTTCGGTAGTAGAAGAAGCAACTGTTTCCAAGCGCAGCATCGTCGATGGTGTTAAAGGAAGGTTAGGAAGGACCTGCAGAAATATACGTATACGAGCTGATTGTGACAACTTCGTAGGTGCAATAAATGCGTTTCAACAGTTCTGGCAAAGATATAGTACATATTTCTAAACGTGTAGGTATAGAAACGTTTTATAAACAGATGATAACAGCTACATCAGTACCATACGGTGGTTGTAACCGTTCTGGGCATGGGATTACTATAACCGGACTGGCAGTAGCTTCGGTTCGACTGAAGGCAGGTTCCAATAGCTTCTGACAACAAGTCGGTTCCAGTAGCTCCGACATGACTACAAACATCAGGATCCCATAGTTCTTGTAGAACTACAAGCAGATTCTAGAAGCTTCGGTGGGTCTACAAGCGAGTTCCAATAGATCAGACAAGACATGGCAATATATGTTCCAACATTCCAGCCCGCACTTCGGAAAATTACAAAAGACGGAGCACTTTATTAAAACGGGTCGTGGAACTTAAGCAGTCTAGCAGCGGGAAAATGGAGGTTCATAAGACGCAGTGATTGACTGAGATCACTTAGTATTCGACCTTGATGTATTCGCATGTTGAGATGGACAGATTAATATCGTGCAATCGTTGTACACTGGTCTAGTATTGTAGTACCGATGTCAGCCCGCCACGACACAACGTGCCTGGCGAAGTGTATCTGGGGAGGGCCGGCTACAGCTGCCTAATATAATACAGTGGAAGCCACTGAAACGTGTCGTCTTGGCCTGACATCTGTGTAGTCGGATTGTCCGACTCATCTCGCATTCATACATATCTGATTCGACACCAGAAGTACTGAACAAATCACTTTATTACAATTACAAGCAGAGAGAGGGATAACACTGATCGACCTCGAGTCTCGTCATCTTCCAAGACTGATCTCTTGGACTGCATATGTCGTTCTATGCATTTACATTGGCATACCATCACATCCCTCTTTCTTCAAAACATAAAGACAAAATAACTAACTTACTAATGTCCGTATGTAAGAGAAATCAAATCATTATTCTAACTATTAGCCATAATGTTCGTGTAAACTAGAACACAATTACAGGTCCAATCGTTGTGGGCGTTTCACTCGTCTTCCGGAGCTAGTGTATTGTTCCGATTGTGGAAGCTGGAAACGGACTGACTTCTTCTGGGGTAACACGGAGTTACACGGAGGTGGTACGACTTGCATGTCGTCTCTTCGCGTCAAGTCGTCTGTATCGTCCACATTGTCTTGTTGGAACGTATGTCGTTCAGTCGTCTCACGGAGGTGACGACGGTTACGCCTAAGGACATTGCCTGTCGGAGTCAAGACGTTGTACGACCGCGGCTGTACATCAGTTGATATCACCTTGGCAGGCTGCCAGGTGTCTGTCTGAGTGTCTCTCACACGAACGTCCTGTCCGGGTATTAGCGGTGCAAGTGGTTGCATAGCTCGCTTATCATGGTTGAGACGTTGGATTTCTTGCCTCTCGGCGAGACGACGTCTGATTACGTCTTTCGACCAGTGTTCATTTCTGATGATCACGGGGAGGTTCGACTTGTACTTGCGGGCATTTAGCATCTCTGCCGGTGACGGTAAGTGGCTGTCGATTGGTGTGGATCTCAACGCGAGCAGTGCTTTCTGCGGGTTGGATCTCGACATCGCTGCCTTCTTCAGGGTATACTTCACCGTCTGAACTTGACGTTCGATGAATCCATTCGATTGTGGGAAGTGTGGGCTGGACGTTACGTGGTCGAAGCACCACTCGGCGGCGAAGTTTCGAAAAGCCTGACTGCTATAGTGTCCACCGTTGTCGCTCACAACCTTGCTTGGCGATCCATTCTCCGCAAACACCTCACTCATCTTCGATATGATGCGGTCACTCGTCACCTTCCCCTCGATGCGGTAGACAAAAGGGAATTTCGAGTAGTAGTCACAGATGAGAAGATCCGTGTCCTCTCGTATGGCAAACAGGTCTGTGCCGACGATCTGCCACGGACGTGTCGGTAACGCATGCTGCATCAGCGGCTCGTGCGCCTGACGTTTCTGTAACCGTTGACACGCGTCGCACTTCCGCACGATGTCGTCGATGTCCTTGTTGATCGACTTCCAGTAGACACAGGACCTCGCTCACAGCCGGGTATTCTCTATGCCCTGGTGAGCCTCGTGCAGTTTGCTCAACACTTCCGCCTGTAGACTTAGGGGAATCACCAGACGGTCGCCCTTCATGATAAGACCGTCCTCAACTGCCAACTCGTCTCGGCATGACCAGTAGGGTCGCAACGGTGCAGCTAGGTGGCGTTGGCTATCTGGCCATCCATCCACGATGACGGCTCTCAGCGAACACAGTTCATCGTCGGCCTGTGTCGCCTCTCTGATCGACTGTAGTTTCGGCGTTGAAAACTGTACGAATGACACTTGTATGTCAAGGTCGATCTGCGTCGACTCGATACTCGGTTGTCTTGACATGGCGTCGGCCAGCATCATTTGCTTTCCTGGGTTGTAGCGTAACACAAAGTCATACGGTTGTACTCGCAGGAACATTCTCTGTAATCTCTGCGGTGCTGCTGCAAGGTTCTTCAAGTTGATCATCTCGAGAGGTTTGTGGTCCGACTCGATAACGAACGATTTTCCGTAGACATACATGTGGAACCTCTCGCAGCCGAAGACGACTGCGAGCATCTCACGTTCAATGTTGGCGTATCTCTGTTCGCAATCACTAAGGGACTTGCTGGCAAACGCGATGGGCTTCCCGTGTTGAATGAGAACAGCGCCGAGTCCTCGGCTGGAGGCGTCGACCTGGATGACACTCTCAGCCTGTGGGTCGAAGTACGCAAGGGTCACATCACGACAGATGAGAGACTTCGTCGCTTCAAACGCTGCGTTGTGAGAGTCCGTCCAGATGTACTCGGCGTCCTTCTTCACTAGATCACGCAGGGTTGCGGTTTTCTGCGACAAGTTTGGAATGAATGGCGACATGTACGTGGCTATGCCCAGAAATTCCTGAAGCTGTGCGACGTTTTGCGGTGCTTTCATTCGCTGGATGTCTGCGGCTCTGCCTGGGTCTGAACGTACGCCGTCTGCGCTGAATTCCAACCCGAAGAACTTCATGTTCGCCTGTTTGATGTCGCATTTATCAATGTTGAACACCAGTCCATGCTGCAGTGCTACTCTCATCAAGTTGTGCAGATGTTTGTCGTGTTCGGCTTCTGTCTTCCCGAACACACCCACGTCGTCAGCAATACTTATCGTTACTGGGCACTTCTCAAGGATGCAGTCCATCCTCTCCTGGAACACGTCTTGGCTGAGGTTCAGGCCAAACGGTAGTCTTCTGAAACAGTACCGGCCGAAGGGACTGTTGAACGTTGTCAGACGCTTAGACTCGTCGTCTAACTGCACGGACCAGTATCCGTGACGTGCGTCTAGCTTGGAGAAGATCATTGACCCAGCAAGCTTATGGGTAATTTCCTCCAAGGTCGGTGTTGGGTAGTGCGGACGCTTGATAGCTGTGTTCAAGTCTTTGGGATCCAAGCAGATTCGCAACTTTCCGTTCGACTTCCTGCTGTATACGATGCCAGATACCCAATCTGTAGGCTCCTCGACCTTCTCGATCACCCCGAGTTCTACCATCTGGTTGATCTCATTCCTCACGTCGGAACTTTCCGATGCCCTTAAAACAATCTGGATACAGCCGCTGGAGATCTTCCTTCGAGTTCAACGGCGGTGGATGTTTGCTGACTGCACAGTTCAAGGTCACCAAGTTGAGCTTGCGGCAGGAAGGTAGTCCCAAGATCACTGGACCTGGCGTGTCAGCAACAAAGAACTCTGCTTCGTGTGTGGTTGTCTCATGCACACACTTCAGTCGCGTAGTACCGTACTGCCGGATCAAATGTCCGTTGTAGGCAGTTAGGATCGTATCTCGATGCTCAAGGCTGCCTCGCACAGGTATTCCTTCTGTGTCGATGTTTGACGGGTACATGCGCTGGAACGTCCTCAGCGGCATTACGTTGCCCTGCGCACCTGTGTCGACCTTGACACAAAGTGTCGCTGAGGTGTCAGGCCTGTCTTTCAGCGTGATCCTGAGAGTCGCATATACTTCGTCCCTCTCGACGGCGTTGATGTTGACGGTATTTGAAGCAAGCGGCTCGAAGTTGTCGCTGAGCTGATCGAATCTGGCGTCTTGACTGATGGAGTGGACACCACCTCGTTGGCGCTCATCTCGATTGGTCCTTCGTCTTGACCTAGCTCGGGATCTTGGTCGCCCAGAAGAGTGTGGTCTTCCTCCGGCGCCAGACGTCCAACCTGTAGCCTGCCGACATACTCGCTGCCAGTGACTGAGTTTCCCACATGCGTTACACCTACTGCCCTCTGCTGGACATCGATCTGTGGGAGCACGATGACGTCCACATTTTGTGCACGTAGGTGCCTCCTCTCGACGTCCGCTTGGCTCATGTGTTCTCCGCGATCGGCTGACGTGACTGATGCTGCTAGCGTCTCCTGAGAACTGCTGCATGTTGGCCAGTGTTGCTTCATGCGTTCTAGCAACGTCCATCGCCGCGTCAAGTGTTAGTGTCTCATCACGGCACAGTAGCTTTTCTTGCACTTTCCCGTGCCGGACACTCACTACTAACTGTTCGATCAACCTCTCCTCGGTTTCTGTAGTATCACGGAACTTGCATTTACGCGCCTGCGTCTTGCAGCGTGTCATGAATTCGTCAACTGTCTCAGAGCTCAACTGCCTGAATTTTTGCAGATGAAAACGGCTCAGCCTGTAATTAGACTTGGGTTCTATCAGAACCTGGAATTTAGCCCAAATGACCTCAACGTCTTTCTTATCAGTTTCACTGAGGTCCCACGTATTGTACATTCGCCGACCCTCCTGTCCTACCCATAGCAGGATGTAGGTCACTCGTTCACTCTGCCCTTTTTCAGCAAAGGGTCCACTGAAAATCAGTTCGCAATATTGACGGAATGAACGAAACTCCGTGGGTAAATCAGTGGCTAACCAGTTCATGCGGGGCGGCTCTATACCTGACAGATCACCCATGGCTGCCTATTAATGGCAATGTCTATCACTTACTCAGTGAGAACAAATCGGAGCTGGCCAGCGTCGACTCGACGGTGCCGCGTGCCTGTTGACCTATTTACGAATGTCGAAAGCGCCGGATTCAACCGTAGCTGCCACCATTAGTCCAGGACCTGCCCTATAGGCCCGTAGATATTTCGGAGGTATCGAAGTTTGACTGTTGATTTGGGTAATATATACATATGGCTTTAATATTTTACTAGGTGGAAATTTCAAAAACTGGGCATAACGTGGCGACGGCCATTTTTCAAAATGGCTGCCAAATTCAACATCCCCGTATCTTAATAAATACGGCATGCAAATCAATAATTGTAGTATGCCAATGTATGTTTCAGGAGACTCCAATTTCAAATATACAATTACTTGGCTCCTATAGCATTTATTTCCGCCATTTTTAAAGATGGCGGTCGTCAATACAAATGTCCCAATATCTCAAACACTAGGTCACCTAGAGCAGTTATATTGACGTTGTTGGATAGCTTGGTGGATAGCGATATCAAACATGTTATTTGTTACCTTCAATAACATTACAATTCGCGCCATTTTTAAAGACGGCGTCTGTCAAAGCCTATTATGTCCGTATTTAAGAAATACGGTATTTAGATCCATCTTTCACCACATCTTATGTGCTTCATGTCGTCGAAGGGTGTAGCAGATATACAGTGGAGACCTGTTTGACCCACTGTTAACATTAGTTATAAGTTTGAGACGAGTTCAACGCCGTATATAATATGTTCCCTATTATCGCTCAGTATACATGAGATCATATGGCGAGGCCATTAATCGATGTGTCATCTGTATATAACCAAATGCCAATATAATTCTGAATTTCATGTATGTTTGAAAAGTGTCATCACCAGAACACATTACAGATGGAAAGGTGCATGTGAAAAACATGTTTATAGGTTAAAGCCTGCATCACTCAGGCCAGGACTACCATCGATCTATATAGATTATCAGGTACTGAGCAATCAAATTATGTTTTAAACCAGGTGGTAATTGCCTACGAGATATATCCCACTGTTATAACTATCCCAAAAGAGAAGTAGTAATGTGGTATTTGCTTACAATAAGCCAAGGTTGCCTCATTGATTGAAGACATTTCTGTTATATGCCAACACACAAGTACATTACTCTAGCTATTATTATTTCAAACTTTTTTGTTTCTTGTCTTGCCATATTTCAGATGACAAAAATATATAATAACTTGAGATATTTACATTCGAATTTTCAAGTCTGCTCTTGCATCTTCTGAACTTGATGTATTATTTGCATATTGGGCAAGAGAGTCGAGCCACTTTATGGTGGGGAGACAAGCAGGAAACTTGTCAGTCACGTAGCTGAGCTCAAAGATGACATTGTTAACACAGTATTAGGGATTCACGGACATGACTGTGCATTCAAGTATCACAATACGTTTGCATGTTATAAACGATACACTGATATACGGAATCTCATATTAATTTTGGAGGAACCGGTGGTAACTGTTCAGATGAATAAACTACAAGAAGCAATCCATAATGCTTACACACGCAGCACAAGCTCTCATAGACCAGAATCCGTGTTTTTCCGGACTACATTGACTGTACCATACATTGCACCATACTACAATCAATGTACGTGGGAGTGATAGGGTTCGGTTAAAAAGGAAAAGAGTGAGGGATAAGTTCTTACTTGTTAATCGCGAAAGTGGTGTAAACTTTCTGGATGCAATGAGATAACGTATTTGCTAGATGCGCATACTGGAGTACGTCTGAAAGTGTATTTGGTGATATATATATATATATATATATATATATATATATATATATATATATATATATATATATATATGCATATATATATATACATACATATACAAACAAAATAATGGTCCTCCTCAAACTAAACCTAAACATGATTTGTTCGTGGAAGCTTTGTCTTATTTAGATCCACTGATCAAAGACGGCTATGGGTTGACAGTTACTGAAATTAAGGATTTCGTGTCCAGTTTAGCAGAGAATTATGATTCTGCGTTATACAACAGATATTCTAAGATGCGTGTATTGGACAACTATAATGATACAATTCAGTTCTGTCCTAGTTATCAATTCAATGTGCCCATGGAATATGCTTTTTATCAGATATTAGCGTAAAACGTACTGCAACAAAGATGAGAGAAATGAGTGTTGTTAGTCGTGTGTGGAGATTATCAGACGTTGACAGGCGTCTTTTTTGCACCCTTGAATATTTGATAGCGCAATATGTGGTAGAGGCACCTCAGTTGAGTTTGCGTGTTAATAACGATCCACTCTATGTATGTAGTATTCTCTTTGTGGTCTACGTCGTCACCATGCGTCACTTCATCGTCATCACCATCAAGCATCATACTCATCATTTTAAACATACGAAATCTTTTAATGCCAAAGAGCGAGGCAAAGAAAGTCAGCAACTGATCTGACGTTTTCCCATGATTATTTCACATCATAATCATCACTCCATTTTTTACCTATCTTGAAATCAACTTCCTTCAAAAGCCTCTCTGAGAATGTCTCTTTTCTACGACTCGATAACTACGACAGAACTCAGTCATTTCACTATAGTTGTCCAATAAATTTGTGTTTACATCTTTGTTGTATAACTCAGTATCATAACTAACTGCTAAACTGAACATGAAATCCTTAATTTCAGTAACTCTCAACCCATAGCCATCTTTGTACAAAGGATATAAATGAGACAAAGCCTCCACGATTTAGTTTGAGGAGGACCATATTTAGTTTCTGACTGTCAGCAGCAAATACACTTTCACGCGTATGTGCATCTAACAAATGCGTCATTAAAAAAATCTAATTGCATCTAGAAACTTCACTGCGCTTTCGTATTTACACATTCTTAACTTTCCCCTCCCTTTTTTCGTTTGTTCTCGAATCCTATCACTCCCACATATGGTACAATCAATGTATTCCGGATAAACACGGTTCCTGGTAGGAGAGAGTTTATGTTACGTATGGAAATATTGTTGGTTTCTTCTCATAGTTTGTTTATTTCACCAGTTACCATGGGTTCCTCCTAAATAGGCCGAAGATTGCGTATACCAGTTTATCGTTTATGACATATGTATGGGTATTGTGATACTTGAATGCAGTCAGGTCCGATAATCTTTATTATTATTTTGTTAACAATGTCACTTTTGAGCTCTGCTACGTTACTGACACGTTTCCTGCTAGTCTCCCCACAAAAAAGTAGCTCGACGGTCTTGCCCAATATGTAAATAATACATTAAGTTCAGGAGAGGCAGGAGCAGACTTGAAAATTCGAAGGTGACATATCTCAAGTTATTATGTATTTGTGTCTATGGCTACGTTTATTTTCAATTATCTGAAATATGGCAAGACAAGAAACAAAAAAGTTTGAAATAATAATAATAGCTAGAGTAATGTACTTGTGTGTTGGTATATAATAGAAATGTCTTCAATCAATGAGGCAACCTTGGCTTATTGTAAACAAATACCACATTACTACTTTTCTTTTGGGATAGTTATAACAGTGGGATATATCTCGTAGGCAATTCCACCAGGTTTAAAACGTAATTTGAATGCTCAGTACCTGATAATCTATATAGATCGATGGTAGTCCTGGCCTGAGTGATGCAGGCTTTAACCTATAAACATGTTTTTCACATGCACCTTTCCATCTGTAATGTGTTCTGGTGATAACACTTTTCAAACATACATGAAATTAAGAATTATATTGGCATTTGGTTATATACAGATGACACATCGATTAATGGTCTCGCCATATGATCTCATGTATACTGAGCGATAATAGGGAACATATCATATACGGCGTTGAACTTGTCTCAAACTTATAACTAATGTTAGCAGTGGGTCAAACAGGTCTCCACTGTATATCTGCTACACCCTTCGGCGACATGAAGCACTTAAGATGTGGTGAAAGATTGATCTAAATACCGTATTTCTTAAATACGGACATAATGGGCTTTGACAGGCGCCATCTTTAAACATGGCGCGAATTGTTATGTTATTGAAGGTATCAAATAACATATTTGAAATCGGTATCCACCAAGCTATCCAACAACGTCAATAAAATTGCTCTAGGTGACCTAGTTTTTGAGATATTGGGACATTTGTATTGACGACCGCCATCTTTAAAAATGGCGGAAATAAATGCCATAGGAGCAAAGTAATTGTATATTTGAAATTGGAGTCTCCTGAAACATACGTTGGTATACCACAATTATTGATTTGCATGCCGTATTTATTAAGATACGGGGATGTTGAATTTGGCAGCCATTTTGAAAAATGGCCGTCGCCACGTTATGCCCAGTTTTTGAAATTTCCACCTAGTAGAATATTAAAGCCATATGTATATGTTACCCAAATCAACAGTCAAACTTCGATACCTCCGAAATGTCTACGGGCCTATAGGGCAGGTCCAGGACTACATGAAACGTGTCGTCTTGGCCTGACATCTGTGTAGTCGGATTGTCCGACTCATCTCGCATTCATACATATCTGATTCGACACCAGAAGTACTGAACAAATCACTTTATTACGATTACATGCGGAGAGAGGGATAACACTGATCGACCTCGAGTCTCGTCATCTTCCAAGACTGATCTCATAACTGTATATGTCGTTCTATATGCACTTGCATTGGCATACCATCACAGCCACCAGCACGGGCCGTGTCTTCTTGGTCTTCCACGCACGCACAGGCGAGTCGAGGCGCCTGCTCTGCACGGATGAATCATAGATGACTCTCAAATAACACAACATATGGAAGAGATCAAATGATTGAAATCAGGATTTCAGATTGATTTTTTAGACACGCAGGGGTGGTAGGGCGCAGTAATGATAAACCTCCCGTCGTCAAAGTTCTTGAGCGTGTTAAATCCCTGTGGGAGCACATATCCACACCGACCACACGGGTCTACGCTGTGTTGAAGGATAAACCCCGGGGTGTTGACGAGCGCGAGACAGCTTGTGGGTGCGTAGTCCTTTAAGAATGATGCCATATTGTGCTTGCTTATTCTATCTATGAGCCTGTGTTAATCATATAGGTTTACGTACTTGCTAGAGTACCGGAATCAATCGTGGGCGATCGTTTACTTTCTTACCTAACCACGAAAAGAAACCTACTATTTGCAATATAAGGTATATGAGGAGAAGATTGGCGGCTGTGGGTAGTCTTGCCCTTATAAAAAATATACCATTCAAATACCATTGAATGGTCCTAGGGGGTATAATGGCCAATAGAATTTTTATGGTATCTGAATGGTATCTGAATGGTTTTTTAATGATAATTTGTATTCAGTGTACCGTTCAGTGATATTGAATGGTATTTTAAATTACCGTTGAGAATACCACTGAGTCCTGCTGAAATACCATTGAATGGTCCAACGGTACTCAATGGTTTTCATTGGTATTCAATGGTATACCATTGGCACGTTTTTGTAAGGGTGTTCATGGTTAGGTCAGAAAATAAAAGATCGCCCTTTTGGATGTGTGAAAATTGAATTTTGATTTACTTGTACATGCTATCAAAAACGTGTATGTAAAAGATATATTTGACAAATATGCGGCTAGATTTAAAACATGTCCCGATGGGAATATAACCATTCCACATCACCATATGCCATGCTAGTATCAACTATACTTTTCCTTATCTGCGCTATAGAAGTTATTATTATAACATGAAAGTGGTGTCTACCGTCACGGTGGCGCATCTTGGAAGCACAGTTTCTCAACACCAAAGGCTCATTTGTGGGATGTTGATCTGGGAAGCAAGGTCATGATGTCAGATATTGTGAAGATAATTAAACGCGACCGACCATGCATGATGAATCAACCCGCACTGCAGGACGAGCGCCATTGCATGTGGGCCTACTTCTCGACAGTATTCAGGATTTGGCGAAAGCGGATATTATTCGATCCTCTTCGCTAATGCAGACTTCTCCTCCATGACCAGGCGACCAGTAAATGCGGGTTAGCGAGCAATTATCTAAATTTAACTTAACGTCGACGGCACTGCGTCAAATAACATGTTTTCTGCTCCGTTGAAGTCCTACCCCGCAAACACATTGGGCCTATGAACAGTGTACCACGGGCTACATTCGATGTGTGTGTGTGTGTGTGTGTGTGTGTGTGTGTGTGTGTGTGTGTGTGTGTGTGTGTGTGTGTGTGTGTGTGTGTGTGTGTCGTGTGTGTACATTGAATTTAGTAACACACACTCATACATAATACAATATTCACATATACATACATACACAAACACTTACACATATACACAAGTACATACATGCAGACATACATACGCCACGCAGACGCATACATACAAAGTGTCTGGGTTTAGATAAGACAGTTGTGTTTTTCAACTAACCGACTTGACGGAACGACTATTAAAAACAAATCTGGGTTAATCATGCTAAAATGCTTTTTATTGTATGCTCGCTGAAAACAGATCTAATAATACCCGTCTGCACAAAATAAGCGTCAAATGGCAGACAGCGAGGACGTGTCTTGACTGTTAATGACTCCATGTTATTTGTTACCTTTAAAATGAAAGATGATTGCATTTTGATTCTTGAGTTGTTGATGAGTTGTGTCGGAGAACGAGGAAACAATATTAAACATCATTGCGTAACCGCATAAATCGTCCTTACCTATTACAAAGTTGACATTGTTGGGACAGCGGGGATGTCTATGGACAGGTGTTCTCAACAGATTACCGACATCCCCAACCGAGTGGATAAAGACTTCCCATTGCTTAATGGTGTAGTACAAACAGTCGAACGCTCGTCCGTATGCGTATATGTGACTTCCCATGTTATTAAGATAAATCAGACTACAGCGTTGTTCTCAATGCTCTCGTAATTGACCACGAGAAGAAATGCATTAAGAACAGTCTTACCTATCACCACACGTTGCTGTGGGACGGCGACAAGATCCATCAACTCATCATGTCAGATTATTATTAATTTACCCTTTCAAACCAACCATTAAATGTTGTCCGGCAATTTAAAGTGTTGTTTTAGTTAAAGTAAAGGCAAGTTATTATACAGCGCAGTATCCAGTCGTCAGAACCGTTCAAAGCGCTTTACACTTTACTTCCCTGACAAACCTATTCACTCAGACACCATCTCGGCTTCTCTCGGAACATCCAGCCATATGCTACGATTAATACTTGAAGGCTGTTTGTAGTACTTTGTACACATATCCACCACTGTCTATAGCCAGATATTCATTTATACAACTAAGTGAACTGGAGCCTCGTAGAGTGAAAAAATTTGCCCATGGATTTAACACGGCAGCACAGGATTCGAACCCGGGTTCTCGTAGTTGAGTGTCCGAAGCTCTACCCCTGAGCTACTGCGCTCTACGAGTTCGTCAAAATATATAATATTGTTTTCGGGAAGAGCAGGTGACACATGAAATGCTCCCAATCGAGCGGACGGTCTGGACGTTGTACGTGCACACGGTTTGGATGACAAGACGGCACAAATATCTGCGCAGTGTGACTTGTCGCGCCGAACGAAGGAAGCCGTTCATCCAATGGGAGGACTGAATATTCATTCATCTGCCAACTAATATAAACATTGGCGTTTATATCAATTATCGGTTCCATCTCCACTTAGCCGGGCACAACCACATCGATTACTCCGGGAGAAGATATGCAAACCTCATCACTGCATTAAGGCTTGATAAGACAAATCCACGTCGAATGATAACATGAAATGTAGACCTTGTTGCAACGGTATTGCTGGGCCACAGTACAGTCTTTCATGTCGTGAATCTAGTTAATGTATTCAGTCCAGTACCGAGCGCTTCTGTCACGATACAACGCGTCTTCTTTTGAAAAATTAATCATCTTTATTAATTTCTTGTCACGTGAATATCCAGAGCACGGCGTTCGTGCAGTGTTTTTGAATCGACCCAATTGCAGTTTATCGTCTGTTATGTGACAGCCGGAAATATCAATTGACTCGCCTTGGTGTCGTCGCGTTTAGTCAATCGGCTGAATGTGTGATGTAATGGAGTCTGCTGTTGCGTTTAATATAACGACATATATACACCCGTCACAATCACCAGTATTTGCAGCGCTTAAGGCTGCGGTTCTTAAAATGTTAGCCCTTTAGTGTTTTTATTAAAATAAATTTGGCGTCCAATGTTATTGTTTACATTGATAAAAGTATGTATTATCGTTGAACTGAGTGTATATTTTTATTTCATGATAATCGTCTCGTTCCTCAGGCGGGAGCCGCTGCTCTAGTGCAGGTGACGCCTGCTGCTCACTGTAGGTGGTGCGGCGACGGGATCACACTTAGCGGCCTATTGGACAGTTGGAACATCTACAATGAGAGCAAGTTTAGGTACGATACACGCATGCACAAACACACACATACAACACACATACACACAATTAAGATTAATCATCAGTTGGCTCATGTGCTGAAAGGATTTGCACCCAATATGTAATTGTTGACATTATTGACTGCTACTTTTTATGCAGAAGCAATATCCATTCCTTATGACTGTTCCAAACGTTTTCCTCCATACTTAACTCCCTGAAAGACTGGTCAATCGAATATAATCTCATATTGTGTCTGGTGCTTTTGGCGACGATGCAGTTACTGTGCGACCAACAAAGAGTGAACGAACTTGACCAGGGTTCGAAACAACGATGAGAGGATTCGAACCCAGAATGTTGAAGAAGAGTTCGACGCCCCACAACTTTACTACCGCGCCCCAATCAACCAATGTTGGAAAAATCAATGAGCGATTAGATGATCATACAACTGTGAGTGCGAGTAAAGGGAAACTGAGGAAGGAAACTATCGCTTTGCTAGGCAAATGTCAAATAGATTTTGTAGCTGAGTATTCCTGTAATTTAACTGGATTGGTGTACCACGTTCTGGGAATAGTTAGAAATGTTCAGGTACAACTTGGCGAGTGGTTCTCACGCAAGCGGCATATCTATTACCATTAGTGAGTATTCCGGCGTATATTAATTTCCTTTCGATATGTTTTTGTACTTGATATAATACACTGCTAAATATATCCGTTCCAGAGTTAGACTACACGGAAAGATGCAGCGACTTTGCGATGAAGACACTTGCCTTGCTCACCAAGAGAGACATTATGTCAGTAAGCGATCCAGTCTGCGGCTGCGCCAGCGCGAAGGTTCTTTCGCGGTCCGGTGTGGTGGAAGACAGGGCCCGTAAGTGTGTCACGATACACGGCGAGACTCCGCGCGATTGGAGCTGATTTGGGGACTGGTCATTAGAATAATATTCGATGGATGACAGTTGTAACTTCCGACTGGTGAATATTAGGAAAATCAGGACATAAATATCTTGTGTTATACCTTTCTTATCTTAAATGTCCGATTTAATACTGAGTTTACCACACTATCATAGACCTAGCGATTTTTGTAGTGCAGATAATAGACACTGCCCACAAATTTTAGCCGTATGTGTTTTTTACGGATTATGCATTTTACATAGCTGTACGTTGTGGTTTCGATAAGCACTTATATCTGACAAATTGTCTAAATGCACATAATCATAACACATGTATACGTTTTGTCCAAACAGGTTGTACTGTACGAAAAACGGCACTTTTCATTATTAGTCAAGATCGCCAAACGCGAGTACTTGCCGCTGTTGCCATGGCAACCACCATTATAATCGATTAAAATTCATGATTTCCGTGATCATTGTCACCGGCAAAGTGTTCCACTGCTTTTGCTTATAATAATCTTTCGGACTGTATACCTGAAATTGTTAGACTGGAACAATTCGATTATTACAACCAAAAACAAAACGAAGTCCTATACGTTAACATGGAGAATATGGACCTTCTGCCCCCAACTGCCCCCAGCCTCGTTTTCGCGCGCGAGACTTACACGCCCTATTAAACTAGATGTTGTTATTTATAAATACTACAGCGTGTTCCTTGGCCAGTCTCTGAGTATTTGCGAATCACTAGCCACATCTTATTAAGTGGAACTATGTTTAAAGATCTCTTGACAACCGATTACCAAACAAAACTGTGACCATGTTATGAGAACAGATATGCCCTATTTACATTGCATTGTGTGTGTGTGTGTGTGTGTGTGTGTGTGTGTGTGTGTGTGTGTGTGTGTGTGTGTGTGTGTGTGTGTGTGTGTGTGTGTGTGTGTGTGTGTGTGTGTGTGTGTGTGTGTGTGTGTGTGTGTGTGTGTGTGTGTGTGTGTGTGTGTGCATATACGTGTATATATACATATGTATGTATACATGTGTATATATACATAGATATATATGTATATATACATATATATATATGTATATATATATATAATATATATATATATGTGTGTGTGTGTGTGTGTGTGTGTGTGTGTGTGTGTGTGTGTGTCTGTGTGTGTGTGTGTGTGTGTGTGTGTGTGTGTGTGTGTGTGTGTGTGTGTGTGTGTGTGTGTGTGTGTGTGTGTGTGTGTGTGTGTGTGTGTGGTATGTGTGTGTATGTGTGTGTATGTGTGTGTGTATGTGTGTGTATGTGTGCATGCGTGAGTATTAATATAATAAAATTATAATATATATATATATATATATATATATATATATATATATATATATATATATATATATATATATATATACACATGACCTCCTCTTTGGTGTAAACATTTCCTTCACCGGCCATTTCCGCTGGATCAGACATTGAAAGTTTGTCGAAGTAGGGCATTTCGGGAATTTCTATTTACACTTGTCCCATTAATGGTTTCTTAAAATAATGCTGCAATTCAAACCTTTTATCTGTTAACACCTTAATGTTTAACATTTAATAATTATGAACAATGTTGCAATTCCCATAATGTATGTCGTAAACCCACCATGTCTAAGCAGCAATTATGTCTGGTGTATAAAAACAATCCTTCATGTCAGTCGCGTTGTAATCCACGTCTTAATGGCGACGTCCAGTTGGTTGTCAGGTAAAAACAAAAGCAGTAACGTGTGAAGACGTCATCGTTGTTTGCGCTCAAAGTCGTTTATGACGATGAACGTCAGGAACTGCGTTTTGTATTCACGGAATTTTCAGGATGGTACGCATAATGGCTGGTATTCTTTTGTTGACCACAATATGTAATGCACATACGTAAAACAACTATTGTAGTCTTCATTAATACATTGTTAGAAAGGCAGACACGATTTTCTTCAGAATGCTGAACTTGTCTTCGTGTAGTTGTAAATAAAGACCAATGTGAATATGTTGATATCAGTAGCTACGCGTGCATTCTCGGCTTTGGTGTCTAGTATATCTTTGATAATCAATGGTCAGCACAATTCGTCGTCATCACATGGAATTGGTGTGATCGAACCTGTCCTATCACAAAATACAGAAGGTGCTCTTAGACACTGTCTTATGTCTTAATTAAGACATTGTCTTATGTCTTAATCTTCCTTCAGTTAGTATATCGATCCACTGCTGTCGTCGCATTCACAATAACAAAGATGATAGTTTAGTGTCATCTAGTAGACGTATCACATGGTATATGGAGAAGGGTTTACTATTCCGGTACATTTTGCAAAAAATCGCAACAACATGACTTGTTTCTCTTTAGTGTTCATTCACGTCTGAGACATTTACTCGTAATAACGAGTACAACTGGTCCCAGTAATAACGAGCATACTTGGTCGCAGCCTCCGAGACTTCTGATTACGAGACATAAGTGTTCTCAATAGGTCGCAGTATCTTCCGCTGCACACCGTCGTTCCGTAAGCGCCTGTGGCGATTACATTCCTGTGGCGATTGTTTTTTATTAATGTTCACGCGTGTAAGTACTCAGCCCACAAGGTAGTGTCCATATAACACGCCACATATGTTGCGGTTAGTTTCCAGGGCCGTTACTGTAGAGGATATTGTGTTTTATGCATACCGTTGAATAGATAAGCTCTTCGGTGACGTATGTTTCGTCATTTGGAACACTGGTGGGAGCATTTGTACATATCTCAATCATGTAAACGGCCGGCTGTTTTTTTAGTGTACAATGCCTGACGCTGACGACAAATGCGTTCTGTGTCAGGAGGACCTACTCCGTCTGCGTTATGTCAAAACATGACGCGGAGGTTACAGGACTATCATTGACAATACCATGGGTTTCAATAGAGGTGGTTGCTTGGCGACAATAACCTGTCAAGGCTAGATGATGGTGAGGGCTACTTTCCGGCATCACAAAGCATAACATGATCACGACATGATAAGTTCTATCAGTATAAAACCTTGGCGTATCCACCCGCGTTATCACAAATGTGCAAACTGTTAACGGGACAAAGTCTGATCTGATCGGCTGCTCGGAAGTCCTCGTTCATGTACAAAACGATGCCTCCTATCTTGCAAGTCGTCATTCTTCGACCAGGTTTTGCATAGAATTTTTCTGATTATGTCAACTAAGTGTTCCTGCCACCCATCATATTACAATTGCAACATGTGAGCAGGCTAGAAGCTGTGTGGAATAAATATTTTGATTACACTGTAGTGGTTCTGACTGAACATTTTAAATGTATTGACAAAAATCGCTTTGATCTTTATAAATAGCGCATAAGAATGTCGGAGAAGGTAAAATGTACCATATCTGAAATTGTTGAAGTCAAAAATCTATGTTTGATACCAATATGACCGCTTTGCATGACGCAGTTTTTATGGTATGAAAAAGGTTAGTTTTCGGTGGCCATCTTGAAAAATGGCCGCCAACGCCATCCGGTGAGAAATTTGAGATGTCCGTATATTTAAATATTATATACATGCACACATACATACATACATACATACATACATACATACATACATACATACATACATACATACATACATACATACATACATACATACATACATTAATACATACATACATACATACATACATACATACATACATACATACATACATTAATACATACATAAATACATATAATATTATATGCTCTACGTTTGTGCCAAATGTCGTGCTTGTATCATAAAACGCACAATTACAATCGACTGGGCTATATGTGAATTTCAATGGGACATTCGCTGTCACCCCTGGTAGGTATCGTGACATGTTTAATTGCTACTTGTTCTACCAGTTAGTCCTCACGGTCATCTTGTATATACGATACATGACCAGACCGAATCTGACGGTGGCGCTAATGGCGCGTGTCAGATGCGATGGACCTGACCTCGTACAATGACAGCTCCATTTTTACAACAGCGTTTCCTTCGTGTCGCTAATAGGCCTACGTAACTTCCTTGCAATAATTATTTGTCCAAGTAATTGATCGCATGCAATGGCGAATCATCGTTGCGTTTAGCAGACCCGCCACGCAGATGATCGATGCACTTCAAACATTCTAATAAATGGTTGAAGACTTCGAGAACTATATAGAAATGCAACAATGGTGCCCCTATATATAATTTAATAATGTCACGTACATGTATAATGTCTGCAGAAACACGCAGCTAAATATATACTGGCGCCGGTGTCGTAGTCCTAGATTCGGCCAGTCCCAGATTCAGTACGAATCTGCAGAATCTAGGACCTCGATGGTAGCGTTGTTATTAACACAGTTTCCATTAGTAATATATCAAGGATTCTAATATGATTGTTATTGAGCAGATGTTTAATAAAAGTATTTGCGCAGTATGCGTTTTGAGGAAACTCGGCCCAGGCGTGACGTAAATGTCACCAAAGCTACGTCAGAGCAGATAAAAGCAGGCACTGCGTTTCCGCGCGCATGCGATGAATGCCTTTTGACGAATTTGGGCCCGGTCGAATCTGGGTCGACGTCACCGGAACAAAATTAATGTTGGGTCGGCTGAGCTAGTGCTCCAGTACAATCTCCACTGTGTTGGAACATGACTTCAAACGACAGTGGATGGGAAGCTGTTATCTACGTCTCGCTGCGATGTTCAAGAATATTTGAAGCGCATCGGAAACTTCCATTTGCACTCCATCCCACCACCAACCCTGATGTACGCCAAAACCTCCACACCTCAAATACATCGATTTTAAACCCACCTATCCACAAATACATCGATTTTACACCTACCTATCCACCAACCCACCAAGCCATCCACC
Organism: Oasisia sp. SBJ-2009; assembly: GCA_964017155.1. Taxonomy (NCBI): domain Eukaryota; kingdom Metazoa; phylum Annelida; class Polychaeta; order Sabellida; family Siboglinidae; genus Oasisia; species Oasisia sp. SBJ-2009. The sequence continues at coordinate 36,262,156 of OZ024857.1, read as the reverse complement.
CATCCACCCACTCACCAATGCTCGGAAAACGCACCTTAAAGCCTTCCAAAAACGTCAGTTTGTATCTCCCGCAAGCACTCTAAGACCTCATTCTAGCTCATCGAAAACCTCAAATAAAAAATGCCCCACTTCCTTAAGTCAAAGTCAAAGCTCAATCTGCCCCAAATATATGAATAATATAGGGTATAGGCCAATAGGTATATTTGGTCCAATGAAGTACCTAAATTTATCAGGTACGGGGCTTATTATAATTGTTTGGTCAAATAATGGATCGGTATAAATTTAGGTTTCACAGGTGCGCTAAACCGCGATATATTATGGTAAAAAGAGAAGTATGTGATGACATTAAATAGTGAAAATAACGCACTAATGAATAAATCTAAGGCATACCATTTATGCAAATATATTATCCCCAAACAATGCTGAAAGTCTACAAAACTGTAGTCATGACCACTCTCCTCTATGCCTGCGAAACATGGACAGTCTACCGCACGCACGGAAGCTAAACAGATTTCATATCAATTGCCTGCGCAGATTGCTTCGCGTCACCTGGCAAGACATGATCCCAGACACGGAGGTCTTCAAGCGTGCAGGGCTGCAAAGCATCCACGGTCTGCTGAAGAAACCTCAATTTTGATGGGCTGGCCATGTTGTCAGAATGAGCAATGAATGGTTACCAAAGCGCCTGCTGTTGTAAGAGGGGAGGTCTATTGGCGTTCAGCGCAAACGTTATAAAGACTACCTCAAATCCTGTCTAAAGGCCTTTGAAAGCAACAACGAGAGAGAGAGAGAGAGAGAGAGAGAGAGAGAGGAGAGAGAGAGAGAGACACACACACACACACACACACACACACACACACACACATACATACATACATACATATATATATATATATATATATATATATATATATATATATATATATATATATATATATATATATATATATATATAGTTATAAAGACTACCTCAAATTCTCTCTAAAGGCCTTTGAAATCAACAACGAGAGAGAGAGAGAGAGAGAGAGAGAGAGAGAGAGAGAGAGAGGAGAGAGAGACATATACACACACACACACACACACACACACACACACACACACACACACACACACACACACACACACACACACACACATACATATATATATATATATATATATATATATATATATATATATGTATATGTATATATATATGTGTATATTATGTGTATGTGTGAGTGTGTGTGAGTGTGTGTGTGTGTGTGTGTGTGTGTGTGTGTGTGTGTGTGTGTGTGTATATGTCTCTCTCTCCTCTCCTCTCTCTCTCTCTCTCTCTCTCTCTCTCTCTCTCTCTCTCTCGTTGTTGATTTCAAAGGCCTTTAGAGAGAATTTGAGGTAGTCTTTATAACTATATATATATATATATATATATATATATATATATATATATATATATATATATATATATATATATATATATATATATATATATATATATATATATACTAATAGTCGAAATCGAGGTATGTCCGGCAAATTCGACAATATGTAAATCATGTCATGCTGGCTGGGTTTCAGTCTATAAAAATTGCTCGAATATTTTCGTGGGACTCTGTCCTTCGTGGGAATCGTGGGCTCTAGGCACATACCTTTTTTGCCTATTGGTTAATCCACCACTGCGTAGATTAGTCTACTGGCTCATGTTCACCTGGCAACGTGTAATTGTAGTGGCGCCATGCAGTGGATTGCAAAACAAGCAATTTCACTCGACAAAATCCGCAAAGTGGCGCTTTGCACGCCCTGAAATTCATTCTTGTAACCCCCGTAGCACTTCCTTTTCATGCTAGGTGTGCTATATTTCTATCGTGTTTTGAGATTTCGTGCAATTTGTTCCATTTATTATGTCAATTTAATAGTTCGCTTGCCTGTGTTACTACTGTAAATAAAACATGTTATGAATAATGTTATTTTAATTGTCACGGTTTTTCTATTATAGACGCTTGTAAATGTAGAAATTGTACTTTTATTTGCAGACAGCCATGTCGAAGAATATGCAGTCCGTGCAAGTGTTCGGCCGGAAGGTAATGCTGTCAAAGTACACGTCATAAATTGCTATTTTGGGCCCATGAATTGTAATGTAGTAGGAATGCACTCCATTGGCAATTCTAAAATATGCCACACATTTCAGTTTCTGTGTTAAAAGTTGTAGTTAATATTTGTGTATGCCGGGTACCATGCTTCATCGTGGGCGATAATTAAGAATTGTCAGGCGCCGACTTCGCCTTGAAATTTTGCTACTCACTGGCTCCCGTCGATTTATTCATTTACATTGACAAAAACATGGCGCTTGTGTAGAAATCAGGGCACTTATGCATAATTCGAACCCACCTCATTATAACTGTAAATTCGCCTATATTGGATACCTCACACAAACTAACCTGAAGCATGATCAATCAACATTCCCAGATATATCTGTTTCACAAATATTGCATTTTGTGACCCAAATAGTGCTCCGATTTGTGCCAAGCGCAGCGGTGGATGTGTTCCTGCGCTATGCACATGGAATGAGCGATAAACAATTTGTTTATGTCGACAGCACTGTCTTTTTCGACCTCAAAAGTCTGCTACCTTGTTTCGATGTGTTTCTTACGTCACTTCGGGTACAAAGAAGTCAGATATTAATTTGTTATGCTTTAGATAATTTAATGGCATCGAGTCAACGTAAATAAGCCGATTTCACACGGCGTGAGTAGTTAGCACATCACAGAAGCATCAGGACAGCAGATACGATGTCTTGCAATTTGCGGATATGTCCCCAAACCTAAGGCTAAATCATTAATTTGTATTCTGTATAACGCAGATATATAAATGTTTAAATTGATAAAATATTGCTAGTTTTCTATATTTTGTCTTCACAATGCACACTCAAGAAATCACCTTTGCGGTCCTGATGCTCCTGTGATGTGCTAAGGCCTAGAAAAATAAATACCTTGTTTCCAATTTCCCGACCGACCTTACATGATGCATGCGACTCAATAACTTTTTATTACTAAAATAAAATAAAAAGCTCCGACTGACCCTGAATAAAATGACCAACATTTATATCTTTTTATTTTTAAAAACTTATGTCACCGTTTGGCTTCCGTAGTTTCAATCGCAATTGGGTCAATTCGAGATATTCATTTGCTACAAAGACGCTCATTGGCTGTGAGTGTGGCCGCGTCACGAATGACGTTTTCAAACAGGTTTTATTATCTATTTTGAAGAACATAAAAAGTTAAGATAAAAAAAAAACATTTCCCGACCTACCGACCCTATTTTTTCCAAGCATGAAATCTGAAACAAGGTATTTATTTTCCTAGGCCTAACCACCCATGCCTGGTTGCATTGGCATTAAATTGATATAAAACACAATTTAAAAAGATAATATATATGACTTCGAAAAAAGGCAGCAAAAACGTTTTGAACAGGCCCTAATAATTTAGGCCAGTTAACTGGAAGATTACCGAATTCGGGGTAACCCACCTCAGGTTTGTCGTTACAGACTATTGACCTTCATTTTTATATCTATATTTTTGTATGTATCGATTAATCTTTATCTCTACTTGCTGTTACTCTCATGAATTGCTTGGGTCACATTTCACAACTAGGTGATTGTATTTTTCAGAAAACGGCTACGGCTGTTGCCCACTGCAAGCGGGGCAATGGGCTGATCAAGGTGAATGGTCGCCCTCTTGACCTCATTGAGCCTGCCATGCTTCGCTACAAGGTGTGTTTTACTTCCATTCAAGTTGAAAGAAATGTTGGTGTTTTTACAGTGAAATATAACGCAGGCAGTGTGATCATTGCTTATACAGTGTTATTTCCAGCTTTTGCCCATAGTAATATGTATTTAATTGCACCTGTCTTCCAGTGATGTCTACTTGTTCATGTCTGAAGAAACTGTTGCTGACAACTTCATCTGAAGGAGGATTTGGTAAATGTGATAAATATTATGTTATAGTCTGCTGGGCAATGTATTTGAATACATGCAAAAGTAAATAAAAAGATAGCAGATTAAGTTTTGTCAAGTTACCACGTGTTATAAGTATAATGTAGTAGGTAGCCAGGCATACTAACATATTTGGTTTGTGTACAGGTCCAGGAGCCCGTACTGTTGCTGGGACAGGAGAAGTTTGCTGGGGTTGACATCCGTGTCCGCGTCAAGGGTGGTGGCCACGTGGCACAGATCTATGGTGAGTGTCATTGTTTAAGATCACAGAACAATAACTGAGTGTCTCTGGATTAGTTCGACCACTCAAATGCTACAGAATAAATGGTTGAATTATTGATTTACAAACGTTACATGTAAGCACTAGTAAACTCTAAAGTGGACACTTTAACATTATTTCAGTTGTTTTTGTTTGTGTCTTAGCGGCACTGCATTTGTCAGTTTTAAGGCTATATGGTGACCCATCTAATTCTTCAACCTTTTTTCGTGGTCTTTCTCTATAGTCCCTTCCTGATGTCCAGGTAACACTTCCGGGCATTCGGTACATATGTTGTATCCATAACTGTTTGTCTGCATTGTAATTCTACTTATGGATAATGTTTGGTCAAAATACCTGGAGAAACCCATTCGGAGAGGTCTTAATTTGGTATGCACTACTGATTATAAATTGATGATGTTTGTATGTATGATGCTTGTTTGTGTTGTGGATACTCATCACCATATTGACTCGTTTCAGCGATCCGTCAAGCCATCTCAAAATCTCTAGTTGCCTACTACCAGAAGTGTGAGTATTGTTTGTAAATGATTACCTTTATATTATACCTGCTAATGGGCCAGATACATAATGGGATTACATCATTTAAAATATGCTAAGCTGGATGTGCTGCTAGGTTTTCCAATGATGCTTTACTTGTTCATGGCTGAAACTCTTCATGCTGACTTATCAAAACTGAGGAAACCTTGGCACTGTTCAACATTTATATGGCTTGAGAAGCTACGAATTGTTACAACACAGTTTAGACAGCTACCAACAGTTGTATACTGTTTGGATGTGTATGTCTAGACTACTGTGTATCAAGATATCTGGCAATCAGATAGGCAATGATCACTTACCCGACTTAATTTTGTCTATAAGTAATCTGTGGAAAATGTATTGTACCTCACTGGGGGTAGTTGTAATTGTTGCTACTAGACACTTATAGAATGTAGATCAAGTGCAAATTGAAAACCTTTGAGGTGCGTGTTTCCTGTCTGCATTTGTTGTGATGTTTCGCACACATGCATATTTTTGTTTCAGATGTTGATGAGGCATCCAAGAAAGAGATCAAGGACATTTTGATTGCCTACGACCGTTCCCTGCTGGTTGCTGATCCACGTCGCTGCGAGCCAAAGAAGTTTGGTGGTCCAGGAGCCCGCGCTCGCTACCAAAAGTCTTACCGATAAATCTGTGTGGACATCATGTTGGCGAACATGTGTTGTACAATAAAGATTACAAGAGAATGAACAAGTGTTGTGTGGTGTGGTCCTTTATCGAGGCTCATGTTCATTTGGGTCTGATATTATGTGAACTACTCATCAAGTCATAATTCTCTTAATTAAGAGGCTTATAATGTGTTAGGATTCCATCCCCACCACTAACATATGTGGCATCAATGGATGCAGTGGTCAGTTATGGAGTAAATGATAAATCATGGCACTTTTAAACTTACCTTTATGACCAGAGTAGGGCATGTACAAGGGGAGTCTGGTCCCCAAAATGACACTTTACACTAGAGATAAAATAATGGACTTTGAAATTATTTTATTGCATACATTACATCAGTAAGGAGTGGGCCCTCCAGTTTCCACAATACGCACCTCGCATCTATGGTGCATACTGTGTACCAAGTGCTCTGCCATGTTTTGAGGCAACATATCCGCCTAGGATTCTTGGATTGGTCAGTGTACTTTGAGCATGCAGATGCATATGAACCAAGTAATTCCAAAAGTGCTTGATGTGGTTCATGTACGCTGGCTACTCGGTCCTTGATCTGGGAACAGACCCTGTTCATACCCCGTTGTGGTCATGAAGATGATGGTGTAAATGTCCCATGGAAATCATTTAATCCTCAAAAGTGCCAAAAATCCCTATCTTCAGTACTTTATATCAATATTGCAGAATTTTAGTACTCAATTTTGCACGTACTGCATCCCCAGTCCTAGTGTGTGTGTTCACAAGTACCTATGGTCCATTTTGTTCTGAAGTAAAGGAGCAATGACAAGTATCCAGTTTTCAAATGTTAAAAGTGGTTTACACTCAACTCCTAGGCAGGGTGTTTGTAGTCTCAACATGGGAAGGATTCATACAATTTTATCTGTAGCCGAGTGAGGTGGACCAATGCAGCATGAATGAACTTTTCTAATGGTCAAAATTTTCCTGGAATCTATACGAGTCCAACACAGCCATTACACCACCTCTTGATGTAACCCTGGGAGTGCAATGCCGATGTAAGTATAGCTGTTATTACTAAGTTGGTTTATGCTAGAGATGTTTCAAGTTACCCAACAAGTGAATTGTAGCTGTATTTAATGGTAAGAAACCTGAAGATGCACACTGACAAAACTGCCTACAGGGGAGTCCAACTTCTGATACAAGGATTGCATAGAAGGTAATTCTCACTGCACTTTCGGATCTGCCTATTTATGGCATGATAAAACTTAGGTCATTAACTTGATCATGTTTGTTGTGTAAACAACTGCTAAATACTAACAGTAACGGCCACACAAGTATAACCATCAATCCATTTTTATTAACAATCCTAGACAGTTGAAGGCAGTAACTGTATAACATGAGTACACTCCATGCATTGTTCCCTTCTCTGCAACATTAAATCCATGATGGACTTGTCTAGCCAAGCCATGCTCAACAATATTACTGTGCGATATTTTTTGGCAGTACCCTACCAAAGTGAACATTCACAATACTTGACAGTCCTAGCATTGCAACTTTTTGCGTACGGTAGGAATTACTGTGTATTTCCTTATTAGATGATTTTCATTCAAAAAGTGAGAAACCTCAATACAATTTCCTACAAAAGATGTGCAGTTTTCACCATTAATTTGCAGAATAAATCGCCAGCTACAATACATGCAATCCCCATGTAGTTGCACCACTGCATGAAGTCGACATTGCCTGGTCTTGCACAACACAAATTAAAGCAGTTGTTGGTTATCTGAAAGTAGGCACTTGTTTTCTCAGCTGTCTACAGTGCTCTGGGGCATGGAAGCATGCAGGCAACAGCAATCCTCAACCTCCGCACTTCACACGCACAGCTGCCATATTGCACAATTTCAGAATACAGTCTGTACTAATTTTACACTGTTCCAGGTTTGGTAGGAAGTGGTGAACCTGTAGTGTTTTGGCAACATCTGGCTTATGTAATATCCTATTAAAAGACCAACAGGCACTGTCAAAATACCCTGGGGATGAACATTCCAGGCACTTGGCTGTGGTCCTCTGACATGACCAGCCTACCATTGTGCAACACCTGTAGTTACACATGTATGGTGTATCTGCAGCTAGGATGTCTAACTGGTGCAAAATATGAGCTGTCAATTGCCATGTCTGATGCCACATTTCCTCTAGCATGGACCAATATTTGAAACACTGAACACAATCTAATGAGACCACATTCCAATTCTTTATACATGCAAAAATATATTACATGTTGTATCCAACTAAAAAAACATCAAATCCTGTATCGATTCTCATAAGCATCTTAAAAATAGACAGATGACACCACTTTCTCCTACAAATAACTCTTTAAGATAGATATAACTGACGAACAAGACCACTTATCTAATCCTACACATGCATGCATTTAAATATTTGTTGCAGTAATACGCTGACAGGTCAACATTAAATACTCTTGTGGAAGATTTCTTCACTTGAGAAGTTCCTTGATCTCTTCCTTTTCTGCACAGTCTATGAGTGAACTTCCATCTGGAGCTGTCACTGTTTTGTTGGCACCCTAAAAATTGAAAGTGAATTCTTCAGTAGTGTCTGGACACAGGAACACAATCCTGAATGGATAAAGCAAATGATTCCTAGTTTCCCATCAGAACAATGTCAAAAGGTTAATGAGAGACATGCATTTGCATTTTTCTAGTAGAAGTGTTAATCAAAAATAAATGAAATTACTTGTGTAATTTATTGTGGCTTAATAAATAACAAACCAAACACTAGACTCTGGAAAATTACCAAGCAACTACTCATAGAAAATGACATAAAGAAGTTAAAATGGAGGTGGATAGGACATACACTCAGGAAACCACCAGAAACAATCATCCGTCACCACATGGGACCCCCCCCCCCCGGGAAGAGGAAGGCCACGAAACACCTGGCAGAGAGACATGGAAAAAGAAACAAAAGAAATGGGATACACTAGGAGAGAAATGGAGACGATGGCCACTGACAGAAAACTGTGGCGTTCCTTGGTCGATGGCCTATGCTCCCAGCGAGCGAAAAGGCATAAGTAAGTAAGTAAATAATAACAAACCTTCTGGAGTAAGATTTTGACACATTCCGTGTGACCCTCGTATATCGCAGACAACAGAGGTGAAATTCCGTATCGATCATTTGCCTGCAACAGAGAGTTCATCACAATGTCCAATTAAAGCTGATCAGTTTCTCATACTGAGTCTGGTTCTTTTATGTCTTATGCTTTTAGTAATGTATGGTGTGTGGTTAATATAAGAAATGCAAACTTTTTTAATTTGAGAAATTATTTTGGCTGTCACATTTGGTGTATTGTCAATTGCCCAGTGAACGTTTAATGTCAACCAGTTGACCTTCATGAATTCAGGGATGGGGTCAATTCCATTCTTTCAATTTCTATTAATTGCAATTCCTTTTATTCAATTTCTTTCAATTCAATTTTTTATCCAATTTCAATTATAGTCATTCAATTCCAATTCCCGCTCCAATTCACATAACAGAAGTTGACCATAAAATGACACGATTAATGTGCATACGGGGGGGGGGGGGGGTGATACAGCATGTTATGTATTGATGTATTTATATAATCATTATATAACACACACATAATTAGCAAAACCAAAAGAATTCATTCAATGACATTTCATTGGATTGCATTTTAATCCAGGCATCACTGGATTCACTGCGTAATTGAAATGTCTGAGTACTGAGTCTGCTCTTGTTCCGGCATCACCTACTTAACAATAATTTTTTTGAAATGCTAGACCAGCACATTAAAATGGTTTTGACTTTTGACTCACTGACAAGTAGTGTAATGAAGCGTGCAGAAATAAGATAAACAATGAACTCAAAATATTTCAATGCATCAACCAGTGTTTAAATGTCAATACACGCAGTGGTTACAAACTGATTGAGTAACTAGGAAGAACATAATAAAAACTGAGTTGCTACTGGGTAGTATTGGCTGGGTGAAATATAATTATATATTTTTTTGACATTTAGGTATATGGTTGTCACATTTTGGTTAAAATTTACAAGTGTTGTCAGTCTTCACTGGACTTATGTTTGCACTGGTAATCTTTGAACTTGAACTGGTTACACTTTGGACTGTTTGGAGATATCCTGGCTTCACTCCTGGTACCTGGGCAGTCCTAATAATTATTGGCTTAGCATGCATGTGACACTGGAGAAGTGTGACTGTTACTTGGGCAATTTTAATGGTCCTTTGAAACAGTCCCCAGGCAGCACTCATCCATAAAAGGCAGTAGGACAAGCCTAATTGACTTCCCATTCATTAGTTTCATCCACTGATTAATTGCTGAGTATTGTTTGACCAGTAGCTTAATTGTCCAACTTTTCTTGGTCATTAAACACCATTGCTGCACAGCAATACTCCCAACGGTCTGTAAAATATCTTTCGCAGCATCACAAAAATATCAGATGCTCAATTCTTTTTTATTCAATTCCAATTCAATTACAAATCTTTCAATTCCAATTCAATTAATTTTGTTCCAAATCTTTCAATTCCAAATCCCGTTCCAATTCCAGAATTGAATTGGAATTGATCAATTCCAATTCTTTTTTAATAGACCCCAGTATGTTCATGATCACAAGACAATAATGTCAAACAGGTGCATCACTTTTATCCATTAGCTATGCCATGAGTTATGCAAATGTGGCAACCTGGGGACCAGGCTGTGATCATCAGGGAATGCACTGCACTGGCTGCTGATGAACAAAGGCAGAACATTATCAAGAGTGCAAGTCAGAATTCAAGGATATCCAGGCCTTGAAATGGGATAACTTCGGTGTCATTCAAGGATTTCAAGGCCCATTAAATTTGTTCACTGAAAACCAGTACCTTTTTAATATATCACTAATAAAAATTACGTAGATTAGAGTCCAAAGTGAATGAACACACACAACATTTTTTGAGTGGAGGAAATAAACATAAAATTATCAAAGATTTGATAATAATCCAAATTTTGCAATATTAATTATAATTATTGACACATGTCTAAAAGTATTACAATTAGTTACAGAAGCATTAAAAGGTTGGCTAATACATATGAAATTGCAAAGAAAAATATTTTTAATGGAACTAAATGCAGACAGAATAACTGACAGTGGAATCTGACACAACATAAATAATTGTTATGACTTAATGGTCATATGATGTAATAAATAACACTATGTTCTTTGTCTCAGACTTTACTAGAATAATAATAAATTCAGCAATAGTTACTCACATTAACATCTGCTCCCTTTGTTATTAGAAACTCAATGACTTCCTTCTGCCCATAGTCAGCAGCCACAGAGAGAGGATAGCGTCCGTTTGGTAACATCTCACCCGCAAGCGTCTTGTTCTACAACAAAATATCACAACTAATTCAAGCCAATGTTCCAATAGACAAACACCAGTTTATTTTTAGTATTTATTCAAACAAGCTATATCATTAAATGTATTTTTTACAACCACAGATATTTAGATAATTTATAAGAAGGATAATCTCCATTTACTTGTGTGTATGAGTTGACATCCACATGTCCACCAAAAACAGTGTGACTGGTAGAAATGTTATCTTGCATAAGGCCCTGTAAATATGTCATTGCTGTGTTGATAGGTGGAAACTGTTATAATGTAAACATGAAATGTGGCTAGTGTTGCTACTGAACAATTGTTACAATTTGATTTAATAACTGAAGCTAATAAAGAGAAACACTATATTTTGACAGTGGTCTTTTACAATGGTTCTTATCAATGTGCTGATGTCTGCAGCTATCGTGCTATGTGTAACATATGACTAGTAATATCAATTACTAGTACTACATGTATGCAAGCAATGCCAAGCATCATCATAGATCCTGATGTGTTAATTAAAACTCTTCGTGACCAGAAAATAATTATTTGCATTCACCCCAAGTCTCATGTCAGTGACATGACAAATATATTCAACTGTATATATCATAATACTCTAAAATATGTGAAACATTTTTTGTTTGATAATCAAACAACAATTATGTCAAAACATCATATGCCTAAATTTATAAGAATTATTTTATATAAACAAATTGTATAAATACATGTTTCCACTGTCATTACACTGTGATTAATTGGCAGATTACATTATACATACAGTGTACATAAAAATTCAAAGACTAGTAATTTAGGACTTGGGCTTAGAGAATGAGATCTTAGCAGAGACAGAGTGAATTTCCCTGCACAGGATCATTTATTTCCTCTAGCACAGACACCAGACAGGACTAATAGCGCATTATGGCTCTTTCAAGACAGGCAACGTGAGGTAAACAAAATAGTCTTGTTTTGATACAGCAGTTAGTACCTGGACATTCGACCACTGAAAAAGCACTGACCACCTCAATCAATGTATGACAGTTTACACTATTTTAGATTTAGAAACCTATAGGCTATACACTTTGGCAAATATCTTCTGATTTATAAATTTATTTTCAAACAGCAGAATATTTTTGGAGCAATGTAATCATGTTTAATAATAATATATGCGTTATTATGTTTTGCTAATGTCTGATATTATTTACAAAATAAAACTCGGGAACCCAGACCTAGAGAGTAGAGTAGACATAACTAAGTAAGTTACTCGTCGTAGAACTTAGTTTGACAGCCGAAAGTATGTCGTTTCTATATTTACGCCAGAAGCTCTAGCAAACCTGCTTTGGCTTTGGCAGGAACAACAATGAAGGTCATATCGAATCATCACACAACAATGTTACGAAACGCATGAGTAATCAGCCGCAAGCTATGGAATGTGCGTCTGAAAAGGTAAATGCCGTCCTGTCATGTCAATCAGCGACAGCGAATACAGTGTGAGTGTACACGGCAACTCCAGCGCGATCGTTACATTATTTACCTCATTTATGCACGTTTTAACTTGATCAATGTCCCCGTTTGTTAGGGCCCATTGAAAGGCTTGTCCTGACGTTGCTTCGTCGCCCATTTTATCGGATGTAATCTATGACCAAATACAATTTTATCGTGAAAAATCTAATACGGAAGAGCAGGAAAACAGGAACTCAAACTCTCGTCGAAACCTCAATAGTACGCCCCGTCTGATTGGCTGTTCCCTGAGATTTTTCGTCCAGTAGAAAAAGTTTACAGTGGAAAGGGCTCGTTGAGAGTGGCGACATCTGGGAGATAAGCCCGGATTTATACTTTAGATCTGACAGCTAAATATTTCGAGGTATGTGATTTTTCATTGTATTGTTATCACAAAGTCATTGTATTCAGAAAAAGAATCCACTGCGTTATGTTCACGGAAAAGCTTGTGGTAACCAAATTAGTTTTTTTAGTAAGGTAAACATTATTTGGCTTTGCGTAGCAGATACATTACATGATCACCTATTATCGCCCGTCGGTGGCACGCACACCGTGCACTTAGACTTTTCTTAGTTTTCAATCGTGAATCATTCTTTTTTTCATTTACATTATAAATACTGAAGTTAACATATCACGATGACAGTGCCAGTGGTTTTACCAGAACGGGGCACTTGTGTAGAATTCGGACCCACCTCAATTTGAATTTCGCCATTATAATATAAGTGTATTTTTGTCAAAATTTTACACTTGATTTTGTTAACTCAATCATTCAACATAATCTCACGCATGCTTATGTTTTATAAACAGCGTGTCTTAGCAGACATTTGAGGTAGAAAATATGGTGCGGTCATCATAAATAAACTGTTTATCGCTCATTCCATGTGCACAGTCCAGTAACACATGCACTGCTGTGCTTTGAGACTGGCACAAATCGGAGTGCAATTTGGGTCTCAAAATGCAATATTTGTGAAACATAAAATATACTGGTGCAGGTTGATCATGTTTTTTAAGATTATAGTTTGTGTGAGGTATCCAATATAGGCAAATATACAGTTATAATGGCACAATTGAGGTGGGTCCGAATTCTACACAAGTGCCCAGAAGAGTATGTAATGTGACAAAAATATGCTGGGAAAGCTGGGAAAATCACTAAACCATGTTTAAAAAGCATGACTACCCAGCTAGGCATGACCTAGACAGGAGGACTAGGTCTAAGACTTTAGTCTCGGGTTGCAGGAGTAGCTGTAGATTTAGGAGTCACAGATAATTCTTTACGAAACTGGACAATGATGAAGGCTTTTCAAACGGTATTTACTACCTTTTTATGTGTGTGTGTGTGTATGTTCGGAATGTCTTTCTGCATAACTTCTGGTACAAAGAGATATTATTTTAATAAATAATGTTTTAGTCTTAGACCAATTTAATTCCATCAGCGAAAGACATTTATTGCTGTACTAATTTCTGATAACGTTTCACAGCATTTGAACTTTGAAGATGGGGAAGGTCCGACAGAAAAGACATCGAGTCCACCAAGGGGCAGTCAAGGCAAAAGACAACGAATCAGCGAAACAAACAGCACAAGACAGCTCAGTGAAATTGTCAAAGGTAAATGTTCCAAAATTTATAGCAACATTTCTGCTGTCAATATGTAAAAAGTTACATTCCTTCTTTCATTTTCTTTGAAGTTTTGTGACACAACTTTGTTGTAACATATGATAGAATTTATTGTTTGTGAAAATGTTCACAGAGTTGGAAGAATAATTTAATAATACCATGATTCAGTCTTCTGTTTAATAAGAAGTAGAGATTTTATACTAACGTGAAAATGTTGTCCACCGTCAGCAGCATTCACCAGGAACTGTTCTTCCTCTCCTTGCTAAATGGTGTGGTGAGTACGCTGCCTCACATGTAAATCAGTGAACATTTACTGTGTTGTGATTATCAATATGAAAGTATTTAATCTTTTATCAATCTGTACATGGGATGTATTTATGCTGGTCGTGTCTGCCAGGTGGCGCCAACACAGATACCCAGTGTCGGACTCTTCAGTAAAGTCGACATCGACCTGAACGCTTTGTCAAAGCAACTGCCATCGTCTGACGCTGATTTTGATGTCCGTAGCACCATAACCAGCAAATCAATGAAAGGCTTGAACCTTTCAAAGAAAGAAAAACGAAAGCTGAAACGGGAATTCTTGACAAAAAGTAGGCCAACATTGTCTACCAGTGTCTGCCACAACTGCTGTTGTTTGTGTTACCTCAAACTTAGCTCAATAATATAACATTATTTTTATCAGAAATAATTTTATTGATGGAACTGCTGAAATATGCTCTTTGGATTCTTAACATACACCAACTTCATTTACACCTATTAATTAATTCATTCATTCATTCATGCCTTACAACCTCACCTCAAGTGAAAGAGAAAACATTTTGGTACACTGTACACTTTAATTGAAATTGGACTATATTTTAAAATATAACATTGAATTGATACTGATACGTAAGCCATACTATTAATCGTCATTAAATATTAATGTCTGTTTTTGTATTATAGAAATAGACCAGATAAAGTTGATTCGGCAGCAAGCCAAGGACCACAAGAAACGTCAAAAGACAGCCATTGTTGGAGACATGCGCCCTCTGGTGGATACTCTACCAACTCTCGAACTTCTCTTAAAAGACTGTTCAAAAGTTCAACAGCCTAGCGAGTAAGCCTGCATATCGTAATTAAGTACACTGTATTAAAATACCAGCATTTTCATCTTGGAATAAGTTGGTAAAATTACATAATTACTTCCATTTTGGGTACCCTGTTGCCATAATAATGTTGCAGTTGAATAGTGACAGTTGTCATTCCTACTCTCTGTGTTGATGTTGCTAATGTGTTTGTACACTTTTAGGGTAAAAGTAATGTCCTGACAATAATGTAACATATCAGTAAAGACTACAATTATACATGTTGGTTTGCAGAACAAAACCAAAGAAAGAAAAGGCCCTACAGAAGACCAAGACCAAACAGAAACAAATGTATGTAATGTATTTTATTTACATGTTCTTTCCTTTCTCGTTGGTAATCGAATGTGCCAAATGTGCTTACTTTCAGTTATATGCAGCAATAACATTCCTTTTCACACATCTTTCTAACACAGCACGCATACTACATGCGTCATTTAAGTTTCAGAAAACTTATTTTGTCCCTCCTTGAAACAGTGCATATCTAAACCTGTCAAAATCTGAGTTCATAGATGTAGTACCCATCCATGAGTACTTTGATTTTGTTTTCCGTAATTCTGTGAGTATCAGCTGTAATTAGCAGTGAAATTCCTTTCTGCAGTCATTGCTATTCTGTGTATCCTGATATGTGTAAGGAATCAATGCTATGTAACTCTAGGCCCAGCATTATATCTAAGACGTCTTCTGACTTAAGATAATTCTTCTTTTTTGTTCATAGCAATAGCAACTGTAACTGAGGCTGTGCCTTTGAAAGTGACATGTAAACAAATGGCTTCCTTCAGATATATATATATATATATATACTGTATATATATATATATATATATATATATATATATATATATATATATATATATATATATATATATACTGTATATATACTGTATATATATATATATATATATATATATATATATATATATATACTGTATATATACTGTATATATACTGTGTGTATATATATATATATATATATATATAATCTGTCACTGAAGTAATGTTCTACAATGTAATGTTTAAACTGTATATACATTTTTTTCTTTATCTTTCAAATGTCATAGCTATTTTAAATATAGCTGTGTAATGATTAATTGTATAATATCATCGCTTGTATGAATATCTTATTGATATATCCATATATTAATTATTTACACAGTTCGTTTTCGACCATCAGCATATCACTGTCACCAGGTGTCTCCACCATCCACCTGCTTGTCAGTGTCAGCATCACTCTTACACTGGACTTCAGTATAAGTGACCTCTGCTGACCTGGGGCTGACTCATGACCTTTGGTTCAAGGTCACACTGTGGTCGATGTCAACATATTCTAGATCCTGGTTCTCCACCTTTGTCTCTCCTTCTCCAACCCCTCCACTCCCCCTAATCCCTCCACTCCTCCCAACCTCTCCACTCCCCCCAACCCCTCCACTCCCCCAACCCCTCCACTCCCACCAACCCCTCCACTCCCCCAACCCCTCCACTCCCACCAACCTCTCCACTCCCCCCAACCCCTCCACTCCCCCAACCCCTCCACTCCCCCCAACCCCTCCACTCCCCCAACCCCTCCACTCCCACCAACCCCTCCACTCCCCCTAATCCCTCCACTCCCACCAACCCCTCCACTCCCCCTAATCCCTCCACTCCTACCAACCTCTCCACTCCCCCCAACCCCTCCACTCCCACCAACCCCTCCACTCCCCCTAATCCCTCCACTCCCCCCAACCCCTCCACTCCCCCAACCCCTCTACTCCACCAACCCCTCCACTCCCCCCCAACCTCTCCACTCCCCCCAACCTCTCCACTCCCCCCCAACCCCTCCACTCCCCCAACCTCTCCACTCCCCCCAACCTCTCCACTCCCCCCCAACCTCTCCACTCCCCCAACCCCTCCACTCCCCCAACCCCTCCACTCCCCCAACCCCTCCACTCCCCCCCAACCTCTCCACTCCCCCCAACCTCTCCACTCCCCCCCAACCCCTCCACTCCCCCAACCTCTCCACTCCCCCCCAACCTCTCCACTCCCCCAACCTCTCCACTCCCCCCCCCCAACCCCTCCACTCCCCCAACCCCTCCACTCCCCCCCAACCTCTCCACTCCCCCCAACCCCTCCACTCCCCCAACCCCTCCACTCCCCCAACCCCTCCACTCCCCCAACCCCTCCACTCCCCCCAACCCCTCCACTCCCTCCAACCCCTCCACTCCCCCAACCCCTCCACTCCCCCAACCTCTCCACTCCCCCAACCCCTCCACTCCCCCAACCCCTCCACTCCCCCAACCCCTCCACTCCCCTCCAACCTCTCCACTCCCCCCCAACCCCTCCACTCCCCCAACCTCTCCACTCCCCCAACCCCTCCACTCCCCCAACCCCTCCACTCCCCCCAACCCCTCCACTCCCCCAACCTCTCCACTCCCCCCAACCCCTCCAACCCCTCCACTCCCCCAACCCCTCCACTCCCTCCAACCCCTCCACTCCCCCAACCCCTCCACTCCCCCAACCTCTCCACTCCCCTCCAACCCCTCCAACCCCTCCACTCCCCCCAACCCCTCCACTCCCTCCAACCCCTCCACTCCCCCCAACCCCTCCACTCCCTCAACCACTCCACTCCCTCCAACCCCTCCACTCCCCCCAACCCCTCCAACCCCTCCACTCCCCCAACCCCTCCACTCCCTCAACCCCTCCACTCCCCCCAACCCCTCCACTCCCCAACCCCTCCACTCCCCCAACCCCTCCACTCCCCCCAACCCCTCCTCTCCCCCAACCTCTCCACTCCCCCCCAACCTCTCCACTCCCCCCAACCTCTCCACTCCCCCAACCTCTCCACTCCCCCCAACCCCTCCACTCCCCCAACCTCTCCACTCCCCCCCCAACCTCTCCACTCCCCCAACCTCTCCACTCCCCCAACCTCTCCACTCCCCCCCCAACCTCTCCACTCCCCCAACCCCTCCACTCCCCCCAACCCCTCCACTCCCCCCAACCCCTCCACTCCCCCAACCCCTCCACTCCCTCAACCCCTCCACTCCCCCAACCCCTCCACTCCCCCAACCTCTCCACTCCCTCCACTCCCTCCACTCCCCCCAACCCCTCCACTCCCCCAACCCCTCCACTCCCTCCAACCCCTCCACTCCCTCCACTCCCCCCAACCCCTCCACTCCCTCAACCACTCCACTCCCTCCAACCCCTCCACTCCCCCCAACCCCTCCACTCCCTCCAACCCCTCCACTCCCTCAACCCCTCCACTCCCTCCAACCCCTCCACTCCCCCCAACCCCTCCACTCCCCCCAACCCCTCCACTCCCTCAACCCCTCCACTCCCCCAACCCCTCCACTCCCCCAACCTCTCCACTCCCTCCACTCCCTCCACTCCCCCCAACCCCTCCACTCCCCCAACCCCTCCACTCCCTCCAACCCCTCCACTCCCCCCACTCCCCCAACCCCTCCACTCCCTCCACTCCCCCCACTCCCCCCAACCTCTCCACTCCCCCCCAACCTCTCCACTCCCCCAACCTCTCCACTCCCCCAACCCCTCCACTCCCCCAACCTCTCCACTCCCCCCACTCCCTCCACTCCCCCCAACCCCTCCACTCCCCCAACCCCTCCACTCCCCCCAACCCCTCCACTCCCTCAACCACTCCACTCCCTCCAACCCCTCCACTCCCTCCACTCCCTCCACTCCCCCCAACCCCTCCACTCCCTCAACCACTCCACTCCCTCCAACCCCTCCACTCCCCCCAACCACTCCACTCCCCCCAACCCCTCCACTCCCCCCAACCCCTCCACATTTATAACAATAATCCTGTGTGTTCCATGGATGGAGTCATTCAGTCAACACTGCCCCATTACCTGGCTGAAGCACACTGTCATGAATATAGGGCAACTAAGTAACTGCCAACCTCTGCATTTCAAAATACTGGAGAATTTCAGGGTAACCAAAAAACCCATAACTACACCTGCCCCTGGGGCCTCCTGTTGTACCCCTCTTGAGTTACACCAGAACCTCCAACTGCCACCACTTGGGTTATCCAACTCTACCCCTCTTGAGGCCCACCAAGTATTATGAAGTGCACCCCTTGCTAATCTCCAAATTTACCCCTCTTCAGGGCCTCCATAAACGTGTCACTGCAGTCTTCTTGGTGGTCTCCATAAACCCCATCTACAAACTACTCGAGTCTCCAATACTTCCCAGCTGCAATCCTCTTTTGATTATGCCTGGTCCATCTAGGCATAAACATTATAAATAGCACAAACATGATAAGCCAAGCCTAATGTTATAATAATTTTATTGTTAAATATGTGAGTACTGGCATTAAAATATACAAATAGTATTATAGTGAACTACAAACTACATGAGTTTACAACAGAGTGTAAAGTCCAGAACACTCCCGAGAAAATACAAAGGATAGTCTTCTTGGTCCAGACTATCCTGTGACTTGTGGAGTCAGGGTGATCAAGACTAGCTTCATACTTCATACTTGATACTCTGTTAGCCAGTTTCAGTCATTCATGACTTAGAGCTCCAGCCTAAATATCAACAGGAGCTCTCTAAAGTTGTGTCAACAATATCATGTTCTGTAGATATATATATAGTCAGTTCGAGTTGCAATAATTGTACATTTGTATAGTAATTGTTTCTGGTGTGCTGTATGCAGGAAATTAATACAAGGAATGCAACTGCAAGGGTTGTCATCATACTACAGTCACACCCAGTCAGACTGGCATATGACTGTATGGCTCAGTGTAGTCGCTCTCAGTTGACGTCTGCTGCTGTGGCTTGGTTGAGTCTCCTGTGGTAAGACCAGTGCTGCCATCTACTGTTGAGTTCACCTGAGTGTTCTCGTATTTCACAGGATCCGATGAGACGTTGTAGTATTCTCTATCAACGGGTTCATACGTGTGTTCAGACTGTTGCTGAGGCTGAGATGTCGTAAGGGTGTCATATGTTGACGGTGTCTCCACCCTCGTTTCAGATAGATTACCAACGGGTTCATATGTGCGTTCAGGCTGAGGCTGAGATGTCGTAAGGGTGTCATACGTTGACGGTGTCTCCACCCTCGTCTCAGATAGATTACCAACGGGTTCATACGTGTGTTCAGACTGTTGCTGAGGCCGAGATG
The DNA here is from genome assembly GCA_964017155.1 of Oasisia sp. SBJ-2009. Classification (NCBI taxonomy): domain Eukaryota; kingdom Metazoa; phylum Annelida; class Polychaeta; order Sabellida; family Siboglinidae; genus Oasisia; species Oasisia sp. SBJ-2009. The sequence continues at coordinate 36,242,005 of OZ024857.1, read as the reverse complement.
TCGAAAGAGTATCATACGTTGACGGTGTCTCCACCCTTGTCTCGGATAGGTTACTTGAGTAGAGTTCTTGCTCAGTAGTTGCTGAGGTTTTGTTCACACTGGTCAACCTGAAAGTACACGTGCAAGATATGAAAATCTCAGTTGAGCATTTGATTACACATTGTTTGTGTCATCCTGTAAACAATTATTTCTGTTCATCACTCCCGGTTCCTACTTATTCAAGACTTTTGGAGACTTGTGCCTAACATTTAAAACATTGTTTTACAGATGCAAAATGTCAAACATGTAAAATAATTTTAAACATATGATATATATTAATTCATAGAATGTGTCTACATCACACACCTCCTTCTGTAGACTAACACGACTAAGACAGCAGCGATGACTACGACACACGCCGCTGTTGCCAGACCTGCTATGAGACCTGCAACAACAACATCAACCATCAACAACAACACAGTGGCACTTACTCATATTTAGTTACCTCCCGAGCTATTACTGTCTGACAGTATGGTAGTTTATTTTTTAAATGTAAAAATAATGTAATTTTATTAAACAGTACTTTGTGTTAAATCATGTTTTAATATCCTTTCTGAGATTCTTCTTAATATGCATACACCAGGTGGCACCACGTTTGTGATATTTTTCCAACTATTCCTCGTGATATACAAGCACCTCACACAATATATTGGGAAGATGAGTCACAGCTGGTTATATCTTAATTGTCATCAGAAGGACACCAGAACTAATGTGGGGACTTTTTGTCTTCACTGAGACATGAATGGAGAGAAAAATACACCAATTATTCACTAGGAGATGTTTCAGGAAGTCCAGTCTGTTGTCTTACCAACATTTGCCTGACTGTTGCCAGTGCTAGTGCTGTTGTTTCTGCTGGGTGGCACATAGCTACTGGCAGTGTCTGTTGTCATGGCAACTGTGACTGCTGCTGTGTGAGACATGGCTACAGCTGCAACAGGAAAGATCTCTAGCTTATACCACCGGTGGAGCAACATACCAAGGCAATAATTACTGCCAGTAAAACATTTTTATTTTAAACTATGCAGTTAATTCCATTTAGAGATAATTTATACCATTCTACTGTTTCCATATTTCTCCAGGCGATAAATGAAATATATTGAACAGTTTAGTGGAAACTTACCCATGGACTTGTTGTAGCAGCGGTACGTAACTAATTCATAGTCAGTGTCGTAACTTTTAGATGAGGTCGAGCAACTGTTTGTCCCCACAGTTAATTCACATTGTTGCTTTTCATTACATGATGTCACCTGTTGTGTAATGAGATCTTGGTCAAGACGACTACAAATATTTGTTTGTGGACAACAGGTTCTGTTATTCCGACATTGTTGAGCACTTCTTCCAACCCAAGCATACAGCATATCAATGTATTGGTGATCTTCACAGTGCAACTTGAATGTACCGTTGTGTTCATAGACACAGCCTGCAGCAATCACTGTAAACAGACACAGAATAAGTTAGAGACAACATCTGGTGAAGCTGCCACCTCTTCACTTGACCAGGCCCAGGTTACTGTTGCTACTGTATCAGTGGCTTCTTTAACAGGATATGCCCCAATTCTCCATTCAGTTGCTGTGATGACTATTAACACATTGCATTTAGTGATTTGTCACTGGTATATTACAACATTAAACATACTCTGATATGTGCTAGCTGCTGGAGCATTGAACCAGGTGATATTCAGTGTATTTCCAGTTGGGATTCATGTCTCTGCCATGTACCAGATGGTATCATATAGTGTAGTGTATAACAGGGGTCAGCAAACTATGGCCCCAGGAGCTATTTCATATAGTCCATGGACTAAACATGAGACTGTACACAGTGTGGGCCATGTTATGACACCAGGCAGTTGCAGTTGCATGGTGCACAGTTTTATTCTGTCTCAGAGTCTGTTTTGTTAGTAGTGGTTTCCTGCACAACTTCAGAGATGGTATTGAACGGCAGCCAGTACCCAGTAGATGAAATATTGATAAGTTTTTGTGCATATCAGTATTATGTACATAATAAAATTGAAGTTAAGAACTTACCTAGTGGACTGATAGTTCCCCCAGTCTGTTGACAGATGACACACAGCACTGTCAGTAAGAGTCCACGAGAGTCAAACAGCAACATGGTGCCTAAGTCTTCAGGCTGTCCTTTTGATAGAAATCTGCACACCAAATTCTATCACAAGACAGCACTACCTTTGACTTTGATAAATGAATCCAACCATTAATGTTGAGTTTCCTGTAACTATGTTGCACCAAACAGCTTCTTTCCAATCTCCATCTCTTTCTGATTTGAATTCACTGACATGAATATGTCCACAACAAGCAGCACATACTCCTGAGTCTTGTTTGTTGTTAGCCCTGTCAAATGTGACACTGGAATGCAGTCAGAGCTGTTACTCATGCGCAACTGTTGAGTCGCAGCCATTGACACTGTCTTGGTTTCTTGATATTGTTGTGTTAACCCTGCAGCTTTTTCTACCCTCTTGTTGAAAGAAACACAGAGTTTATTTTTAGGTTGCTTCCTCAGTTGGTTGTCATGCTTGGCCGCTCACAATATGTGCTATTCACGTTTACTTCTTTAAACCTTCTTTATTGATCTTTACCAGACCATGACTTCTATAATACAGGCAGATCATACTTCAAGTGAGTCTAGGACTCCCAACTGATGCCTGGGCTTCCTTCTGTTGTGAACAATCTTTAACTATTGACCCACCATCCTTATACCCACCACTGTATATAACCAGGTACTCGTTCATACAGCTGATTGAATTGGATCTTGTTCATGGTTCAACATGGCAGCATAGGATTCAAACCCAGGTTCTCTAAGTTGAGACTCCAACGTATTTGACAGACAACTAACTCCCCTTTACGTTGTGATCTCTTCATCTTTGCAGGAACACCGAGATATCACTCTTCAGACAAGTTCTAGAACATCCGAGCTACAAAGCCAACCCACTGTCAACAATCACAGAACATCTACAGAACAAACTGAAGCAAGAAGAGAGTATGGACACGTGATAAGCCTTGTCTCTTTCCTTGATGCGAATCATGTTATTTAATAAATGTATAACACAATTTCTCTGGCATTTTGGTATAATCTTGCCACATCTGTGGCTAGGTGTTGTCAAATACTACCATTTTGTAAACGTGTGCATTAACTAGTCCAGACCAAGCGTGCGTGTGTGCATGTGTCAATGGTCGGTTGAAAAATATTTGTGATCTCAATGAGGCATTAAAAAGGGGGGGAATGCATTTAATACTTTTACATGGCACAATAAAATGTACTAATAATTAAAAGTAACATTATCATGTATTATTAGCATACAACTGATCGCAACACATACAACATGTTTTGTAAGTGTTATATTTTATTAGTAAAATATACAGGGAATAAAGTGCATTAGTTTCCTCCAAACATTTTGTTTTGTGGACGCAAACCAATCAGCTATTTCAGCAATATACATATATATACAGACCCGATAATCTATTGCACATAACAATATAAACTGTCTGCCACAAATCTGTCTAAGACAAACTACTGATTTAGATCTAGTTGTTTGGACAAATTTGCTGAACTAATGCTACAAAATCTACCAATTGTATATACATACATTTCAAACATGGTTTAACGTGATCACATAGATTGTTTATCTCCAAAAATTTGGAGATCGTTAACCCCAGTGTTCAGAGTTGTTACTTGTGGTCAGGGCTATAAGTATTGTACCTAACTGCACCAAGCCTAGGTCACCTTGCCTCCTTCAGCTAAATTCGGCTGTCCATATAAGGGTCTCGTTTAGACAGTTCCACTACGTTGTGAAGTCCATGGTTTGTATCCGTGTAATATACAATGTTAGGTTTCCCAACCATAGTCAGTTATATCGTAATGACAGCTGTGAACTGGAATAGTGATCCACACTGATCCTGGATAAATAGTCTCTACCTAGAAATATACATGCAACAAGTATTGAACGTGACCATTCACGTACTCACAAGAACTGTAAACTGTCCAATCACAGCACTATTCTGCAGTCTTGTTTCAACAAGTTTGAACTCTACTCCACAGAAGCATTCATAACCTACATCTGCTTTCACACGTACATATTCAAGTACTCCCGTGTCCAGAATACCCATAATGCACAGTGCCTGGTATCTACTGGTCCTCACAAACACAGCAGAGACCGATGTAGCTGGCACTGCACAAATGAATACATGAGATGCATGAACCATCACTCATATCACAATACTACGACACTACTGACACAATCGTGTCGTCATCTGTGTCACTACTTGCGTCACTTGTACAATAGCTATGTCATGGAACTGTAAAAACACAGTAAAAACAAATCAGAAAGTTCAACCGTCTTATCAAAACTCTGATTTTATCGCTTACTACATCACATCAAAATACCTGCAAGCAGGTGCATGTCCCAACATTAGTACATGCATACATGACAAAACAATCGTGGCTATTCACATAACGGCTACAAAAGTTCCATCTTCCAAATTACCCACAACATTACAGGACATACTATACACAATGTAAACAACATAGCAGCTGTCACAGTTGTCACATTTTGCATTTTGTCACACAAAACAACAGCATTCACTGTTTTTTTTTTTTTACCATGACCTTGGTTATCTTTGGAAACAAAGTTAGTTAATATGGATATAATATGGTGGGTGAACCATATGGTGGGTGAACCATATGGTGGGTGAACCATATGGTGGGTGAACCATATGGTGGGTGAACCATATGGTGGGTGAACCATATGGTGGGTGAACCATATGGTGGGTGAACCATATGGTGGGTGAACCATATGGCAGACTTCCACGATGGGGCCTCATTAAGATGGATATAATATGGTGGGTGAACCATATGGCAGACTTCCACGATGGGGCCTCATTAAGATGGATATAATATGGTGGGTGAACCATATGGCAGACTTCCACGATGGGGCCTCATTAAGATGGATATAATATGGTGGGTGAACCATATGGCAGACTTCCACGATGGGGCCTCATTAAGATGGATATAATATGGTGGGTGAACCATATGGCAGACTTCCACGATGGGGCCTCATTAAGATGGATATAATATGGTGGGTGAACCATATGGCAGACTTCCACGATGGGGCCTCATTAAGATGGATATAATATGGTGGGTGAACCATATGGCAGACTTCCACGATGGGGCCTCATTAAGTAATGCACCTGATGACACCCAGGGTGTGAAAATTGTCACATCAAGCCATATTTATGTATTGTTTCTTTGATTATTTGCTATACAAATGACGGTGAATAAATACAGTCATTATCATCAAAGGTTAGTAAACTAACAAGTAAAAACATTGACACACACTAAAAAGGTACAAAGGAACACATTGTGGAATGTATGATGTAAGACCACGTTAGGATATGAAAATATATTAAACTTGTACAGTGTATAATGCATATTTATATGTGTGTGCATATATGTGTACATACACATTGTACACAAGTCACAAATGCACATAATTTGTATACATATGTATGTACATATGTATACACAGTTTGCACACCTGCGGTTAGTGTACAACACAACCTGACACTACATAAACACTACACTACAACTTCTTCATGTCTGTCGGTGATGTCATCGTCATCAGCACAATTGTTGATGACGGTCTCCAGGTAAACAATGACACTACAGAGTCAACATTGTGGAATATATGATTAATGTTGACATTGTATTGTTGTGGCAACACTGATGCTCTTTAGAATTGAGGGATATGTTCAGTTCTCCAAAGCACACTAGTGGTACGCAACTAGTGCCTCAGTACACGAAGACTGCCAACATGCACCAGTAGTGCCATGGTGCACCAGTAGTGCCATGGTGTTCCAGTAGTGCTATGGTGCACCAGTAGTGCCATGGTGCACCAGTAGTGCCATGGTGCACCATCAGTTTGTTGTATCCCACCCAGGGAACAGTGCTGTCTGTTCTAATGACAGGACTCAGTAGAACACCTCATCCGCACTGCAACAAAAACAAGAGAAACAATTATTAATTAAGCTACTCATTCCAGTTGATAATGTCTGTTTTGGCAATGACAGTACTTTACTGCCTCGTATATGAAAACATTACCACTTGAGAAAGGATTATTGTATCAGAGTCGAGAAGCATATATAATAATAGTCTTTACGTTATTAGAGATGTCACTTGAAATTAAGCTGATTTTATTTTGTAGCAATATCGCATGCAATATGAAATGGCCTTGACTTAGACTAAAGACTTACAGCAATGCCTAAAGGCATGTCACCAAAAATGTACTATAGAGGTAGCTAAAAGTTAAAGAGCACTGTTAGTATCCTACCAACTGGCATGTCACTCTGTTGTTACAAAAGTGCACCACCCTGTAGGACACAGCACAACTCTCTGTTGTGACACAGTAAGACAAAATAATTATCTGAATGTAATCCCTGAACATGTACCTAAGAAACTACCTATGCAATGATTTCAACTGAAACTCGCATTTCATACAACTACTGCAATTTAATTTGGAGTGCCGATTATTCTCAAACATTGACTGAACAAACTGATATTTTGCAGAACTCCTGAGACAATAGAAACCATCCAGTCACCAACTGACAACTACCTTTTGAACATGTCCTTCGAGAGTTCCGGAAACTTCTCCAGAGGAACTTCTTTGTCGCTGGCTTTCCCCTCGCTGATGCGTGAGTCCCAGAACGCTGCCCGGGCCATGATGGCCGAATTGCGGCCAGGCTTCGACCCTGACGATGTTTCTTTTGCCCGTTTTGGACTTGCTGGCGACTTTGGTCGTGGCGACATTGAAGTCCGTTTCACACTTGAAGCTACAGGCGTGGTCTCCTTAGTGGCCGGTGTCCATTTCGCACTAGATGTCACAGTTGTCTTCTCCTTCTGTGCTGGTGTCCGTTTGGCGCCATGTGGTGTTGGTGTGGTGTCACTCGCAGGTGGTGCGGTGGTGGGCGGTGCTGCCTGTGCCACTGCACCTTCCTCTGAGCCAGTCGTCTGTCTGTCCTCGGGGAAGATCTCATCAAGGCGTCTGCGTGGTCGACTTGAGTCGGGGGTGTTGGCGGGTGTTGTGGTATTCTCGTGCTTCAACTTCTCACGAATCATCTTTGGCAGGTCTCGGCCGGTCAGACTGTGGACCTGCAGCAAGATTAATGACAGTTAAACCTCTCTGATTATTGTCACTACAAACTGTTAAATTATTCCAACAAATCTTTTCATCTGTTCATCCTGCATGTACCCCAGTATCTGTATATGCTACGTCAAAGTAACTATGATAGCGTTGCATCACACATCACGTCTGAAGAGGTATAGGCATACAGAACAACATCCTAAGGTTACCTGGTTATCAGGCCTTCCAGATATACAAACAAAAATTCTACCAACTGTTTTAGAGTATAATATGGAGAAAGATGCAGTACAGTTACAATAGATAGTGAAATGGATGGGTGGGTGAAGAACAGAAGAGAACAGCAAGTCTTGAAGATAGACAATGGAACTTTGGCAAAAGGATATTGTAGAGATCTGATCCAGCTAAAGTAGTGCCCCCATTATAAAAGAAACAGAACAAAGAAAGAATGCAGATAGATAACTACTACAAGAAACCAACACAACACAGTGCACCAGCTGAGTTCACATTCCCTGCGCTCAACAGAACATTTACTCACCCTGTTGACGGATACCTGAGACGGTTCACTTTCGGCTCGCCTAAACATCGACAGCAGATTCTTCACTGATGGCATCTCCAGAGATTCGTCCGCTTCCGCACGGCATGCTGGGATACTGTCCTCAGGCGTCTCGCCTGACAGTGACAGGCTTCGGGTCACCACCGTGTGGCGCTGCGGTTCCTCTCGCTGAGTCTGCGTTGGTGTGTCGTCAAACGGAAATTCTCGCATTGGTTTTAATTCACTCGGTGACTTCGGTGACTTTGGGGACGGACTTGTGATGTCTGTACTTGACCGCCAGGGGGAGTTGCGGGGCAACTTGAACTGTTTCTTGCCCGGTGACACCAGGGCGCGCCGCCAGTCCTCCTCTGGTGTCTCCGTCTCTTGTAACTCAGCTACTTTCATCTCGATGTCATCAACCTGCGACATATGAACATGACAGCTGTCTATATCTGTATGATAATTGGCAAAACCCATAGGGTCATTATGGCAATTCAGGGGGTGGAAGTATGTACCATAACACAATGGGAGAAATTTAAAATAAAATATCCGCTAGGCCTAGATTTAAAGGTGTTCACCATGGTGGTAGATAACAGTTTTTATCAGAATCATAAATTTATGATAATTCTTATATTAGGTATACCACAACAAATCAATGGTTCAATAACATATGATAAATTAATAACGTGGACTTTACATCAATACATAAAAACCTGATAAAATAAACTCCTGCTGTAAAAATTATATTGTTTGACATATTTTGCTGAGAAGAATATTGCTATGAACACATGCAGACACAACAATAAGACTGAATTAACACTGCAAGTGGAACTACTCAACTAACACTGGCCTCCTCTCAACAAGCCTACCACTTCTCACCTTTTCTTGATGTTGGGTTGTCTCGGCAACGACCTGCGTGACCTCATCCTCTAGTGCTGACATCTTGCGGGGAGATGTGTTGTCATCCGTCTGTTCTACTTTGGCTTCAAGCTGTCTGATTCGTTCCTCTAGCGAGTACGTCTTGCTTGCTGTCACATAGATCTGTCAAACAAACGTCATTGACACTGATAATATCTAATGACAAAAATCATCTGCTAGTTGCTACAGTCTTCAAATTCATTTACCCGAGGGTACTTGATGCTGAAAATGATATACATTATACAGAACTGTACATACAGTTATACATAAACATGTATGCATACATACACTGTATTTATTTACTATTAAACCTTTTCTATGACAGCTGTTCTATGATGTTGATACACATGGGTTTAGTTATAGAAATAAAACAGGAGGTTTAATTGATAATAGTGATACACATATGAAGTTCTGCGAATGAATGGAGGGACAGGGAAAGTGGTGGTGGGGGAGTAAGGAAAGGGACACGACGTGAGGAAGGAAGGGTATAACAAACCACTGTTGAAGCCCAAAACCAAGGATGGCAGACGTTTGATGAGGGAATCTGAGGGATGAAAGGAGTGAGCAGAGCAGTAGACAGATGATGGCATGTAAGCAACCAGGCAGGGTTAGAGGCAACAAGCATGTTCAGTGTGGAGGGAATTGGGTGTTTACTGTGAACATTTTGCATTTATCCCAGGTTTTAACCTTGATTATTTTAGTAAAACCTATTGTAACTCAACAACACTGTAACAGCACAAAAACAACTTCTAATACAATGTTAACCTATTTTCCAAAACATTTGGTTATTGTTAAATTACACAGCAAATATAATGCGCATAACAATCCAAATGTTTGTTAAACACAAGATTAAAATGGTGAGTGCTTGTAATTAGAATATGAACACACAGAGGAAGATTTCTCTAATGGGTTCACACAAATTGTCAAACAGTAGCATTTCAAAGGATGAACTGATCCAATCAAACGTTTGGGTCGATCCTGTGAAAATGAAAGTAGTTTGTATATGATTAGATGTTAGTATCGTGCTGGTGAGAAGATTGCTGGCAAAACTCAGTACTTCTACGTCTGTTGAGTTGGCGTCTACGTGTGGCGGCAGGTCTGGTTTCTCGTGAACTGTGTTCAGTCTATGGGTCTCTGTCCAGGGGCCTTCGTCCTACAACGCCCAATCACCACACTTCTCTACATCTCTTGCCTTCATCTCTACTCTAACTCCCACCAAAAGACCTGCTGGGTCGATGGTTTAGTTGACATGTATATTATGTGTAGGTACTATTTGTTAATACAAAGATACAAGAGAGATATTTGACTGCCATCTCCAATGGTTTCTCCTTGGTGGAGTTTGTGTGTAAATCTCCACAGGTACAGGTTTGGTTTGAATCGTTTACGTTAACGTACAATAATTTGTAGTAAAGAAGGGTGTCTAGTGCTAATACAAATGGTAATTAAATAACATACACAGTGTTACAAACACAAGAATTCTGTCCCACCATAAAGATAGCAGCCAATTTACAAAATTGCATAGAGGCCATTATTTCTTTTAAAACTGTTTTAACTGATCACTAGTTTAAATACAGACAAATCTGTATAAATTACCTGCTCTTCTGCATCGCTAAGAGCTCCCTCTGGTGGCTCCGATGACGTGCTGCGTATGATCTCCGTTCCCTCGGCCGATGGTGTTCGTACCTGCCACTTGGTGTGCCGTCCATTGGCTGCGTCCCGGTTGATCACGTAATCACGTTTATATCGTTTCGAGTCCACTCGCTTCAGTCCACAGTCCACACTCTTGGGTTGGTCATCTGTTACGGTCAGTGTATTGCTGGCCAGGGCCCTGGCCACTGGACTCATTGGCTGTCCGTTGCCCTGCAGGAACTGATGGATACGAGCCAGTTCTGACCGCTTCACCATGCCCTTACTTAGCTGCAGCTTCGACATCAAGCCGGCTTCAAACAACCGCTCGAACTCCGGGTAGGACAAATGGAGCTCCACGTCCTCGTCCTGTTCGCTCCGGCTGACAGGGGGCGCTTTCTTCAGGATCACTGTCTTAGGGTCACTCGTGGTGCGGTCAGTGTCCACCACCTGACTGGCCGAGCTGAGGACATCCATGGCACTGCTTGTGACACTGCGAACTGACGCAGCTGACGCCATCTGTGACACAGCTACACTGTCAGTCTCTGTCTGCTGACACATTTACAATGACTAACTTATAATAATGCTCTCGTATTACATGCTTGATTTTTTACATTCCCTCACAGTTTATATTTATAAGACAATATTTTTAATAGTATCTTTACAGGAATGTATAAAATATTATGAAATATTCGAACCAAAATTACATACCATGGTAATTTAATAGTGTCTGAAATGTCTTGTTTTCAATTTTTTTTTAAATTGTAAAGATTTTCATAACATGACTACAAGCAAAATGAGAAAAGAACCAGTGGAAGTTTACAAAAAACTATCTACAGTTTAAAGAAATTTAATAATTACAAATAACTAATAGTTACCATATCATCATAGTCACGCAGCAGTGAGTCGTCGCCGGCGCCACTGTTGTTATTGGCGTCGTCATCGGCAACTGCCTGGTCACCGTGTGGCAGAAACACCTCATTCTGCATTGTGTCCAGTCTCTCGTCCATCTCATCCAGGTGCTTGTGGATGGCCGACAGCTGGATACAACAAACACTGACCATTACTGGGGGGTACATTACATCCACCAACCTTCTTACTGTAATACTGTCTACAGCCATCAGGTGGCGCAACCAGTCAGAACATTAAGGCTGCCTCCACTGTGTATTTGTATCGTCTTAAATTATGTTCGCTGATGTTTTCATTTGTTATGTGTGAACTATACCTGCAATCAGTTTAGTGATATAAAGAATATTTTTACTGAAACTGTCCAAAAAATTTAGTTTGACACTTATGAAATTGAGAATAATAACTTTGTAGTACAGGAAGAGGCACTCTCTTTGTATAATTCTTGTTTGGATAAACTTACATTACTTACATTTTGTTGGACTATTTAACCAAATCTAAATAAAAGGTGTATATTTATATGAAAAATTAATACCCCCCTGGTAGGTTTGATTTCCCCCCCAAATTATTGGAAATGATCAAAACATGAAAGTGTGGAAGCAGCTTTAACTTCACCAAATGGAGTCAATACAAATATTATACATGAACCATGCATCATTTTCTGCCTCTGTATCTCTAATATCAACAGTCACTCAAGACTGGACTCATGCATGTAGACAGACCTCATGCACATGCTGGCTTCAACAGCTGACCATTCACTTTACTAAGGCAAGCACATTATATTGCTTATATCTGGGGGGAGGTGAGAATCCAGTAGAAATACGATAGAACGAACTGTTGTAACATCACACATAAACACCACAAACACAACATTTGACCCTTGACAAGACAATTGACCATTTACGCTGTCCAATATTACCGGTATGTACCAAACCACTGAGGGACCTAAATCACAAACAAGGCATGCATACGTCTTCTTATGTCATCAAACTTTGCCACTGGATAATTTGAAGTTGGCCATGAATAACATCTTCTTCCAGAAACTAACAAACACAACTACAAGTGAGAAACACGACAGGTTTCTGTGCAAGAACTCATGCAATGAACAAACAAGACGAGGAGCAAAATGTGAAGACTTGACGCCGAACAACTGGATACCAACACATCAACCAAGACCACAATCGTTGATGTGCCAACATTCTCGCTAAACATCGCCTGCCACCTAGTAGGCATGCCAAGAACCGCTGACAACGCCTACCCAAGTCTTACAGACATCCTTCCAGTATCGCTGCATGTCGTCCCAAAATGTGGGGTCGCGTAAATAACGACCTCCCTAAAACACAGACGTGGCAGCTGACTGAAATTAAGCTAACCAATAAAACTGTGTCTGAGAAAAACCTTGCAGTTAATGTCCGCAAGAACTTCATATTTTTTTCAGTCAGAATGTTGTACTAAAACTCAATGAACCAACACAATGAAAACATATTTAAAACTAAAAATGAATGAATATGAATGAAGCATACCCCATCGGCCGAGACGAGAACGTTTTCTGCCGTCTCCGTGATCTGCCCCCTGGTGTTAGACATCTGAAGCGCCACCTTGAGGAGATCTTCTGTGTCCGGATAGATGGAGCTCGACCGTGAGGATTGATGACCTTCACTTGCTTCACTCGTAGTTCTATGTTCTGACACCTGGGGGCTCTCCAGCTCTGCTTCTTCTAGAAACAAATGTGTTAAAATAAAAAGAAATTATCATCAAAGGTGGGATTATTTCTCCAATGAAGCTGTTTTTTCAGTGATATTGTAAAACTATGTTTAATTTGACTGTCAATCACCATCACCAACAAATGTCTGTAAAGTGTAATTAACAACAATGGAGACCATGTGATGGGTCCTCATTGACAGGGACCGTGAGAAGGTCCTCAATGTCTGAGGACTGTGAGAGGGTCCTCATTAATTGTAGACGATGAAAAGGTGATGAACGAGTGATGAGAGGGTGATGAAGAAGTGATGAGAGGGTGACGAAGGAGTGATGAGAGGGTGACGAAGGAGTGATGCTGGAGTGATGAGAGGGTGATGAAGGAGTGATGGGAGGGTGATGAAGGAGTGATGAAGGAGTGATGAGAGGGTGGTGAAGGAGTGATGAGAGGGTGATGAAGGAGTGATGAAGGAGTGATGAGAGGGTAATGAAGGAGTGATGAGAGGGTGATGAAGGAGTGATGAGAGTGTGATGAAGGCGTGATGAGAGTGTGATGAAGGTGTGATGAGAGTGTGATGAAGGCGTGATGAGAGTGTGATGAAGGCGTGATGAGAGGGCGATGAAGGAGTGATGAGAGTGTGATGAAGGCGTGATGAGAGTGTGATGAAGGCGTGATGAGAGGGCGATGAAGGCGTGATGAGAGTGTGATGAAGGCGTGATGAGAGGGTGATGAAGGAGTGATGAGAGTGTGATGAAGGCGTGATGAGAGTGTGATGAAGGCGTGATGAGAGTGTGATGAAGGCGTGATGAGAGGGTGATGAAGGAGTGATGAGAGTGTGATGAAGGCGTGATGAGAGTGTGACGAAGGAGTGATGAGAGTGTGACGAAGGCGTGATGAGAGTGTGATGAAGGCGTGATGAGAGTGTGATGAAGGCGTGATGAGAGTGTGATGAAGGCGTGATGAGAGTGTGATGAAGGCGTGATGAAGGCGTGATGAGAGGGCGATGAAGGCGTGATGAGAGTGTGATGAAGGCGTGATGAGAGGGTGATGAAGGAGTGATGAGAGTGTGATGAAGGCGTGATGAGAGTGTGATGAAGGCGTGATGAGAGTGTGATGAAGGCGTGATGAGAGGGTGATGAAGGAGTGATGAGAGTGTGATGAAGGCGTGATGAGAGTGTGACGAAGGAGTGATGAAGGCGTGATGAGAGTGTGATGAAGGAGTGATGAGAGGGCGATGAAGGAGTGATGAGAGTGTGATGAAGGCGTGATGAGAGGGTGATGAAGGAGTGATGAGAGTGTGATGACGGCGTGATGAGAGTGTGACGAAGGAGTGATGAGAGTGTGACGAAGGCGTGATGAGAGTGTGATGAAGGCGTGATGAGAGTGTGATGAAGGCGTGATGAGAGGGCGATGAAGGCGTGATGAGAGTGTGATGAAGGCGTGATGAAGGCGTGATGAGAGGGCGATGAAGGCGTGATGAGAGTGTGATGAAGGCGTGATGAGAGGGTGATGAAGGAGTGATGAGAGTGTGATGAAGGCGTGATGAGAGTGTGATGAAGGCGTGATGAGAGTGTGATGAAGGCGTGATGAGAGGGTGATGAAGGAGTGATGAGAGTGTGATGAAGGCGTGATGAGAGTGTGACGAAGGAGTGATGAAGGCGTGATGAGAGTGTGATGAAGGAGTGATGAGAGGGCGATGAAGGAGTGATGAGAGTGTGATGAAGGCGTGATGAGAGGGTGATGAAGGCGTGATGAGAGGGCGATGAAGGCGTGATGAGAGTGTGATGAAGGCGTGATGAGAGGGTGATGAGAGGGCGATGAAGGCGTGATGAGAGTGTGATGAAGGCGTGATGAGAGGGTGATGAAGGAGTGATGAGAGGGCGATGAAGGCGTGATGAGAGTGTGATGAAGGAGTGATGAGAGTGTGATGAAGGAGTGATGAGAGGGTGATGAGAGTGATGAGGGTACTCACCAGCAGGTGGCAGGTTGACAATGAGCTGTGCGCTGGACCGTGCCTCCCCAGCCAGGTTCCTGGCGACGGCCATGTACTCCGCGTCCTCATCCAGTGTCACGTAGGCAAAGGACAGGATGTAGTCACGGTTACCAATCTTCTCTGAAAACACAAACAAACACTCTGGACTAGATATTCAAATTTCACTACGATTTTGTTTTTAATTCCATAACACTGTGTTAGCCCTGTAATGCATGACTGAATTCAAATAACAGACAACTTCAAGCAGAAAATATGAGTAGCTGTTAAAACAACTTAAATATTTTTGTATCTATGAACAATGGTAGGAATGACATTAGGCACTGATGTTGTTACGGGTCTTCAGATTGACTTAATAATATCTTACCCATCTTGACAACGTCTGATGGCTTCAGACGCTTGCCATCTTTGAACCAGAGAACTTTCGGGTGTGGATAACCTTTGACCTTACAGCGGAACTTGACAGTGTGTCCAATTATTGTCTCAACATCGTGCAGGGGCTTCAAGAACTCTGGCGCCCTGCTCTCTTCTGTGTTGTCTGGCAGGTGGGAAATACAGGGTACAGTCAACGGACCATAATATTATGTATCAACAACAATACGTCTTACATAAGTGAGTAATTGTGAATAATGTTTCAATGAACATAATACTTTTCATAGTAAATAGCCCCAGAAAAATATTATCATCAAAAGCTCTTAGAAGTAGCCCTTAAAAAAAACTAATAAATTACATTCACTACATCTGAGTCACTACATCAGCCCGCAACATATGGCTACAAGATGTGACCACCTAATTAAAACCACTGCAATTAAATATAATGACCTTCACCAAATGACAAGAAAAACAGCTGTCAGTCCTATAAGTCACAGGTTTACAATATACTCATAAATAAGTGCACCATTTATTAACCAATCAAAAACTGCCACATTGTGGGTGACTGAACTCACCTGTCACAGTCAACTGGAAGGACTGACTGCACTGGCCCAATTCGTTGACGCCAATACACAGGTATTGACCCGCGTCAGACTTTGCAGGGCTGAACATTTCCAGTGTACACCGTCCATTGACCAGACTGATGTCATAGTGTTCTTCATCGTCCAGCTGTTGAACTTCAGCCATTGTCCGGTACCAAAACACATCTGTGGAAAAAGAAACAAAATTAATTATGATGTTAAAATTCTTGATGGATTCACAGGGATGCTGCGTGTGATTGCGTACACAACAGCAGAGAGTAACTTATAAATTCACATGGGTCAGCATGGAAATATGTGCTAGCTGTCTTGCCAAACTTATCTTTAATGCCACTGTAAATTGAAATGTCGGTTTCATATAATGTTCTACTAATACTTAAACAAATCGCTGCTAAATGTGCATTTGATGCCTTTTGTCAATTATCAAATGAGATACTTCAAATACTTCAGAAAAGCATAACTTTTCCTCCTTCCTAGGATTAATCCTACTGAAAACTAGATTGCACAATGTAGCTACAGATGTCCGTCTATATAATTCAGTACATGCAATTCTAGCTTTCAACTGAAAACGTCTTGAAAAACATATTGGAAATAAGTGTGCTTCTGTGTGCTTTAATGTGTTATCCTCAGTATTATTATATAATTTTTATATGTTTCTCCTTTATTTTCTTTTGCGCTGAAATAATGTTTATTTGCATGTATATAATTTCAATCAATCCATCTACAGACATGGTGATAAACCGAGCCTCTGCATCCAGTTATCTTTCATTTTGTCATTACCCAATCATAACAATCTAAAACATGCTAAATGCTATTTTTGACAAATTTATATTATAATTTTGTAATAATAATGTATATGACTAAATACATGCAGGTATATTTCACCTTGTGCATATAATGCCAATCAGTGAGATACTGACTAACTTGCAACAAACCTACCTGACATGGGTGAAGAAAGGACAGGCAAAACACGCAGAAGAAACATTGAACGATGCAGACGTAAACAGAGAGACCAAGTGACAGTTGACTACACTGTGAGTACGACAACATCCACCTATAAGTCTATCTAATAGACTTAATTAAACAGCTGCTACAGATTGTTAATTAAGTCACAACATGTGTCACATGGCCTCCATACAGAGATGTACTGACTGTGTGACACACTGTCCACTACAGTGACATCTAGTGTCCACTGTGTCATGCGTCACACAGACCTGACACCCTTCTCTGGGGGGACAGGACACTTCACAAGACTCCTCCCATATAATTAAGACAAATGGGGTTCAGAAGAAATCATATCAGGAATACAGTTTATTTATGTCCAGAATCAGAAACGATCCAATCTGTAAACTTTACCCTTATCAGTAATTTACTATGCAGGCGTATTCATATATTATCAGCTGTCCTTAGTTCTAATCTTATCTACACTGCAGCTATGTGGACTAGTTCTCCATGCATGAGAGGAGGGTGTTTCTTAAGTACTAGAAGGTGCAAAGATTTCTCACACAGGGCTGATAGAGATAGGAACACACTAGAAACAGTGAAGTGACAGGGGTGAGAGGTGTACTTGTCTAATGACATTGACACAGTGACACAGACAACATGACATGTCAGACAGTACCATACTCACGCAGCCAGGTGACAACTAACAGACAAATGCAGACAAAATAACTTCTCTAGTTTTTAACAATACTTAATGACATTTAAATAAGATTGCCAATTAGTGCAATAAGATCCAGAAATTGATTTAAAAAAATACTGTTACTTTATTTGGAATTATAAAATTGTTATCTACTATTTTGTTTGTTTATATAAAATATTGTATTAATTTCTTTAAATCCTTAAACTATTTGCATCTAAAAAAATCAATGCCACATGATGAACATAAATTTGTCAAAAAACTGTCTTAATTTAAAAAAAAAAAAAATGAGGTAAACCCACCACTAGGTACTTGTCATGAAGTACTCACCCACTGGTTCTGTGCCGGTGACCTCACACTCAAAGATGACAGGTTCACCCTCGACACATGTGACATCAGTCGGTCTGACTACAAACTTTGGATCAATCTCCTCTGCCTTCGTCGAAACTGGCATCATCACAGGCTCTACGACTGGCGTAGATGCCTCTGTCTCCTTTTCGGTGGCAACTTCGACTGACGCCTCCTGGTGGCCAGAGTCAGGATCATCCATTCCCTCCAGACTCATGTCGTCAGAGAGGTCGGACATTTCATCAGCATCTCTGGATGAAATCAACAAATACATGGCATTAAGAATAATCATATTACCACAAACCAGATCAAAACATGCAAATATAAACTTAGATTGTGTACATAAGTTACTCCTGTTGCCTCGTGACTTTTAAAAGACTATTGCTAACCCACCTATTCCAGGCTGTGTATGAACCTGTCCATTTAATTAATTTGTATTATTATTATTTTTACCTATTTATTATCTTGTACATACATGTTATACACTACTCATGTACAGCACTTCCCAATGGATATTATCTTGATTTTTGGTGCTTTATAAATGTTCTTCTTATTATTATTATTATCAGGTTCAAGTATGATTAGAGTTGTACTACTGGAAGCCTTGACTCGGAGAGCTGACATATTCACCAATGAGTGAGATCATTCACTGTGGTCTTGCAGTTGGTTCTTATACTCTTGTCGTGCCAATTTGTGATATCAGTGAGGGAATGTTTTCCAAGTCAAACCAATCACATTATGCAAAACAACTTATAAGGACGTCTGACATAAATTACGTAATTTAGAACAATCATAAAAAACATGCAAAGTATTACAAACAGTGTACATAACACACACTGTCCCCCACTGGCACCATCTGATTTATCTATCTCTTTAAAGTAAAAAACAAAAGGTACATCTTTATATAGCGCAGTATCCAGTCCTTAGGACTGCTCAAAGCGCTTTGGCATTTTACTTCCCTGGCTCATTTATACAGCTGAGTGAACTGGAGCAATGAAGAGTGAAAAAATGTGCCCAAGGTTTTAACACTGCAGTCGAGAGTCTGAAGCTCTACCCCTGAGCCACTGCACTCTTTATCATTTCTTGGTGAAAATTGTAAACTTGTCTACAATATAATTACTTACCTATCTAATTTTAAAAAATAAACGTACCACATTAATTCTTTTATATTTGTCACATGGAATATGGATAAAAACTGTGTCATAGGCACTTTAATGTACATCAGGTGAGTGTGAGAAATGTTACTTGAAATGTGAAAAGAGAGAGGACTGACCTGTCTCCAACTCTCGGACTCAGGATGAACTCATCCGAGTTGGGAATGAGCATGAAGACGGGCTCGACGTAATCCCTCCCAACCTTCTTCTTCCCAAAGTTGTCATAGGCCGAGATGTTCTTAAAGAGACTGCTATGGGTGTGAGACCAGTTCTCATCCTCCGACCCATCCTCTTCCTCCTCGTCTTCATCCTCACTCTCCTCTTGGTCTTCCTCTTCCTCCTCAGCTGGTGAGTTCTCGCCGCCGCTGATGATGTCATCAAGGTCAAGGCTGGTGTGACTGTGTAAACTGTCGCCGGTTTCGAAGCTCGGCAGCGGCACCTGGTGGTTGCGAACGCAATCAAGGAAGAGGAATTCGTCGTCGAGGTCGTTGCCGCCATTGTCCCCACCGTCCAGTGTGCCGTCATCACTGTCAACGACTGGCGTCCTGTCACCGTCATTGCTGACATCAATATCAGCTGGTGTTGCGACATCACCGTCAGCAGTTTTTTCCTTGCTTTCGTCGGTTGTTTCTCCGGGGGGAGGAAGTGGCGATGTCTTTGACTCGACGTGGCGCCATTGTTCCTCAATGAGGTTATTCTTGACCATGTCATCGAGACTGTCGTCATCCGAGGGTGAGCCACTGTTTCTCGAGCGACCCTCCTCATCCATGTAGACGCCGCTCTCCGTAGACAGCAGCGGCATCTGGTGGTGGCCACCGTCAACGTCCTTCGTGACGACCGACAGCTCTTGTAGTTCTGTCACTTGACTGCCGATGCTAGACACGGTGTCATCAAGCTGCGACGTCTCAGTCTCTGACTCTGACACGAGTTGACTGAGCTGTGTGATGGTGGCGAGGTTAGCGAGTTGAGTGAAGGCCGTCCTCACCTTGGACTCCTCCCTCGACACATGGCCTCGCATCCTCACAATCTCACACGCCACCTACAACACATCAACAATCACTGTAACACATGGCCTCACATCATCACAATCTCACATGCCACCTACAACACATCGACAGTCATTATAACACATGGCCTCGCATCCTCACAATCTCACATGCCACCTACAACACATCAACAATCACTGTAACACATGGCCTCACATCATCACAATCTCACATGCCACCTACAACACATCGACAGTCATTATAACACATGGCCTCGCATCCTCACAATCTCACACACCACCTACAACACACCAACTGTGATTGAGGGGACATGTATCAACTGTTAATATTATTTGGAACGAACTTATTTCTTTGTATCATGTCAACCAAGTACACAACTTACATTGTCTACAATGGCGTCTGCTAGTCGGTCTTCATAAGGCTTTGAAGAATCTTCACCTTTGGCCTGAGAATCTTCTCCACTCTGGGGCCCTTCAGCCTAAGACAATCGAGAAACAAAGTACAAACATTATTCCTAAAAGAACATGTGTAGGCAGATTAAACAATTGGTTAAAGCAATAGCAACCTTCACCTGTCAGCATTTACCCTCAACCATAATACTAAAATATTTACTCATTATATTTTCTGATAGTGTCTTTGTTACTACAGCAAAGAAACTACTGTCATAAATGTTCAAAATATTACTTAACACCAGTTTGACTTCTACAAAGTCGGTGTAATTTCACTGAAACAGTTGATGGTACCCACCACTTCCACCTTGTGTCCCACAAACTGTTGTACACAGTCGTCAATCACCTCTCGCACCATCTGATGTCTTGCTGTCAACGAACTCTCCGGGGCACTCTGGTCTGTCAACACACACAAGACATATAATCCCTGCCTACAACACAGGTGGGTGGGTTATCTACCACGCCATATCTGTGTACCGTAGTCAACCTAGTAAATGTTCACGCCTTAAATAAATATGTTGGTGTTTGTCAATAATGTCTGGGCACACAGTGTGTATGTCTACACTGTGATAAGAGAGGGAATGTGATGGTGCCCGGTGTGTAAAAGAGCACTTTTTGTTTTCTTTCATCACTTGGCTTATATATTAAATGACATTCCACTGGGTGTACCATTCCGAGTTGTTAAACATATACATTTCAGTCCCTTATTTTGAGTCCGTTTCATCATAAATGCTTTGAAATTCATTGCATGAAACACTGCAATTTGGCATTTACTCATAGGCATTCCAGCATCTACTGATACAATCAATTTACCCCATAGGCAAAATATGAGATAACTGACATATTTCTAAAAGGGGGTGTTTATTCATTAGAGCATATACATTTAATAGACATAATACGGTACTGACACATTTAGTCTTCGGCTATGTGGTATCTTTGCCAGGTAAACAAACAAAGATCAAAAGGCTTGCTACAGTAAACAATAGTGACACTTATCTATCTTATAATTCCCAGTCATTTGATACATCTATTGTCACTACTGTATTTTATAGATCACTGAACTATAGGTGGACCAGTGGTGCCACACAGTGGATCATGTGGAACTGTCATATAAAGATGTTACACTTATCATCAATATAAATTTCAGGAAGTCACTGTTACTGTCGATGTCATACAGAGAAGTCACACTTACTATCGATGTCTTACAGAGAAGTCACACTCATTGTCGATGTCATACAGAGATGTCACACTTACTGTCGATGTCATACACAGATGTCACACTTACTGTCAATGTCATACAGTGATGTCACATTTACTGTCGATGTCACACAGAGGAGTCCCACTTACTGTCGATGTCATATAGAGATGTCACACTTACTGTCAATGTCATACAGAGATGTCACACTTACTGACATTGTCATATAGAGATGTCACACTTACTGTCAATGTCATATAGAGATGTCACACTTACTGTCGATGTCATACAGAGTTGTTACATTTACCATCGTTGTCATACAGAGATGTCACACTTACTGCCACTGTCATACAGAGATGTCACACTTACTGTCGATGTCATACAGACATGTCACACTTACTGCCATTGTCATACAGAGATGTCACACTTACTGTCATTGTCATACAGAGATGTCACACTTACTGTCATTGTCATACAGAGATGTCACACTTACTGTCGATGTCATACAGAGATGTCACGCTTACTATCGATGTCTTACAGAGAAGTCACACTCATTGTCGATGTCATACAGAGATGTCACACTTACTGTCGATGTCATACACAGATGTCACACTTACTGTCAATGTCATACAGTGATGTCACATTTACTGTCGATGTCACACAGAGGAGTCCCACTTACTGTCGATGTCATATAGAGATGTCACACTTACTGTCAATGTCATACAGAGATGTCACACTTACTGACATTGTCATATAGAGATGTCACACTTACTGTCAATGTCATATAGAGATGTCACACTTACTGTCGATGTCATACAGAGTTGTTACATTTACCATCGTTGTCATACAGAGATGTCACACTTACTGCCACTGTCATACAGAGATGTCACACTTACTGTCGATGTCATACAGAGATGTCACACTTACTGCCATTGTCATACAGAGATGTCACACTTACTGTCATTGTCATACAGAGATGTCACACTTACTGTCATTGTCATACAGAGATGTCACACTTACTGTCGATGTCATACAGAGATGTCACGCTTACTGTCGATGTCATACAGAGATGTCACACTTACTGTCGATGTCATACAGACATGTCACACTTACTGTCAATGTCATACAGAGGTGTCACACTTACTGTCAATGTCATACAGAGATGTCACACTTAATGTCAATGTCATACAGAGATGTCACACTTACTGTCGATGTCATACAGAGATGTCACACTTATTGTCGATGTCATACAGAGATGTCACACTTACTGTCGATGTCATACAGACATGTCACACTTACTGTCAATGTCATACAGACGTGTCACACTTACTGTCAATGTCATACAGACGTGTCACACTTACTGTCGATGTCATACAGAGATGTCACACTTATTGTCGATGTCATACAGAGATGTCACACTTACTGTCGATGTCATACAGAGATGTCACACTTAATGGCAATGTCATACAGAGATGTCACACTTACTGTCGATGTCATACAGAGATGTCACACTTACTGTCGATGGCGATGTGGAGACTCTGAGAGAGACTGGCCAACTGACAGCTGATGTTCCGTCTGTGATTATCCAACATCCTCTCGTCTGTAGCAACACAAGCAATTCACAGTATGAAACTACAGGCATCATCTACAGAATTCCACTTTTCTTTTGATGCTGCTAAATTTCAAAGATGGTTTATCATTTTTTTAAATAATACATGTTGCCATTTACAGTAGTGTATGAATTCAATAATACACATGGAGTGACCAGAGCTGATAATCCCCTTTATATAACATATGCAGATAAGCTATGTCTTGTGATTTTAACCCTATATTCCTTAGTACTGCCGAACACTACATTGCCAGGCAGTATTGTACACTGTGACGCCATGTCACACTCTCTAGACACCTCACGGCTATCACTATTTCATATACCAATTTTAAACCAACATTTTCTTTGTATTTAGAGAACCCAATTTCCCGAGGAGTGACTACTTATTTTTACATTACATTGTAAGATTTCTATAAATGATTTTCATTGAAAACTATCTCATTAAATTAAAAACCCAAGAGCAATATTTAAAATAATTGAACTAATAACTAACACCATAGCAAGCACACATACAAACACATACAAATCATACACACACACAAGTATTAAAACATGCATTACAATGTGGGTACCAGGTCATTTTAAATAGTGATAATAAAGGTTTCCTCTTCAGTATGATTAGGGTATTTTGTAAGCACAATAAAATATCACAAGAAACCTGAAGTTAAAATAATAATAAAATAAACCAACGTCACTCAACACCACGATCCAGTCTGCACTTACATGCTTGTTGGTCGTCATCACTGAGTGGAGCGCCCTCTGGCGACTGTTTCTCCAACATCTGCTTGATGCTGAGTGCAACTGTACTCAGCTCAGAGCGGAACAGTTGCAACTCTGTGTCCTTGACCTCTTGAAACCCCTCCTGCCCCGTTGCCACAGGACACGTGTCTAGGGTCATAAAATATGGTTCAATACATTCACAAATCACTTAGGATCGCTGCATATAGTAGAATAATTTTCTAATGAAACAATTTATTTTTTAAACATCAAGAAGAAGATTTTTTCTTTATCATTTAAATTAGATTTCTGAAACAAGTTCACACCAAACAGAGTCACACCATGATCAATATTTTATGATACTAAAATAATAACACTTTGAGTAGACTTTATGGATTTTTCTCCATAAATAAATTCAAATAGCATATTCCAATTTACTTTTTCGGAGCCAGAATACACATATTGTTTCTAATCAACACTGGAATTATTTTTTTACATAGTAGTTGTAAGTCAGGGTCATGGTGGGAGTACATATTCCGTGTACACCCTTGTGAGGGTAACTAATGTGGAGTGGTGTCATCCAGGGGGTACTCACAGGGGGTGTGGTAGTGCTGCCCCAGTCTCTTCCCGGCGGAGTCCTCCTCCTCCATGTCTCTCTCCTCCACAATTGTCCCATCGTCTGAAATGGAAATGGTAACTAATGGAACATACATGGACCGGGGCAATTAAAGTGACAAACTACTTAATTTTCTTCTGTCTGACTTATCTCAGTTTCAACTAGCATACGTACATTATGGATTTTCCCTTCATACCTTATGAAGGTTACACAGAGTGTAACCATAAGTCCTTAGAACTTTGGCCTAAAGGACTAACAGTTTTCCATTTTCAACCAGTGATTGTGATCCCTGCCACCAGATGGCAGCATGCTCAGAGGATATTTCCACAATGCGTTAATGTAGCAAACACTGTCAGTTTTCTGCTGTGTCACATGAGTTCTCACCCATAACATTCCTCTGTATTCCTTGAATGACTCTAGTTGCCTTACTTTAGCTCAGCTGCTGTCACCTGATGGATGGGTACTGAGTATTCACCCTTCACCCTTCCACAGACATTCAACAAGTTTTTGTGCCACTGTCACCAGTAAGACTTCCCCACAAGGTCCGTCCATTCAACCACGCGTCTTTTCACACAACAACCGAATGCTAAAGTGTGTTGTGCTTGGCAGGAGAAACTCAATGACACTGCCATGGAAGAATTTCACAAGTCAGTCAAGATTTATTGTTTAATTCTCTCCTTCGATGGGTATCTCTTTCATCAGAAAATTTATGATGAAAATATATTTTCCGCACATCATGGTTTGGCTTTAGGAAATGTGTTTGTAATGCTCGACATATTTTGCTTGAGATAAACCACTTTAGTGTCATGTGGCTGATAAAATCCCACGGAATCCCATGGAGTATCAAGCAATGTGTTGACAACTGGAATAGTTTACTGACTGTGTGATTGATTAACCTTTTTGTACTAATGCGCCTCTGAGCTTGGTTTCTGAGAAGTTATCTAAGTATTATTATTAGTTTTTGAATGGTATTACTTAAATACTACACATCTGGCTCCAGGTTCACTTCACACCGAGAGACTTTCCATCAAAAGTTATGGACATGCAAAACCCTACAAGGTGATTTTCTTTTGGAAAGCCACCAACATATAAATCCTGGGTACGTGTATTTATATTAAAACCCACTATTTCATGTTGACATTATTGTATATGTAGTATCCTAGTGGATCAGGCTGGCCTGGACACACACTGAGTAGGGTAAAGGACCAATGGATTTACGAGACTTACTTCATGTACAGATAACTGTTGCCCTTATTAAAATTCCCTTGTGATATCTTGTTATCTTCAAGCTGTTTAAATTTTCCATATTTGACATTAAAGTTTCATTAGCAACATGAGCTACCGACTGACAAACAGAGTTTGAACTTTGAGTGAAACAAATTTCTACCTCGACTGTTAGACTCCATTTCAAAGAGTCCGAGTATATTCGGGCGAGACTTCTTGCCCACGGGCAGTGAGTTGCTGTACTGGGAGGGGTGGTAGCCCGAGTCATTCTCACTGTCAGCTGGAGCATAAGAAGGAGTAATGAAGAATCTGAATCTGATATAGTTAATGTAACAATAATAATAATTGAATAATACAATATGATATTTCTATACTGATCAGCTGTGGTATGTTGCTATATAGTATAAAACTAGATATGCAATATATGGTAAAATATCTAATAAATAAATAAACATTACAACAGTCAGACTGCTATCTGCTATGAATCTACAAATAAATTACAAATATATACAGCAAAACTACACACCTATCCCTATTATGACAGTAATGTGATAAATATATACATACATACATAAATAAATAAACACATAAACACAAACAGGAAACCATCAAAGCAACAAAGATGTTTTAAATGTACAAAACAAGAATGTCAGTGAGTCATCTTCCTATTTCTAGGTAACTTCTTAACCTCCTGTTGCTAACATTATAGCTATAACTGCCTTTATATGATGCCCCTATTATGTGATGTAGCTATTACATGACATAGATATGCAGGTGCATTGTAAGTGCAGAATGTCGTCCTGTGATGTATTATGGTGTCTTGTCATTATAGAAGTAATAACAATGTCTACACAAGTTGAGGTACTACATTATACATGAGGCCTTCTTAGTACAGTTCATAATGTAACGACTGATGGATCTTAAATATAATATATTTTTTATAGACTTCAGCAAGACTGAACAAGGTTGATAACAAAAGTAATGGCTTCAGAGTGAAGACGAATGCATGAAAAGACAATGAGTTATCAGTATCACAACAAATTTGTATTTATATTCACAGCTCACTATGCTAATGAGATGTGTGTGCCTAGGGTGTGTGCATACAAAATATGTGCTTGCACATGGATGTGTATAAAAAAAGGTGTCAGTGAATACGAGTGTGTGTGTATGCATGCATGCGTGCGAGCATGTATGTGTGGGTGTGTGCGTGCATGTATGTAATAAATACGGTGTGTGTGTGTGTGTGTGTGTGTGTGTATGTGTGTGTGTGTGTGTATGTCTGTGCATGTATGTGTGCATGCATGTGTGTGTGCGTGCGTGTACAATTTGTGCATTTGCGGCATGCAGATGAGCACACACAAGTATCATCACAGTCAAAGAAAGGGCACCTAACAATAGTCTTAGTGTCTAATGAAGTGTTAAACCTACACAGTCCCAGCCCAGGGTTCACTACGAGGCAGTGTGGAGGGTAACACTGCATGAGAACACCCCTAATATTGACACCTTCTGGTAATAAACACCACGAGGGTAACAATACTACGCCAGGTGACATGAATGGACAGTCAACCACAACCGACCCTCACACCTTACTTACTGGGCTGTGGCAGAAGGGAGGGGGCGTGTCACCTTATTATGTCTTAGCTTACCCCCTCACAAAGTACCTCTTTCTCCTCCTCACCCTGTGCCACAAGGGGCACGCAGTGAAGACATTCAACACCCCATTAATTTCACCACTTATTTTAGTATGCATAACTGAGCATCGCAGAAGTGTGTCACATATTCAGGTGAGAAAGAGAGTGTTTGTATAGGACAAGCAAACTTCATTCTAGGGTGGAATAACTAACTCAGAACTTCCTAATGCTGGGAATGCACTGCACCTGATTACTTCCTGTAATACCTCAGAACACAGGGCACAAAACATAGGAGATCAGCGACTCGGGGTCTAAAGATATCAAATCAGCATGGTGTAAGATAATATCAATACTGAACCAACATTAAACACTATAGCCCAGACCATAAGGAACCAGAGCCTATCCAAAAGAAAACCATACTGACCAACCAAAAAGTAATAAATATAAACCCTAAATTTAGTATCTCTGTATAAAATGTTACTGAAGATCTGAAGTATGGTAAATGCAAACAGATTATGTGGTTATCCTCTCCAAGAAACTACAAAAACAATTACAGTGCCAGATTTGTACGCACTATGCACACCAGTTGTAAAGGTAACCACTGACGGTGACACTGGTCTAAGTGAAAGAGTTTACTGCAAGATAATGCACCAGTCTAGTATCCTATCATCATCTCTATTTATTTTTTAACTGAAATGGAAGATAGCCAAAGTGTGGTAAAAGGTCACTAGTTGTGTAATGAACCATGAAGTGCACCAAGACGGTTCCACTGCTCTCACATCAATGGCAAGTGTCACAGACTCCGTGACAACACACAAGGTGACACAGCAGTTAGTTACTGGATCTAAACTGTAGTTTTGTGTATGAGAAACACATTGAACGTAGCACATGGTCTTACACACTTACAGTCAGTCTTCCTTTTGTAGAGTGAACGCACGACCTTTGCACTGCCAAAGCGTTTGAACTTCTGCTTGACCCCCGTGTAGAACCAATCACACGTCTGCATGTGGAGCTCTCTGAAAACACAACACAGAAACAGTCACATTCATGGGTCCCCATATTTTACACATGTACGATATCTATTTTCTTAAACCAGACATTTTCGGTACAATAAACACTTGACAGAGGCACAAATTTCTTTAGTTAGTCTTCTTATGATACATCAAACTTCCCTAATTTCAGATGCAAGTTATTTATGATAGGCAGCAACACTACCGTAATAATAATTTAGATATTATGA
This sequence comes from Oasisia sp. SBJ-2009, assembly GCA_964017155.1. NCBI lineage: Eukaryota > Metazoa > Annelida > Polychaeta > Sabellida > Siboglinidae > Oasisia > Oasisia sp. SBJ-2009. The sequence goes on along the minus strand of OZ024857.1, from coordinate 36,213,348 downwards.
CTATAATATAGAATAACATAATTGGTATTAATCGTAAAATAATTAATCATATAAATCATATAACAACACCTCTTTTAATTAAATTATAATAAAAAATAAATTGCTCAATCAATTTTTTTTTTTTTTTTTTTTATAACAACCAATCCTTGCCATGGAAAACGCCCTAAACTATCAAATGAGCTTTCACCCACTGTATTGGCATAGTTGCTTTCATTGGCAGCATCTCTATGGTGACATATAATTATCTATTTCACGGTGGCTTAGGCTTTAATGACGGGTGCATTATGTTAAGACAGCTAGATGTATTATTACCTCCTTTGATGTAGAGTTAAGATGAGGACAGAATGTATCTATGATTTTCCAATTATACATGTCCCACCGTGTTTGCACCACTATTACCCTCACTCAAAGTACCAGTTTCAGTGGAACAATTTGCAGTTGATGTCCATCAACATTCCGTGATCTCAATTGAGATGATTATGATGTTTTCAACAGTCATTGATGCTACGGAGTCCGTGGACCGCGACCAGCCCACAGGCATGTCTGTGCATATATACACAGCTACATGGAAGTGTTACATGTGTTCAGAACCACGACATGCCATAAAGGAAGGACTACATTCATGAAACGTTACAACGGCCATACTACCAGGCGAAACACTGGCGTACATCAAACACAACACCCACAAATACACATGTCCCAAAGTAACTCCTCTGACAAAACAATCACATATAACACAGGTGGAATGCTAACATTTCCTCACTGTGAACTGCAGAAGGGTAACAAAGCTTTATATAAAACATAACATCCACAAATACACATGTGGAACAATAGCACTTGTCTAACAAAACAATCATATACAACATAGGCGGAGTCCTAACGTTTGTCCAAAGTGTACCAACCGTGAACTCCAGAACCCTGGGGAACATTATCATACATCAAATTGAACATCCACAAACCACAGAGAAGGAATGTCAGCATTAAACAAATGCAAGTAAGGAGGAGGTGGAATGCCCTAAATTTCACGAGTCGCGCATGAGCGCACAGCCGGCCAGTGCTGGTGAAACACTTCAGCCCCGGGAGGTGCCCAGTAAATGGCACACCAGGTGAATGAGAGCGAGAGATTCCATCACCGCATACACCCACCTAGGCAAACATGACCCCAGGTATCAGAAAGATTGCACAGATAATCCTCACTAATTCACCAGCAAATCTCCTGCTCTGTCTATAGTCACTGTATTAGTTTCCGCTTAACTAAGGCTCACATTGACAAACTTCAAATGTTCTCAATGTGAAATAACATGTTGTACCCTGTACTCCTGGTCTGCCTGGTAGATCAGAATCTCTTCTAACTAACAGGACAGGACGGCCTGTGACAACTTGTCAGGTCTTCCCGTGGTCAATAAACACTGCGGGTCAATAAGGACAGTGTGAGTCTCTGAGAATGTGTATTTTCTGTTCAGTTGTTTTACTATAGATTTCTATTTAATATTGACACAATATTACTTTATATAAGAAAGACGTAAGACGTGTTCTGAAATGAAGCACACACAAACAACAGGACCAGCACACTCGGACAGTCATAGATAAAACAGACTGAAATATTAAAATACAAGATTTTTATTTCGGTAGTGTATTTCCTAAGAAACCCTTATTTTGCAAGTCATCAACAACAACTCATATCTGGACATCTGCACTATCCCAAAAGATTATGATCAAACTATTCCTGACCACCGTTGAAACACTCCTCATGATGTGTTGACAGTTGGACACTTAGAACATTGCTCGAGGCAACACAGTGTACACTGGATGGATCCCATGTTCAACTTCACAATATATGAGAGAGCAATAACAGTTAAGTTGGCAGACATACACATCCAGTGAAGTAGTCAACTGCCACCTTTCCAAAGTTTCAGTAAATCTCTGAGGATGACAGGGAATAGGACGTCACCACTGGAAAGGATGATAGAACTGTTATTCTGGGAGCCCAAAGTTGGACTCGGCATTACAAAACAAGACATTCAGTCAACCACTGAAAGAGGAGACAGATGTGGATCTGAGTTACAGGCTGCACAACCAGCCGATTTTGACTTGAATTAACATACAGCTATAACAGTAACAATCTGTAGCTATGTGAAAAATAGCTATAATAGACCTACACCAATACATTTGTGAGAGCAAGGGCAGAGTTTCAATGGCCAGCAGCCACTATCATGATGACTTCTGTTTAGGTGTTTACTCAGACTTTACTCATACACACAGACGATAATCCCATATTTACTACTACAATCACCTTTATTGATGTCACAACCAATATTTGCAACCAGAATTCAGGCCATCACTGAAAACTAGGCCCTGGAGGTAATCTAGGAACCGAGGTCAATTTGCAACTAGCCTTGGTGGCATAATTAAATTATGCAGCCCCGAAGCCTACATTACAGGCTCACCTGTTCTTGGCCAAAATGACTCATTACTGCTTAGACTTTTAAATTGTTATGTTTTTAAATTTATCATCTGCTCAATATGCTGAATGCAAATGAGTGCATTGTCAGGCAAATCATATACACCAAAGGCACAGATTGTATCAGTTTGTCATAAACAGTGTGGATGGGCTGTACTGAAATAGTACACCACTGTTTATACACAGGTGAAATACCCACCAGAATGCCTGCACACTGACACAGATAGAAAGTTTTAACTTGAACAATGTGTCCTTGTCAGGATATGTTTAGGCATGTAAACTGTACTTAATGTAAACTGTGAAGTCACTTGTCTTCATTTAACCAAGTGTGTACGTAGACTTCTGCATTGTGGGTTATGGAGAATGTCTTAATTCATGATTAATTTTCATCCTCCAACACTCTAACTTTAAAATTAACTTTGTGACAAATAAAAGACCTGATACAAACATAAGGCTATCAAGACTGATACACAAAGTGACCTAATTTTTTCTTGAAACATCAAGAGATGAAAGACAACAATGTTCAGTTTCTGAAAATGGATTAAAGGCCAATTACTGAGAAGAGTGTTGGTGTATATGGAAAGTTGTGTAGCAGTTTCTTTGTAAATAAAAAATTCACAAATGCACAATACAGAGAGAGAAAGACATAGAGAAATGAGAAGGGAGGGGGGAGAGAAGGAGAAGAAAGGTAAGAGAGGAGAGGAAAGGGGGGAGAAGAGTGGGGAGAAGATGAGGGAGAGAGAAGAGAGGGAGAGAGATGGAGTAGAGAAAACTAGGTGAAAGATGAGGGCACAGAGATGGGAGAGCTTTGGGAGACAGGAAAGTGGAAGAGGTCAAAAATATAGAGAGTGGTTGAGGGGGCAGTGAGAGAGATAAGGGAGAACTCACTGTTGTTTGATGCAGACTTTGCAGACATACTCCTTCTCCTCACTGTCGTACTCTGCACAGCCCTTGCACACAAAGTAGTGGCAGTTGAAACACTGCACCTTCTGGTTGAAGATGAAGAAGAAGCGAGCGAAGCATCTCATGCAGCAGTTCTCATTGAAGGTCTTCTCCCTTGAGAGGACGGCTGCCTTCTCATCCTCAGTCGTCACTACCTCGTTTATCTTACTGCAACAGACACACCACCTCGGTTGTAAAGTAAATGGTTTTAAACAAAAGCCAGTGACACCCATCAGTTGACAATGACAGAACAGTGCGGGGACCATCTGATGTCACATGAATGTCTCATAATGGAAATGACAGACCTACTGTGTCAGAATATTTGATGTCTTATCAGAATATAATGTTTCCAAAGTCAGTGTTATTAAAGAATATCACCCACAAATTGTCAATATGAACAGTTCAACTTTGTTTTGTCTGAAATGTCCATAAATAGTTTGGCAAACAACTAACATGAGGTCCAATCTTGTGGAAGGATGCTGGTTTTTGTTATACATTGATGCAGATTAAATCAACAATTTGCAGCATAAACAGTAACAAACTGAGGATCATCATGTCATTACTCGTTTTTATTCGCTGCCACAGATAAAAATACACAATTTGCAGCATATAAAAAGTAACAAATGGAGGACCATCATGTCATTACTGTTAACATCAAGCATTGCTTGCCTGTTTATCACATAGGTACCTGGGGTAGATATACTGGGAAATAACAAGTATCTATCTTTTATAAATGTTTTATCCTAAATTAACATTTTATTTAATATGCTCCACGATAAATCATTTAAATGTTCATTGATAAATGTTTTTAAATATTCATTTCTGATTGACATTATATAAGACAATCATGAAGGCACCTTATTAGCCTTGCTTGTCAGTCTAAGTTTTCTCAACAACAACATTTACCTAAATAGTTTAGAATGTGCTTCCAATCTACAGTTAACATTTCTGAACAATGTTTTTATGATTAATCATCTTTTTATAGAAAGCTATTTTGAGTGTATGTCATCAATCAAAATGTTTCTATACCATGTGTTGAAATAGTTAAATAGTCTTGTGTTGTCAGAAGACACCATACAATTATCACCTGTGGTTTACCTGAGAGCCGTGACATGTACCACCTATACCAGGTAGGTTTTGTTCACATGACCTCATTCACTGGCCTAATTAATTTAGCCAACTAACCGTGTAATGTAATGTAATGAAATTACTATAAACTTCTTACAACATACGATTTATACTACTTATTTGAGCATTACCAAGTTATTACTGTAGTTCATGTAAACCTGTAATGACTCTCAAGGCAATAAATGACTTCAAACTACCACCAAAAAAACTACACCGTGGTAGGGTGTCAGTAATAACCTTGGTTAACAAGCATTCTATTTCACAAGACTCCCGGAATGTTCAAGGTAAATTGTTGATCACCAACCTCTCACCACGGTCTCAATTTCTTGCAAGCTATATGTAATTATAATACCTCTCTTACTAAAACCATGAATACTGTTGGTACTGTTTTATCCATAAAATGTATCATGGAATATTAAATCTAAAGTGGTCTATCCCTCTGAAAATCACTGAAATAGTAAATGTATCCATGATGATCACTACTCTTCCTCAGTGTCTTTAAAGAGTTAAGACTGTCACATCAAATGGATTATAGTACAGAGTATACACACATCTAACAAGGAAGGTTGTGCCATACAGAAAGACTCTGCCTACTTAAAAGAAGTGTGTGCCTTGTTGGGAGGTGAACATTACTCTATAAGCCTACCCTCATTTGACTTCACATCCACTAACTTATGTCATCACAGGAAGGGAAACAATATATGAGCCTAGTTCTCTCACAGGTTGAGGCCACCATTGGGATTCACCCTACAGTGTGTGCCCTCTTAGGAAGGGTGACAACACAACCTAATCAATCCCTTTGATGGGATGACTGGCCATGTCAACCATCTGTCTCTGTATTACTTACGATAAATAAATTAAAACCCCATTCCAATTCCCAACCTCCCCCGTAATTATCTCCCTAGCTATTCCCTACATCTTCCCTCACTCACCTGGGGTCTTTCTCCCCCGAGCTGTCGGAGTAGATCGTCCCTCCCAGTGTGGACAACAACTCCTTGTCTGCCTCCCCATCCTCTCCCCCATTCTTCCCATCAGGCTTCCTCAATCCCAGCCTCTCATCCTCCTCGATCTGATGCAGCTGCACTGCCACCAGCTCCCGCACGCGATCAACCATTTTGTTTGATAGATAGAGAACTCCCCATAGTGACAAAGACATCGACTTCCTAACTTGACCACTTCAAAACAACGTTGACCGCGTCCAAAGTAATCTCTCCACTCCAATGTCCTCAGTTTATGTTAAATGGTCACTTTATTCCAGCCGCGTTTCACGAAAAGTATATCCGAAATCGCTGAATTTAAAGCAACTCCCTGTTGCAGATAATCCACTGTGCGTTGTGAGAGTTATCAGAAATAATCAGTTGTTGATCAAATCTGTTGTTTCCACGGTAATGATGTCACTTGTCAACAACAACAATAACACACTTTCGTATTCGGTGCAACAACAACACACTTAATAAGTAATACACTTGTTCACGTGCGTCCGGTAGCAAGTGTCCGGTGAGTCCAAGTGTGGTGTAGTTATACTAATAACGTGTGTGTCCCGCGGTGTTGTTGTCCAACTTTCTCAATCGTTCGCTGTGCGACTACTGGCGCCGCGGTCGAGTGATCGCGCGGTGCATGCTACACTGCTCCGTAGAGGGTCACCGCGACGGAACCCAGTGATAAATGTAGCCGGCAACAATGTAGCGAGTGAGTTGTGAGGGGCGACCAGCCGAGGACACGCCGCTGACCTTGCCGGCACACACGGACGCGTGTGCGCTCAGGCCTGACGCTGGCCACTACCCTGCCCCATCGGTGCCTGCCCCGCAACACCTGCGGAGCCCCATGGCCAATTTCTAGCTTGACCAGCGTCCAGTCTGTTCTCACGCGCCGCTCGGACAATGCTTGAACGGTAACTGATTATTCGGTGACAGGCTGGTCAGGCTGGTCACCTTACCAATGTTCGCGCAGTAGTTGACGCTGCGGGTAGATTAGTCACACAACATCCAGATACCGGATCAACCATGGGGTGTGGTCATCCTGTGTCCACACACGACCACTTGGTAAACACTATGGCTGTACCACAATCCACGCGAACGACGAAATCCCGGCGACAGGCGCCGGCCTCCAAAATGAACACCTGATACCCTGTCAGGTGACTGGCGAATGCGACTACTCTACGCGAGTTGAATATTACTGAAATCGACAGCATTGCATTATGGGGCATTCTTAGATAAGAGATAAGGCGAGGCAACAAGGGAGCTTGTGTGGAGCCGGCCCCAGGAGGCAGTGCATTGCATGGGTGTCTACCCCCGCTCACAGAGTCAGTCAGGTATAACTATCACCCCCAGACCCTGGTGACAGCTCTACCTACAGGCACACACTGACACAGTCAGGAGCACCTGCAGTAATCACCCCCACTTTTGACAAACTCCCCCGCACTTGACCTGTGGTCATTTCTGCTGACCAGGAACAACATTAAACTACATTTCACCAGATTATTGAGATTATCAAGATCTAACAACCCTTAACTAGGTTTAAAAGGTTCAACAAGACATTCAATGTTTAACAACATTATTAACTAAAACAAAACCCCACATGGCAAACTGACAAGGTGGCCTTTGGCTTATCAACAGTAAAGTGATTCCGGTCTTATCAATATCTGAGTTTCTTTTTTTTTAAATTCCTGTTAGCAAGCTGACATTCCTATTAGCAGATTGGAACACTGTAGATTCAACTGTGACTAAGTTTAGTGGGTAATTTGTTGGGATCCATGATAGGGTTTAATAAAAAAAACTTATAATAGCTTAGATGAAACATCCCAAAACTGACTGGCTGACACTCTTTATTGACTGAGTCTCATATTTAAAATTCTGTCCCCTCAGCCAATAACCAGCTGTCATACAAGTTACCTTACTTACAATAACAGAACTTAGACATGATGGCATAAAGTTCTGATGAATTGTGTTTAGTTATGATATATCTTATCACATTGTGTACTTTGTAATAACCGGGAAGATATGTGGCACTTAAGGATGTTGACAGTGAATATATCAGTCTAATTTATTGTAATGTAGTCATATCTTTCAGGACCAGTCTAACAAGATGAATTGTACAGTGATGTCCTGTGATGATGACATGTTGACCAAATGGGTGATCCTGATAGTGGACACATAAAACAACTACCGGGGAGGGTCTATCAGCTTCATTCATAACACAAACACCATGCTGGGCCTACTGTGGGCACTAAACAGAAACCGTGTTGATTCAACTATGGTCCTAATAGAGAGACCCGGTTGACCCTGTCATGGTCATAATACAGATACCAATCTACCCAGCTCTGGTCCTAAATCAAAGAGTAGATGAAGTTATAATGAACACATTTATGACCTGATATAGACCAATCTGGCCAAGCTGTGGTCCCCAATTGAGAGACCATGTTAGCCCAACCAGGGACATAATAAATATCATGTGAACTCAGCTATGGTTATAATACATAATGATCATGTTGGTTCAGTGGTAGGTCACAATAGATAACATGACAGTGAACCTGTCATGGTCATAACACACACACGCACGCACGCACGCACGCACGCACGCACGCACGCACGCACGCACGCACGCACGCACACACACACACACACAATGTTGACCCATGTAATGTGGTGGTACACAGCTTTATGCAGAGACTCAACCACCAGCCATTTGGGCAGGTAAAACCCATTCTGGACAGGTAGAAATATCAAGGGACGTGTAGGACTGGTTAAAAAATGAAGGTGCAAAAAAGGTCTTAAAAATCATTAACATTGTCAGCTGTCTTGAAAGTATGTGTAAATGGGCGTCACACGTGTGTCGGTAGTTTATATCACATCATAAAACACATCTCAACTGGCTGGTATGTATGAGACTATGAGTTAGCTTCCATGTGTCCACAAAACTAATTTCTGACTGGCAAGTATTTTATCCGGCATAAAACTGGTGTGGTCATAACAGAGATGTCATGATAGTGAACGTGTCCTGGTCAACACACACAGACCACGGTGACTCAGCCATGGTTCTTAAACAGACACCATATCAACCTTGGTGTGATCACATCACTGACAAAACAGTAAAGTTTCAAAGTTTGTCAAATTGGTATGTGGTTTTTCAGATGACTGAAACTGTAATAACAGTTATACCCAACAGTTACAACTGAAAAAAACATAAAATGTGAATTTTTATAACAATTGTGATATTAAGGTAAGACAATAACATTTAATATTTTTATATAAAGATGAAAAATGATAATGCACACAGCTGTTTAGTTTGTTTACAAAGTAGGGCTGTAATATGAATTTAACATTATTCCTGGACACATGTTACAATATCTTCTTCTAAATACTTGGAAAGATTCATAATGTATGTGACGATGAAACAGATTGATGGTTTCCCAGAGACACCTCACACGCCCCAAACCATTCATTCTCATAAATGACGTCAAACTAAACAACCCGTTGCTTCAAGTATGTCCTAATGTATTGCTACAAGACCCAGCGGTCACGCTTCATTGATCACAAAGATTACACCAGTGCATTCGAGGTCCTGCTGTTTAATGCCACATTTGTGTTTCTCTGTTAACAATTGTGCCTCTGCATGAGCGGTATTATACTGAGCAGTAAAAGGGAGGCAAAATGTATACAAGTTGGTGAGTAGGTGCCAATTACTGTGATATGATGATGTATTCAGCCAGCCTTCTGGCCATCGTCCACTGCATTATTCTGCACTGACTGTCTTGGCAGGAGTTGACCAGTGTTGGTACGAGTTAAGCCCCACAATGAGATATTTCTATGGCTATACAACCAGTGTAAAGAATAGTTAATTAGGGGGTTTATGGTAAATACAGAAACCACATGGTCAAACTACTGCATGTACATATCTACAAACACTGTAAAGGGGGGGGGGGGGGGGCAATAAATCATTGGAGAAATTTGTAGTCTTGAAGAAAGTAACAGCATTTTGACAGCACTTTACATCAAAGAGATTTGTGGTTAAACTGTGTTGGCAACCTTTATATTACTAACACAACTGTTTATAGCTTTAAAGTTAACTGCAAACACTGTTTTGGAATTATTAAACAGAATTTGCCAAATAATATTAAACGCTGTCAATATATTTATTGTAAACTTAGAAATGTTACATTCATTAATAAAATCAACAAGGAACCAGCACTGACAGCAGCCTCCATTTAATGAATACTAATTACCAAAAACTAATGTACATACGTTTCTGACAAGTTTTGTGGTACACTGAAGTATAAATTTCTCCATCCAGAATTAGGCACAAGTACAGAGTCATTGCACTATATTTGTATTATATTGTATATATTTATATATATATATATATATATATATATATATATATATATATATATATATATATATTTATATACATATATACATATATAAATATATATATATATATATATATATATATATATATATATATATATATATATATATATATATATATATATATATACACACACTATATTTGTGGGTTTTGTTACATTTACATAGGAGATGGGTGGTGGTTTAAGTCTTTACTTTCAAATGATCCAGTCTTAATAAAGATAAAATAATAATGAAACTTTTTATTGTAACATGCAATAGTACAGCTCCAGGTTTAAGTTAACATTAAATTTGGAAATAAATATTTAACTTGGGTGTTAAATGTGTGTTCAATAATATTCAATCATTGGTGTATATTTTGAAGAGAGTGTAACCAAGCTAGCTCAGGTATAATCAAGTTATTCCCTGGTGAACTATTCTCAGTTCCATCCAAATACACCTGTACCATGTCTATTAATGAAGTTATATATTCATCAGGTGTTTATTGCAGCAATAAACAGCTACTTAACAACGCCACTGGCTGTCTTTGACTGTCTGTATATTGGCAGAAGGCACAGAGTGGACAATGATTGGCCTCTGTGGACAGCTGAGGTAACCAGTGTGTCCAGTCTGACCACTCAGCCTTGACCCTGTTACCTGTAAACACCCACATCCATCTAACATCAGATAAATTACTCTTGTGCAGGGTTGATATCAAAATTACAATCATGAATATTGGAGAGAAACTTGCACATTTCCATAACACTCCTAAAAATATAAACATGAAATGTGTGTGCATAGGCCATTCCAAACTGACACATTACACAGAAAATGTAGAAAATATTTAAGAAATATTCACAACCTAAACTTATATGTGTTACTTTCAAGCCACCAGTAATTGATACCATAGCCATTTCAAAGGGTGCATCATGTAAGGTAACAGGTCTTCAGGTGCTGCCACCAAGTGGATAATTTGATACTAGACACAGATATCATAGTTCCGACTCCATAAAATGTTTGCACAGCAGCACAAAAGATACATGTTACAAATATAACAATAAGCTTCTCGTCATTTGCAGCAAGGTTAGTCAAAGGCATGCAACTCTCTAGAAAGTGGATATAAAAAATCCCACCAGTTATCATATTTTCAGACATCAACGTTCTTATATAAGATAAAGACATTGAAGTTGAATCTTCACTCAAAGTTATAGCTATAGTTGTATATGAATTTTAATGATGATAATGTTAAATGTGGCAACAGCTTATAATATCAGTGTTAAATTATGAATGTGTTTTGGTGGTATTATGTTGGTATCTGTTGATATCTATTGGCCAGTTGTCAAATGGATATTCCACAACTACCCAAATGTAGGTACTTTTTCTCCTAAAACATTCAACATTGCTTGCGTGTCTTTATGTAATATATAAGATGTTCCTATTCTACCACTTACACTGCTTCTGGTATCCATATGTTTAGATATAATATGTAGTCCTTGATGCCATTATTACTTTAGCATCACATTCACTTTCACTATTGTTCATGCAATACATTCCTTATCCCCATTTTCTGTTTATTGTTGTGTTAAATTGTGAATTTTACCATACGAGTTTCCATTTTTGGACTAATAAAGGTTATTGCATTGCATTGCATTGCATTGCATTGCATTGCATCGCATCGCATCGCATCGCATCGCATCGCATCGCATCGCATCGCATCGCATCGCATCGCATCGCTGCACAGCACAGCACAGCACAGCACTGCACTGCACTGCACTGCACTGCACTGCACTGCACTGCACTGCACTGCACTGCACTGCACTGCACTGCACTGCACTGCACTGCACTGCACTGCACTGCACTGCACTGCACTGCAGATGTTCTGAAATGACTGCATGGTCAAGTTATGCCAAGAACAAAAATGTGATGAAAAGATCAAAACTATTAAAATTTTAGTGAGTTAAAACATTTATCAGGATGGTTGTAAATACATTAATTTTAGGGTTTTATTAAAAATCCTTCATCGCAGATCAAAAATAATCATCCAACATAATAATTCTAAGAAAGACAATAATTAGACCAGGAAGATTTGGATGCCCACCACTGTGGCACTGAGTTAATCTAGTTTATCTCTCAGAGAATCAAGTACAGTGCCAACATATGTACATACAGAAATACATACATGTATATGGAAAATATGTCACTTAAAATACCTCATACTCCGTTTTTATCCCAACCTCTTTAGCAAACAAAGAAGCACTTGAGAGTGCTTGCTGCTTGCTGTATTTTAAGTCAGTTGCAACAGAGATAAAGGGTTCATCATTTATAGAGACTTGGCCAACTGAGAGAGACAAAGGTTTGATGTCAGCCGAACTAGACACACATGCTGAGGAGCATGTAGATGGCTCGTTATTATTCTTAGACATACGTGTCTCTTAAGTGAATAGTCACCTCTTGGGAGGCAATCCAACCAAATGCATTCGGCACCACTAATGAACCTGTGATGAATCCTGTTGCAATGGAAAGCAACTGTGACATTGCATTTCAGTGGATGAATGACGAAAACTGGAGTTTCAAGTCAATCCTTGTCTGTGCTAATGAACGCATGGTTGCACAGACTGCCAGTAGTGCACAGACTGCCAGTAGTGCACAGACTGCCAGTAGTGCACAGACCAGTCAGTCCCCATTATACCCATCAGATGGATGGAGAAGTTTTTTAAATGCTGCTATTGCAATATCGTGCCTACTGTTAAGGTTATTGTGGCTCAACTGTCAACTGCAAATTGTTTGGACGAATAACATTTCCAGGGGTATAATTTTATATGATGTATGGCAAACTGGCAACAATATTATACTGCACAACCCACACAGTTCCTGCAGAGATGGCGTCTTCTCTTCCAATGAGGCACAAGACAACAGGGTACCTCACATGTATTCACCCTAGTAGACAAATCATATTGTTCTTCTCCTCTTCTTTCTCTGTAACCCACGGACGAGGCATGCTGCAGTACTGATCCATGATTTCAGTTTTGTCTTTTCTGTTCCCCCCCCCCCTCCAGCTTATTTGTACCCTAACTCTATACCAACTTTCTCTATGCTCCTGTATTTTTCACTCATTCTCCTACCCTCTCCCAATTAATCCCTCTTGAAACAAACCTCCTATCACAGTCTACATGGTCCTCAGCTCACTTTCACTTTCTGAGCATCTACTTTTAATCTACTGGGCATCTGTTTTTAATGACACTAGAAATGAACATCTAAATACAAGGAGCTGATTGTCTCGGCGGAGAGATTATCTAAAGATGAAGAATAAATGGAGGTAATAATATTATATATCACATAGTCAGTGTCTCAGTGAAATTGGCCTGGGCAACATTATGGTTGCCATTAAGTCATTACAAGACATAAGACGTAATTAATGGCAGTAATTGATACTGAGAAGTAATTAAACATGAAATCAAATACTAGAATGGATGTAATTTCATCCAAGACTAGGGCAATTTAAGACAACTTGTGTTGTAACAAACTGTTGGGATGGGTGATAAACTGGAGTTGATCAAGTATCTTTAACACTAACAAACCCATGTCTTTATGTCCTCTTGTAACAGAGACTAACACAAAGAGGCACACTCAAACACTTGCCTTATATGGGAGAAGGACATGGCTGATTTATAAACCAGAGCTTGATTGCCATGGCAGATAATTAATCTAATGGAGAAAGAAGCATCTGACCTGTGCAGTAGGTCAGAGAGACCTTTGCTGGCAGCAATAAAGTCACAAACCATAATTAATGACACTGATACAAACATTACAAATTGATACAGGACCAATAGGACCTGTATTGGTGATAGCCTAACAGATGTCACAGAGAGGGAGAGAGAAAGACAGCAAGAGTGATGGACGGTTCTTGTGAGTTTTTTGACACAACATATTGTTGAGATAGATGATAAATTGAAGTCATAAATCTTGCCCACTTCAGAGGTTTAATTAAACAACATAATCTCATTTTGCAATGAAAGGTAACTGTGTGGAACGTATTGATGCACATATGATAAATTGAATTATAAATCAGGTCACTACAGTTCTAAGTAACGCACAAAGGACAGAACGTATCAGGTGTCTTTTGCAATTCAAAACTCAATGTGGCACATTGTTGGACATGTGACACATGGGAATTATAAGGCAGCCCACTTGAGCACCAATGAATTTAGGACAACTCCCCTTGCATTGGAAAGATTGGTCACCACTGGTTGGGTGATAAACTGAGGACTTCATAAGTCAAGCCATTTCAGCTCTATTGAAGACAATGTATTACTCATGACATCCCCTCTTGCAATCCAAGACAGCAATACCCTCTTGCAATCCAAGGCAGCAATGCCCTCTTGCAATCCAAGGCAGCAATGCCCTCTTGCAATCCAAGGCAGCAATGTTCTCTTGCAATCCAAGGCAGCAATGCCCTCTTGCAATCCAAGGCAGCAATGCCCTCTTGCAATCCAAGGCAGCAATGCCCTCTTGCAATCCAAGGCAGCAATGCCCTCTTGCAATCCAAGGCAGCAATGTTTTCTTGCAATCCAAGGCAGCAATGCCCTCTTGCAATCCAAGGCAGCAATGCCCTCTTGCAATCCAAGGCAGCAATGCCCTCTTGCAATCCAAGGCAGCAATGCCCTCTTGTAATCCAAGGCAGCAATGCCCTCTTGCAATTCTAGGCTACACTATCCTCTTATAATACGAAACAACAATATTCTCTTGTTTTTCAAGGCAACAATGTCCCCTGGCAATTCTAGGCAAGAATATCCTCTTGCAATTCAAGGCACCATGTCCTCTTGCAAATAAAGCCTACTGTGTGAGAGAGAGAGAGAGAGAGAGAGAGAGAGAGAGAGAGAGAGAGAGAGAGAGAGAGAGCGAGAGCGAGAGCGAGAGCGAGAGAGAGAGAGAGAGAGAGAGAGAGAGAGAGAGAGAGAGAGAGAGAGGATTAAAAGAGAAGTCATGCCATTTCAGCATTAATGAATCCATGACATCTCTTGTAGCAGAGTTAGACAACTGCAGCCGTGGAAGATGATGAATAGGACTATGTCGTGTCTGTGCACCTTGGCTCACTGTGGTCTCAGCAAAGTGGTGTCATCAGCCACACTTAAAGCACATTGTCAATAATTCATGCAGAACAATTACCGCTTACACTGCACGCCAGAGTCCTGGTGGCGAGTTAATTCAATGGCAGTTATTGCATATCCAGCACTCAGGAGGGAAATCAACAATTATCTGACAACAGAAAACTCTTACTAGGTCATGTCTGTTTACCACGCTGACCCCAATTAGGTGAATGTTTAACTGCACCAATGGACCACTGGACTACTACTGTACAGCGGAGCACTGGTACCATAGTAGAACACTGTTACTTGTGGCTGGCAATGGCTGTGTTTGCATTATGCACAGTTTCTGATGACATATTACACAGCTAGCACCTTAGCAGTTACACAAATTGGTATAAAAATTCAAAGGAACATATGGAAGGAAATATGATTGTGCAACTTTGTCACGTTGATTTATAGCAAAAGATTTATTTATTAAATTTATAGCAGAGCTCAATTAAAATATGTATCATACATATCAAACACTCAGTCCAACATCACATAAAACTGCTTAAAAACTTATGTAAGTTTCAATTCTAGAGTATATGTCCACTTAGGAGGACATGGACGACTGAAAGATCACCTGAGGTAAACATAATATACCTCGCGTCTGATTTTGTGTCTTACACGATGTATCATGTCCTTACAGACACTAACCAGAATGTTTTACCAGGCTGTGGAACAAAAAGCATTCAACGATGTATCATCTTTGTTTATCAGCAGTAATTATTATGTGTAAACATTGTGCAGTGTGGGTAAAAAAAGCTGATTCTCAATCAGATGAGTAATTAGTTAATGTTATCCGCAGTGATAGACAATGCAATTAGTTTGGCATGTGTCAATACTCACAACAAAATATGTTCATTCTTTGATCTGTGTAGCTGATGGGAAATTACTTTGAAAAATATCTTAGTTGGACAATAAACAATGATAAGCCTAGTAGATTTTACAAAAACAAGATAAAAATATATATACATGTATATATTTATAAATTAATTTCACATGAAAACATTAAAATTCAGCATGGATGGAACAGAATCTGACACAGAAATAACACTGTGAGTCTGGTGAACAGACGATAATTAGACAAACTGTGGAATTTATGTTGCTGGTTGAAAACGCATGTCAAAAAATGGAATTATGTATTTTCACGTTTCTAATATAATTTGTTTTAATTAATTCCAAGTACTATGCTCTATGTTGAATTAGTGTTACAAATTTATTCATCTATGTAGTAGCTACTACCTGGAATTCTATTGATAAATACCAAGGATAAAACATCATACATTCGGCGTAGCATCCTTTGCCAATTTTACTAAATGTCTTTCACTACTGACATACCAGCTGCCACATCAAATAACGGCCTTGTTGTAAAAAACTAAACTTATATCTATTGTGATTATCCAACATATTTCCAGATAAGACTGCGACCACAGATTGTGTGTAGCAATGAGTAGTGGGCGGCACAGCCCACACACAACAGTAGTTTACGAGACGTTGTGAGATGGAACAGGTGGCTTAAATTGACACAATGGATTAACTATTACAGCCGCAACAGACTAAATCCTCCATGTTGGCAGGTCCAATATATCCCGCGTGATTGCCAGTTGTTTTGCTGCAGATTTACAAAGGTATTAAATGATAATGGAAACCATTTGTAGTAATGAGTTGAACTCACAGCTGATTTATATCAGTATTCATCTGTCTAAATATAGTGATCATATCCATTACATTTACGATCACATCTTGATTATCCAGTCTTCAATTTTTCAGTTGTTTCGCAATCCACATGTCTTATGTGGGAGCCATGATATACCATGATACCATGTATATTAAGGTGTCTCACTAATCTGCACATTTCGTTTATCTAACCAAAAACCTTGGGAAGCAATGTGTGCCGATAAATGAAACATGACTGTATATGATGACTGTATATAATAAGTTGCCAAGCTTTTCCATTTACTGAAGAAATAAACAAATTTAAATTATTGTGATGGTGCTTCAACAAGAAGAAATTATTTTAAAATAATTCAGCATGCTTCATGATTGTATTTATAAAAAGTAACACCAAGCAAAACAAAATTACAGCATTTTTAAATACAAATACAATTTAATAGTCATTATAATAAATGTAGACATTAATGAAATTCTAATATGATAACATAAACACATGCTAACTAAACCAGTGATTAATTAATTGTTTTGCAACCATCATCATTACCTCAGTGAATACTACTCACCTCAAACGGTGTTTCTCCGCCTGCCGAAGGTCAAAGTCTCGCTGGATGACCTTCAGGATCTGTTCGCACTCCTCCTCAGAGAGGTGTGCCAGGTTGAGATGATGTCCCATCTGTCTTGCCCCCAGCATGGGGCGGGAAGCGACCTCGACTGACATCATACAAGGGATGACTTTCCCAGTCTTCCTGTATCCTTCAGATGGTTCACCCTTCAAATAGGGTCGGCTCTGCGTGTTTAGGCAAGTTTTATCTACATGCCATCCGTCAAGTCCTTAAATGTTAATTCCACCTTTGAGAGTCAAATCGTTTGAGTGTTGATCACAGCGTCATTCAACCAACCACAAAGTGACACTGTCAGTGACACTGCCACACAATCACTTAACCTTCAGCTCGGCCAGCACAAGTCCAGGATCATCCCATTCACAATGTGTTCCACACACAATGCTGTCTGTCAGCCAGCAGCTGTAATCAACGGCTGCAACAGAGAGAGGCAGACATGAATACACACTGGCTCCTGCGCATTACACTGAAACAGGGCTGATGGAAGCAATGTGCCATTATCTTGCATTGCAGCGTTTCATCAACACAGCCTCAATAACCAGCCTCACTCAGGCCAATATGTCACGGCTGTCAAATCAACCTGCTACATCAGGCAGTTTCAGGTTCGCTGCTTTACAGAAATTGGTAATGTCATTCTCCCATTGACGAATCAGATGACATTTGGCAATGCTGCTGGACTTGTCACACACTGCTGGAATTTATGTTCTCAACAACACAAAACAACCATTAAATGTAAATGAACTTATCAAAGCCATAAATGGGATTACTCTAGTTAATAGAATCAATTTAAATGTCTTATCTGGTCCATTAAACCCCTGGGTGGACAAGTGCATGGCCAATGCACTGGCATAATATGTTATCTGGGTTGTGCTCTGTTGGAAGCTGATACTGGTGTTGCACATACACCACATAGTTCCTTCTGGTTGAGGAGAGATCTATTTGTGAAAAAGAACCTGCAGGTTGCTATTGTCAATACTTATAAAAGTGAAAAGGAAGTTTTTTTCTTGCAAAACGAATCCTACAGCAGTTCTACTTGTGAAAATGCAACTACATGATTCTATTTGTGAACATGTTGGGGTTCTATTTGTTAAAACGTTATTGTTCTAAATGGGAAAGAAAACCAACAGTTCTTGTTGTATTCATGAGAAAAGTTAGGGTTCTACTCATGAAATATAAACTAAGGGAACTCTCTATTTGTGAAAAAATATGGAAAATTTCCACATGTTAAAAAAGACTGTACATAGTGTTACTAAATGTGAAAAGAAAGATTTGGCTGTACCAGTGAAGAGGAGCATCTTTTGAGAATGGACCATAGGTGGCTTTTAATCAAGCTTCTGTTAGTTGTAGAACGTAACATGTGATTGACACGAGGCTGGCATGAGAGAGTAGAAGTGATCAGTGTGAAGTCAGACAGAGAGTGGGCTGCAATACTCGGTGAATGAATCACCAGTCAAATCTCCATCTCCCCTCCCACACTACTGGCATAACAACAACACAGCGACCGCATGCTAAAAATACTGCCAGCGTCTGATAATATTACCTTTCACAAATGTATCAAACATGCCATTAAAATGCGTAGATATGATAGATGGTTGGATAATGCATGCGTCATTCATGGAAAATATATGCAACATTTTATGTGTCGGAGTTTGCTTCCGGAACAACTTTCTGTATTAGCATGGAAATAGATCACATTATGTGCAAGTTCAAATAACTGTTTTAACTGCGAAATTGCTGCATTTTACAGTCTTTAAACTGCTGCATTAAACTGTATTTCAATGCTGCATAACAAATTCTTTCATAAGAAACAACAGCATACAAAAAATATGAAATCTCTGAACTGTTCTATCCATATGTAAAAATGAAATCTGGTTTCACAAAATTATAACTACCATATGGTTTCACATGTCTACCTGGTGAAATGTCTAACTTGTTAGCAAACAGACCTTAATGTAACAAGTCACGCATGGCCGACCACTGAGTGACTGTTTCTGTGAGCACACAAATGTCACACCTCGCCTGCCAAGTGTTAATTGTCCTCACCTGTCTATTGATTCAATTACTTACTGACATGAAATATTTAACTGGATGCTGCCAACCTAACTGCTTCAGTGAAGACAGACACGTGGAGACTAAACTGGCATGGTCCCAAAAAGAACATGTTATTTTGTTGTTTAACTTATTGACCAATATCATGTAAACTATCGAATAGAAGACCAACAAAACGCAAAATAGTCAACTAAAAAAGCGACAGACAATCCAATCATTACTTCTAGTGAATGAAATTAAATGAACACGTCTATGATTTACCACAGCTTCTAAACAACTAAACCACACCAAACTTACCTAACAATATGTAGTGACGTAATCATTCAAAACTAATAATCCAAGAACAATGTGTAATGTATGTTATGTTGTCCAGACACAAGCAGTCATCTGCACTGTCAATGTTGTGAAGCCAGACATCTGCACTGTGAAGCCAGACATCTGTGCTGTGAACTAGACATCTGCACTGAACCATCTAGTCTAGTGACTGCACTGCGCCCACCAATCTAATTGTGATGTACATCCGCCACTATTCCTGGACAGTTGCCAGAGACACCAATATGCAATTAGGTGACACAACCAAATACCTTTACCAGTTAAATCTCCTCCCGATTATCATTAATAATGTAAAGTTGATGCCAGGATTGTGTCCAATTACACAAATCTAATGAATCGCAATTACCTATCATTTCTGTTACAAACTACATTTCAACAAATAATTTCATTTAAATTTGTTCCAAGATGAATTCCTTGTTCTATGTTTATTCTGTAATCAATAGTTTAACTGTATTGTACAATGACAGTTTAAAATTATAATATTATATGATTTATTTTAAATATATATATATATATATATATATATATATATATATATATATAATTATGACTGCAATAGTTTGTATTAAAAATTGGAAAATTTATGATGTGGATCTCTACCGCCCCAGAACGATAACTTGTATGATCATAAAATAAAATAATTTGCTATGAGATAGACATGAATTGACCATATTATATTTAAGTCTGTTCAATTTAAATCAGCATACAATAATACAAACTTGCACAACACATGTAGAAACAAATTGTGTATGTCAGACTGACTTTGTTAGACATGATAAAACAAACAGAATGGGGAAAGGAATGATGCTAAAAGTGAAAACAAGTAAACTGTGCCAACAGACATAATCCACTGTGTAAGAAGTTGAACACACAATAGGCCACTGATCTCTCACCTTGGCACAGCAAACGTAAAACTTGGGTCAATATTTAGTAAACTAACACTGGCTCAGTTCAGCGAAATGCCACTCGAAATGATTCTGAGGGATAACTACATGGGTTAACGACACCTACACAATCAATTGTAAACAAAAACAGCCCATAATTTTGTTATGATAACAGCAATTTTTAAAGCATATTCTCATGTTTAACTGGTAATAAATATCAATCATAACATACATAATGATACTATTGTTATTATTTGCACTTTCGCATTGCAGACATGAATAGCTAATCACGTCTGTTTTGCTTCTACCATTGCATATCCCAACGACTATGTTGAGTAAAATAAATAAGTAAATAAATAATTTAGTAAACAAATTAGTAGTACTAAGAAATTAAAGTAAATTAATATTATTAAATGTCCAGTAGATGTTCAAAATGTTGTTAAATCTATAACTAAAATATAAAAAAAAATATATAAAAAAAATAAAATAAAACAATGTGCTAAGCGTGTATAAAACATATTGAGTTAATGTCGACAAATTCCAATTACGTTTTCGACAGAGCACCATACGTCCAATGCACCACAGGACCGTTGGTAATGTCGCATGCGGTCAGCCTCTGAACGCTCTGACACCTGTGTCGATGAAAAAGTGGTCGATCACGCATTGGGCAGGTGCATCGCATGTCACACATAGCACAAGCCCAAACAAATGCCATCTTGTGGTTTGGACAACTTCGCTAATGGGATTGCATCGGCAATGGTGGTAAAACGCTTTGTTTGATTTACAGTGTGGCTAGTGGATGCCGATTACCTGCCACAGATGGCGCCGGCGGCAATCCGTCTTGGTTAATCCCGACATGTCCATGGTGTATCTTAACACGGGCATTATGAAGGATTCGTAATAATGATAAACATATGGAAAATTATAACCACTGCAAAATCCCCATTTGTTATCACTGCGTGTATGGTGCATGCTGCCAGATCTCACCTGCCAGCTCCTACCACTAGCAGCCACAGACCTACCACTCTTTGTGCAACAGTACTGGCATATTTGCAGCCACCCCAAACTATAAATTGTGCTTTCTCAGCAGTTTACAAGTTGGGTCATGCCTTTAATCAGTGTAAGCCATTATTAGATTCATCCATCATCAAAGGCTGAACAGTACAAAACAATTGGTGAACCAAAATAATGTTCACCAGTATGACCTGTAATATAACACTTGAAATTAAATCAATTCTGATGAACTTTCCATCTATTCGTTCTTCTAAAATGCCAAACGGTAACAAATACAATAAAATATTCCTGATTAAGTTCTATGGCATCACATAAACGTCAAAATGTCTCTCTCCATCGTGAATTGTAAAATGTCATCTGATGTCAAACAGAATTAACTGGATTACATTTTGGCCAGTTCCTGCAGCTAAAATACTATTGCAGCACTTTCAGCAACAGCTTTGGATCACATAGGCGATTAATCCTGTATCATCAAAGCAAGTCAAAATTGACACATGAAATCAAACTTCCGGAATGTACCTAATTGCCATTAAATCCTGCAGCTGCACCCAGCAATCCTACCTGTGATAGTTTCTCATTCACCGCAGGAAGTTATAATGAATAAGGATCAAATGACCATGCAGAACTTTGATACGGTGTGCCACTAAAAACTATCAGTTCACAGTACATTGTAACCTGACAAGTCAACACTAGTCCATTACAAAACCTGTCCACAAACAGGGAATTCTAGAAAGTCCAAATTGACTAGTTTCCATAAAAACCTGTCTACAGCAGTAATGTAGCTGTATATACATACATATATATATATATATATATATATATATATATATATATATATATATATATATATATATATATATATATATATATATACAGTGGTACCTGTCTTTTAGGGATACCTGTGGGACCGAGCAAAAGTGTCCGTACATCGCAGGTGTCCTCTCATCAGAGGGACAAGAATTACAGAAAAAAAATTGGAACATATTTACAGGTTTATTAGCCTCCACCACACCAATACCCACAACATATATACATAGCACCGAAAAATCAAGAAGTCAGTAAACTATGTCGTATACTGTACAACAATAAAACGTTGTTTATTTTGAAGAAGAAAAAAACAAATCGGTATGACTGTCCGCTTTAGCAGTGGAATAATAATTATAAAAAAGTGTCCGCGGCCGCGTTCAGTACGTGTCCGCTGATCTAAGAGACATATCCGTTGAAAATCAATCGGGACCTCGGAAAAGTGTCCGTACATCGTAGGTGGCCGCTCATCTCGGGGGCCGCTGAAGACAGGTACCACTGTATATATATATATATTGTTCATTATGAACCAGTTTGACTGTGTGGGTATATTAAAATGAAATGATTTATGAAAATTAAAATATAAAACACTTTCAAAATGGAATAGTCCATTACAGTGTAACTCCATTGATTTGGCAAATAAACAAGATTATCCTTAATTAAAAATTAATCTGAAACTGTTTCAGGGCATTCATGCATCCTTTGAAGGTTTTCCTCAGACACCAAACATGACAACATGAGAATCTCTTTAACCAGTGGAACTATGTTATCAATTTTAATATCAAACAACCTATCTGATGTGGAGATGAACTACATGTTCATAAAAATTGCAAGGTGTACAACAACCGTATATACATTTTTATGACTGTTAATGCACTACCTGACAGAACCTGTATATTTGTGATGAAAAAAGACCATTTTATTATTAGTTTAATTATACCTTGCTAGATTAAAGACAACATTACTGATATAAATAAAACATTATGTGCACATCCGGTTTCTTCGAGATCCATTTGTTTTTTCATTAATTTACAGATTGTTTCAAAACCACCTGTCTCATGCTTTCCCTGACAACGCCATTACCCGTAACAGTTGCAGGGCAGTGGTAAATACCAGGGGTGCTTGAAGATGTACTTCTACATGACTATGAATGTGTGGGTGCTGACTAGCCATACATCAGCCAGTGGAGTGTTTGCCAGGATGCTACTGTCACAGCTGCCTGCAGATTAGAAGCAGCGAAAGTGTCATGATTTATGCACCCTCTCAGGTAATGACAGAATAAACTCGCATGATGAAGTCATGTACAGGATCAGACAGATCTGATCATGTCAGTGACAGTGCCGCATGACATGAATAGAAACATAAACCCAGCCAGCAGATGACATCATCAATACATTATTTATCATCAAGTACTTACAAATTATACTTGGTTGTTTTTATCCGGACAGGCTGGTGCATTTACATCATATAATATTAATATTATATGAAGCTGATAGTTGCTACATTAGCACAACTTTATGAAATATCATACAGTATATCATCATCACAGATGACATTGTTGTGACACTAATGAGAAAATAAACATTGCAACGCTATCGCTAAAACTACCCATATAACTATCCACACATTTGTGCCTAAACAGGTCTCATTACACCAACCATTATCACACACCACAGCCCAATTGGGTTCATGGCATATGTGCAGTTTTTTTATTTTTACATTAACTTATCAAAACATTACAGCACACATATTACTCACTATGGGGTGTATTCATCTCTACAAAATGAACAGCCTCGATACATCTTTTTAATCACACATCATTTGCGTTTGGTGATGTTAGTAAACATGTAATGTCAACCTACAAGTTCTACATAGCGATCATAGCAGACTATAAGTCAACATGAGCCTGCCGATGCTGCAGCAAAACCATCGAATAATTATGATAATAACACTTGACACTACTAAGCTTGAAATTACCTGACAGTTAATCCTGCACAAAATTGCTACATTATACGGCCTCTCAATTACTGCTGCGACTCCACCTAGTGGTGTCATATACCAGATCCGGTCTCTTCCACTTCGATACAAACTGCGCAATTTGCAAATGCATAATGACATAATAATAACATAGGTGAAAAAGTGTCGGAGTGTAACCTTGCCATGTATGTGTGCATACTTTTATATTAATAAAACTGTAATAGATTTATAGATTTTCTTAAATTGTGTAGTTTTTTTAAAATATGCAGTCCCTGTGATATTCTGATAGTCTTGCTTTTATATTTTTATTATGGGGTATTGCATGGGTTTGTATCAGATAACATGCATATAACTTATTAGTCCTACAATTTAAGAAAAATAGATATACCTACTTGCAAATATTTATGCGCAAATATTTTTGCTGTGCATTTAGCTGTACTAACCTGTCTGAAGATCCAAAATAGATATGTGCCAGTTTGCATAGCAAGCTCCTTTTGACTTGAGCTTGTGCAGCATACCAGTAAACAGGGATAATCGCATACCAGGTAGGTCTATTTGCGGGTCTTACAGATTTGCACAGGTATTCAAATTTACATAGCCGTCTACCATTTAGTGCTGGAAACTATGCAGACAATGTGACATAATTATTGCTGACAGCAGTGCATTGATGTTGTTTGTATACACCTCGGTTTCAGTCTCAAGCCAATGCCCTGTTTTAGTGGAGCCGCTAAGAGACAAAACATGACCGAATTGTGCGTTTTATGATAAAAGCATGAAATTTGGCCCACACGTAGAGTACACAATTACAAAAATATCTGGATATAGGGCCATCTCAAATTTCGCCCGGAAAGGGATTGGTGGCCATTTTCCAAGATGGCCGCCACAAATCAATTTGTTTATATCTTGGTAACTACGTCAAATAAATCAGTCCTTTTGGTATTGAAACGTAGATGTTCTGGTTCAGCGATTTCATATATATTACTTTTGACCTTCTCCGATATTAATATCCGCCATTTTTAAAGATGGCAGCCGCCAAGACTAATAACCCTATATCTCATGACCAACAGTGACCGGCTTGGTAAGCAGCCCGCTTTGTATGCTGGAGAAGTGCTGCTTGTGTCGGAGGAAGACCGTCACTAGCTCTACTTTTCTGTGTGAACAGCTGCTTCCTCGCTCCACTGACAAATTCCTGGCTGCTAGTACGGTCGTACAGCAGGACTACAAATCATTCCAGTGGACCCAGCCATCTCCGGGGCAGCAGCCAAGGCACAGAAAGCTGGCGTGACTTCGTCATACGCATTCCATATGTCCCATGCAGTCCGTTTGCCTCTGCCTCCAAAACATGACACCGTGTCACAACCAGCGAAGGCACGAAACATTGGCAAAGCAACACAACGATCAGGACCCAGTACGTTGGCCATCTCGTGGGCCGGTAAATAGCGAAAGTTCTTTCCAGCACCAAAGGCAATCCACAGTTCAGTGATGTTGAGGCGTTGATGATCGCGACTCCTGAGCTTCCATCTCCAAGTGAATGGGGGTGGAACAGAAATGAATATGGCGGTTGGAAAATATGCAGAACAACTCTTCCTGAAGCCACACAAGCTTGTCGAGAACTACTGCGCTGTGGTTGCAAGAAGGGATGCATGGGACTATGTAAGTGCCTCAAGGCAGGACTTCAATGCACTGCTCTTTGCTACTGTGGTGGACCGTGTGCTCGTTGTTAATGTGCGACACAGTAAACATAAGGACGTCTAGTAATTAGGAACCGATACATTTTGCATAGGACGTTTTGGTCATGCACAATATGTTTACAATTATCGTGTGACATATACACATGTGTTAAGGAATGCTGAACTGTCACACACGACATAGTAAGTTTCTGCTGTTGAATGTTTCTGTTGACATATCACAAAACATGGAATCAAACAACACAAATAAAATAAACAATGAGTTAAACCTATCAGGCGTGTTGGAGTTAACGTAAACTTTTCTAAACATCAAGAGAGGGAACGACTTTTGATACTCCTCTCGTGAATATAGGCTAGCTAGTAAATAGCGTTTGTTGATAGCCAATATAGAATATAACCGCCAT
The DNA here is from genome assembly GCA_964017155.1 of Oasisia sp. SBJ-2009. NCBI lineage: Eukaryota > Metazoa > Annelida > Polychaeta > Sabellida > Siboglinidae > Oasisia > Oasisia sp. SBJ-2009. The sequence goes on along the minus strand of OZ024857.1, from coordinate 36,186,896 downwards.
TTTTAGTCGCCATCTTGAAAAAAGACCGATACGAATGTCCGACAGGATCAAAAGTAGCATATTTAAAATAGCAGCATGTAAAATTGTAATTACGAAGACAATGTTATCTCTCTATCTGGTTTATTTCTCACGATATGAAGAAATTTTGCCTTTAAAGCAGCCATCTTAAAAAATGGCTGAAATTGATATTGGAGAAGGTCATATGTAACATATGTGAAATCGGTACTTGAAAAACTTACATTTTGACACAAATGTAGCGGTTCTGACTGAAGCATTTGTAAACGTGTGGACAAAATTCGTTTTAGCGATCGTCATTTTTATAAAATGGCGGATACGAAGGTCGACAAAGGTCAAATACTAATTATTTTTATACACTGGAATCGGCTGTCCACGTACCTATATTTTGATCATAACATTACCTCTCTAGGTCGCGTAAGTCATGAGATATAGGGTTATTAGTCTTGGCGGCCGCCATCTTTAAAAATGGCGGATGTTAATGTCGAAGAAGGTCAAAAGTAATATGTTTGAAATCGCTGAACCAGAACATCTACGTTTCAATACAAAAAGGACTGATTTATTTGATGTAGTTACTAAGATATGAGAAAATAGGTTTACGGCGGCCATCTTGGAAAATGGCCACCAATGCCTTTCCGGGCGAAATTTGAGATGGCCCTATATCCAAATATTTTTGTATTTATGTTTTCTACGCGTGTGCCAAATTTCACACTTTTATCATAAAACGCACAATTAAATCACGGAGCGGCTCCACTATTTTAGGAAGAGTTGAAATAAATCCCATAGCAGGGAAATAACCTGCCATATATACAGGGAATGTTACTATACACTCTTAATTGCTACGTCATTTCTTTCCATCATAAAGAAAAGCAAACATTTGTGTCTGCCTACTAAGCTAACTGTGTAGTGTGTACTGTGCACCAAAGACACCAGGAAATAACTACAAGGTAGTTTTTATTGTGTCTTTCATGTACACTGCACTGATAACATTCACCTTTGTATACACTAAACAGCTCTGTCATAGCTCAGCAAACGAATCTTAGGAAAGAATGCAAACCACAAGAAACAACTGTTGTGTATGCCCACATTGGTAATAGAGACAACACACAAAGAACATGTTGTGACTAGGCCGGTTAGGTTAGTGTTTGGATTCAAGATTTTACCTAGAACACTGTATGGCTGTTTCAGGTTTCAGCATGTTATGGCTAGGATCCATAAGTGCGTCTTTAGCTTTACAGTTAATTCATGCTGGTGACCTAGATCAAACAGCCTGTATATTTTTTATACTTAAGGTAAACTCACTTTCTGAAGCTTATCTTGCCACTTTCAACACTCAAACTATAGCAAATATGGCACTGCCTTATCTATAGTTGCCCTAACTGAGGTCAACGTTAGCATGAAATACCAGACTGACATAATGAGATGGGTGGTCACTCACTGAGTCACCAACAGGGAGCTTCACTCTTCTGACAACTCCCTACAACTCCCTCCACCTCCTCAACCTCGACTCATGTAGTCCCCCTCCTGCTCCCTGGCTATACACCAATATCATGATTACCATCTCAATCTGTCCAACTCATTGGTATCTCTTATGAAATTTAAGACAAACATCACATGCACACGCACACACATGCATAAGTACACATATGTATATATAGACACACACTCGTACATATAGATGCTCACATGTACAGACATACACTAACACTTGCATACATACAAACAGACACACAAACATACACGTGTACATATGTATATTCAGAGTTTACAGACATACATATATAATATATACACATTCACACACACACACATATATATATATATATAATATATATATATATATATATATATATATATATATATATATATATATATATATATATATATATATATATATGACACACATTAACACACTCACTCATACACACATGCACGCAACACATGCACACATGTGCAACACCACACAAACCCAACCAGTCACACAAACGAATGTACATGCATACATGCACACACAATTCATATTATGATATCATAAACCACAACCTACCATGTGGCAATACAGTAGTAATGTTCTTCGAAGTTGCATTTCCTACCAAAATCTTTACTCAACTGATACTTTAAACCCACACACACACCACCACCACCTGCTGATTACAGAAAAGTAGCTAAGTGCCCTATTAAAGGCTTCAACTTGTCCCACCAGCAACAATTAGCCCACATAGCCTACCCAGTCACCCTACTTTAGATAGGAGTCACATCCTTGCCTTTAAAAGCTTCTGCACAAATTTAGCACAATATGTCTTGCCATGGTGCATTATCTCAGGGATATTCCTGAAGACCCATTCATCCATGTGCAGCTTTGTATTTTAAGCTCCCCAATTAACCAGTATAACCTTTTAAATACTCAGATTTCCAACAAAATACAATTACTACGTTACTTTCACACTGCATTAAAATCTGTCCTGGTGTTTTGACAGTAACCTCTCTAGGCTGGTAATAAAACATGTTGTCTCAATATAGTGTCTGAGTAACTGGTATTGATCTGACACAGTCCTCAAGAGACCGCACCTGGGACAGTATCATTCAGAAGCCTCCGCAATATCTGCTCGCTGCCACAGAATACAAAGTACATTGTGTGTTCACCGTAAAGAACTCTAACAGGGCCTGGGCAAAGCTGCTGTTCCTACTACGTAGTGTTCCCTGTATCCATGAGTGCACAAAACAAGCCAAAATGTATGAGGATTTCAAAGTTGTTTGTTCTTTTAATTAAATATTTCAAACACCAAATCCCTATCTCTAAGGATATACTCTAAAATAGAGTCATCCTAAAATAAGATATGATGTGATGATAACACTGTATGCATTTTATGTTTTCACAATTAACTGTAATGCCAAGGTAAAATAATATTATTACATTAAAGGAAGTCATATACGTTTATGAATGCAAAGTCAACTATAAGTTCAATTAACAATTAATTTAATCCCAAAGCAATTATTTATTGAAGAAATATATGTAATTATGTACACAGTTACTAATCTGTAATCACATTAAAAAAAACTACGATCACTATAAGATAATCAGCCTGCTGGTACATATTATAATGCCCTCAACCAAATCTATGTTATCTGAATAAACTTTTGAATCAAAGGCTCTATCAGATACCTACAAACACATATGAAATATATACAATGACAAGAAGTGATTACCTGTGTGGCATCCTTCACTGGAACGTATGGGGTACTATCAGGTAGTGATGAACTCACTAGGCTGGGTGACTTGCTATATAAGGTCCAGTCACCCTATACATTGTTAGCCCCTGTTGTGCAGTATCAGGATCTGATATTGATCTCAATGCGCCCACCAGTGCTGGGTACATATTGATGTCCACCTTATTGAAGATGTTATCACAATAGTGAAGGCCAATTACCCAAACACATTCACCCTCTCTGAATAATGCGTGTTTAACCACATACAAGTTTTCCCCGAAATCATTATTGAAGGTTGGCTACACAGGTGTATATTATGTTTGTGTGAGTGACCACTCAGACTGTATGGACTCAATACTGGACTTTTACTGACCAGTACATATTATTAAGACATCCAGGTACCTCAGCATTATACAAGTGCTTATCACCAATCTATAAGAGATTTAACAATTGATTTGCACAGATTTAACAATCGCTAAACACTGACATCTTACAATTGCACTTTGTAATTATAAGTGAGTCACATGATGAAGGCTCCAGGCTCCATAATCTCCATCTATTTCTCCAAAATGTGGGACAAGTTATTGTAGAATACAGCTTATATAAAGATGCAGATGGAGTGTCACAAGTCTAAGTTATATAAGGATATGAACTAATAGATGGACAGTTTATTTTGGAATCGCATAAATCACACAAACAAACGTAATCAGTAAATATAACAATTATGAAATTTGTTCACTAAGACCTGCACAAGCAACACAATTAATACGGTGAAAGTTTCTGTAGAGGTGACATTAATTAGCAAAACAATGATGAAGGCTGACCATACTAAAAGTGTAATCCTTTTCCCTGTGTGGTAATTCTCATATATACGTTAGCAGTGATCAGGTATACTGAAGTATACTGAACAATATTCCACCTGCTGAATTTCTTGCTAGTAATGCATTAATTACAATGTCTATACAGCATTAACAACCACGTCACAAGGGCAGGGGTAATTAGAAAACTCCCTTCCTAATAACCTCTCTCCTTTGTTTGATTAATCCCAACTGAAGTGGGAATGATTAGAAACAGCAGTGGAATATCTGCCTAGACAGGGCATGCCAAAGCTGCTTAATGCACTCCTACTGTTGCACACACAAAGCAGCCTCTCTGGCTCTCCCTAAATGAGAGAATTTATTAATACCACTGCTGATGTGAAATCAGCCTAACTGCTGTTAACCCTATTCCAGCCAGAAATGTCCATGGCAAGAAATTGTGCTCGCTGTAGGTCTACATATCCACGTTGCATGTTTGCTGAGTGTAACAAGCCAGACATGACCAGTTATCAGTGATGCTGCAGTTCTCATCTCTCCTCCAGTGCTGTGGGACCTGATCCCAGCAAACTGTCAGCCTCAGGAGTCAACTGAATCAACCTGCACTTGTAACTGTTCATACAGAACAATGTTCTACATGTCTGTCTTTGATTCGATCTGTGGCTGGCATGAACTGGGTCTTCTCATCCCCAACCCTGTATTCGACAGGGAGGGAGTCACCAGAATAGTCAAACATTCAGTTCAACAGTTTTTCTATACTGTATTTATATAATAGTAAAAAGGTAAGTTTTTATAATCTTTAGGATTGCTCAAAGCACTTTACACTTTACTCCCTTCAGATCTGTTCAATTGAACACCATTTTGGCTTCTATGGTATTATCCAGTCCCATTGCAATTAATGCGAACAGACTATTTGTACACAAATAATCACCACTGTCTATAGCCAGTTACTCGTTCATACAGCTGAGTGAACTGGAGCAATGTAGAGTGAACAAATTTGTCTGAGATTTTACACGGCAGTTTATTATGTTTTATCATTACTTAGTCATTCTTAATAATTTCTTTAATATTTTAATTTCAAAGAGAATGTGTTGAGCAGTGCTGAATACTCTGTGTACTGCAGGACATACAGTCTCATCAACATTGGATATGTGCTGTCATCTGTAGATCACCAGTTTGACAACATGGGTCATTCTCATATTATGAGTAGATCGGGCTTGACATTTTGCACTCTCACCAGTCACCAGTAGATGAAAACAGAATATTTTATCCTGTCATCAGCAGGCCAAGAAAGGACATTGACATACCAGAAGATCGTGACCTGTATGCAAAGTATCCTGGGGAAAATTGTGTTTATCTGCCTAATAACATCAATTTAAATAAAAAGTGACAAGCACAACAACTGCTGCCTATGGTTACACGGTTCAGGCAACATGGTGTTATTTTACATAAATCAACAGCTAAACATATATCAGTTTTCTTTTGTGTTGAATGCATTTCTACTAGCCATAATTCCATTTTTCACAGGCCCAGTATCTAAAATAAACAATCTGAAAACAAGTCAACCATATGACAATGTGTTCTGTCTTCATCAGATCAACACAGAATATTACTATCTGGTGTCTATGCCATGGGAAGTAAAAGATCCCACAAAGGGGGTAAATGTGTAACCTGTAGTGAACTCATAAATTCTCATTGGACTTTAAACCCCCTGCAAAGGCCCCCCCCCCCCCCCCGTCCAGTATCTGAGAGAAGGAGAAGAAATTACATTGTCATCAGCAGGACTTTTTCTTCTGTTCAGGTGCATAAACACTGACCAATTCACCGATGTGAACCTATAGAATAATGTTGGCCCAACCAAAACATGACATTTGACATCCAGGCCAGACAGACGACTCCTTCTGCCTGACGCTGTTTTTGAACACTCTCTGAAAGCACATGAAAGATGGACAGAATTAAAGCCACATCACACTGCACAGACGTCATCGAGGATTGGGGCCTGCATCTAATATTTATCCATTATAAAGATTTCTCTGTCAGCCGTAATAAAAGACTAGAAAGCTGTGCAGCCAGGCACTAGTGCGTCCCATCAATCGATTCATTAAAACACAGTCAGTTTCACAACGCAGGAGATCTGGCCAATGCAACTAAAAAGACTGAATAAAACACACGAGTACACTTTTGATGGCTCTATGCTGCAGATGTAGTTAACGCATGTTGGCGAAACATTTGGTACCACAGCACAGAATGAAAGGAATACTGTAGTTTGAAAATAATTATTAAAATGCAAATATTTTTAATTAAAATAGACTATATTTCATTGTTAGAGAAATAAAAAATAAGACAGACTATACTTTAATACTTCACTGTTAGAGAAATAATTGGGATTATCCTTGGGTGATCTTTATTGTGAGGTTGCTTTACTGCCAAGGTGATCGTAAAGCAGGGCTAGATCATGTACTGTATACAGTACCTCGATTACAGTTACCAGTAGATATTCTAATCTACCATGCACAAATTGACATGATGCAACGAGTGATAGCATGACAGATACAGGCTCCCTAGGAGGACATGGATACTGTCAGAGCAGGGGATAACAATGTGAAGGCTGGAGACTGTACAACAAGTCTCCAGAGCACAGCTATCACAAAATGTGTTTTCTAGTAAGACTGTGAGAACTCAGTATAATCTCCTTCATGCCCATAACATGTCATGAGCAAAACAACTACATTACTTTTCAAGATCATGTTAATAAGCTGGGTTATATGCCGCTATCAAGTTGATAGTGGTAGAATTATGTGGGACCATTATGTGTACTGCCGCAATTAATACCAGTTATGTGGCACGCAGCTGACTGATAATTGATAAAATCACCTTATCTAGCCAAATGTAATAGAAAATTTGCTTTATTTTAAAATGGACCAGAGTGATAATGCATTCTGCAGATAAGTTTTGAGTGGATTATTACTATTAAAATAGAAAACTAAATTCCTAAACATTCCGCTAAAACATTGTCGTCTTGATTCAGAAACACATCACACATTTGCTAGTTTCTTTTCAATAACCTCACTCTATATATTTCTGCTCTTATGCATTAATGCCCCACCCTCTTCAAGACCTCCTTTTAAAACATTGCTCCACTATAAAGGTACATATAAAAAATACTTTATTTGCGTCTAATAACAATGACTATGATTAATTGCACTTTACAACTTGTATAAACTACTAAAATCTTAATTTAGCAAATTCCAAAAAATCCATTAAAATCTTATAGAAACCACACACATTTATTATTTGTCGTTTCAATAGCTTCAATCTGTCTGCTGCATCTATCATTCATGCCTGGCGACTACCCCACCCATATCTAGTGAATCATCTACACAGAAATCAACCCCACTGACAACCCTTCACTGCCCCCCAATGGCCCCCCGATTCAAGACCTTGCTCCAGCATAAAGGGTGACTTAAAAGCACATTCAAAATGGCCGAAACCAACCAATTTTATTGCACATGTCCCTAAACTTTTACCAGCAAACTCCTACCCCTCTACAGTCTACAATCTACAATATGTTTACATGTTCTTTGTTGATCAAACCCTCTGTTGTGAGGGTGCATCCTCACAGGGTGTCATGTGGCTGCCCCTACTTGACCTCACCCTTTCAGGTGGTTTACAAACAAATGGTCAACATTCAGAGTGACCACATGCACACACAATGTATTTACCTGGTCACTCAAGCTTGTGAAAGTGTTCACTGGACCAAGCCAGGTACTTACCAAAAACAACAGCAGAAGTGTTGTGCAAATATAGATGGCTGGTCTAATGTGGTTATCAGAAATCTGTGCAAATGCAGACACACGTTTGTGTGTGTGTGTGTGTGTGTGTGTGGTACTGGGCAGTCTACAGAGCCGTGTTTACACATTGTTGCATAATGTATTTAGCTGTACATTTCACACTCCCTAACAATACATACCCTGGAAGCATTCTATTCCAGTCACTAATCTGAATGAACACAAAACCCTGATAAATACATTTGCACCTTATAACCAGCCTTGTTAATTAAAGGTGTGTCATGGTTTTATTGCCCCAGGCTGTAAACGTGTTTCTATTTCTGATCATACTCCAACGCAGTAACATTTGGCATGTTGCTGTATTGTGTATTGTATATTAGTGGCCCATATGTGGATTCAAGACCACAAGTTTTCACAGTATTTATGCTGCTATATGTCAGACAAGGACATGCAGTGTCTATACTAACTTAACATGTACACACAACAATTTAAGTTGCACAAATAACAATGCATAATTGGTTAACTGTTTTGAACCATGTTTCACTTGTATTTACCAGGAGACAACAACACTTGTAATACATATCATAACAAGTTTTGCGATTACAAAAATGACACATTTGGGTCTGGTCAAATTATACCTTGTCTGATCATATATCATGTACATGCAATTGGCTGGGTATGTAAAAGAATAGGTAAATGTATAGATAAAAAGATGAATTCTATGGGCCATAATTCAACAATGCTACTGTCAAAGCAAATTGCCATCTTATATCACAACATGCTCGATATCAAAGCGGTGACCTACTATTATCCCATTTATGATATCATTGTGCAGGTTGTCTTTTAAAATGCCAGTTCCATTGTCTTGTTCTTATTCACTGTATTATGCTGTTTAAGCCTTTGATGAAACGTTTTTCTTCTAAGTTGCACAATCATGTCAAATGCACGTTCTGGAACAATAATTTTGGTACAGTGCACATTCTAGTTGAGTCGTTTTTGTACAGGACATGTATTATGGTAGAAAGTGTACCTATTTAACCTTTTTAGCCTGTGGCGCCTCTAGGAAGCTAGGACAACATGCAAATAATGAAGTGTTCTTTGACGTTGTGGGTGTGTGGTGAACAGTGTGGTTGGTGAGAATGCTCATCCAAAGTACTTTACTTGAACGTATCTGAGTAAACAACACAATAGTGAATATAAACGGGATGTTTATAGAACTAATAATGAATGAATGATAATGAAAGGTCATCATGCATGTCAATGCCACTGTGAGTGCAATGCTAAATAGCATGTAACACAAAGGCTAGCTTTGTGGAATTATACAACATCGTTCCCTATATTTCAAAGTTGTTCAAGGCTGTATGCTAATATTGTTCCTCATATCCAGAGTCCAAAACACTTGAGTCCATTGTAAAACATACTTTGGGAAAATAACATATACCACAAGTTTCAACTCATCAAGCTAACAGGACTGTTCTTACATGATACAATGATACAAAGCTGGACACAAATTACTGTTTCTAACAAACCGCCCACAGCAGCCCATTATGTATTCTAGTCACACTTCAAACCCATTTAGAGCTGCTCCCAACCATAAACAATCACCTATCATCAGGCGAGGCAAAGTGGACTGATGTACTGTCCTGTTTTTGCAACATAAATGTGTGTAGTTTTTACACTTGTAACTTTGCTGTATGATGTGATGGTGCACTAAAGTGGTAACAGAGTCAAGCGAGGTGTGAATCCAGCTCCATCACTCAGCGTTAAAAGACATTTGCTACCAGTAATTCAAGCACATCATGTTTACGCCCAGTCTTGCCAGCATAATGTCAAAGCACCATCGCATTTTAGGTTAATTTGTAAAAAGTACTAACGTCATAACTACCATGTGAATGTGCATTAATCTGGCAGAAAGAGCTGTAGATGGTCAACTCGTCTTGAGGAAATATATATAGGTAGCTGTCACGTTGGTGTTTTGAAAAAACATCTTTCTTTCAGTGGATATAAAAATAAAATGGCTTGTCACCAGGACAGTCACGTTCTGTTGTAGAGTCTAAGACAAACATCAAGTGTTCGCTTATGACCATTGACCAATTGAGAAAAGAAACCAAATTTGTTCAGTTAATAAAATATTTATATTTAAATAACGAACCAGATAATTAAGAATTCATGAACACCATTTCAGAGTTACGACCAGTAAGAGACACTTGACAAAATAGTATCCTTAAAACTGTATTTGACTTCTACCCTCCCCTGTGAGAACTTAGTTCTGTCCAGTTCCAAAGCGTGAACCACTGAAACAGAAACGTGTGGTGATCCCAGGCAACACGGCTAAACAATATTGATGAACCTAGCTTAAAATAGCACCTACTGAAGAACAAGATTTGTCTGTGTCAGGCCTGAGTCAATGGCTGTATCTGTCATGTTCCCTTGTGCTTGGCACTTACTCAACTGGTCACATGAGGCAGAACCCATCTTCTCGTTCCATGTAATTCTATTACACCTTGCCACATGGTCCACTTCATGGCAAATTATCCCCTACACTGTCTGGTTGGGTTACAAGCTGCTTTCATCAACAGTTCCACTTTTAGCACACTACAGGATCCAGTACAGCGACTGGTCTGTCACCAGATTCTGAACTGAGAAGATTGTCGTTCAAGTCCTGTTACTCGACGTCATTGATGCTGTGCAATTTTGTTGCGTCTGTAGTGTTTTTAACAAGTTCGAGCAGTTAGATTTTAAAAATAAATACCACCGATGTAACTATATAATGCATGTGTTTTTATAATCTTTTATTCGTAGAATGACTGAGTGCTTTCCACTTTGGTGGGGTGAGATGTCGTAGACATCTAGATGTGTTAAGAAATGAATGTTGTCACATACAACTGTAGAATGACATGTCTAAGCAGGTGAAAAGTGTTTACAACATAAAACAAAGAACACCCTGGCTAACTTAACACGTCAGGGGCATATGAGGACACAAACGGTACTTACTTAAATTGTTTAATTAGTATGCTAGTGTAAATACCCACAAACAGTTTCTGATCTCTTACAGTTTCAATGTAAACCAACCAGTTGTGAGATTCAAGACTTTCAGCTATGCTTAAGTTGTAGGCCACTCTTGTACAGATGTGACATCTGCATCTGTTAACTTGCAAGTAGACAGTGATCAGATCTACCATTCAAAAGACATCACAGGAACAATTCTCCTGAATATTTTAACTGTGCACAGTCAGCTGTGTCAAAGTCTTGAGTCTAATCAATACCCTACTTTGCTGATTCACAATGTGCTGCTTTTAAGAAACCACCACAAACGAAACGCGTTAATCCATACTTTTTTCCATAATGTGGAAAATTAAATATGCAGTTACTGCATGCAAAGGTCATTGGGCACTTTCTCTTTTCTGGTAAAACTGGTGTACAGTAGCTGGGATCAACTATATTTTAAGACCATTTTTTTTTTATAATGTCATTTTCATGACAGGATAGGTCATCATAGGTGTGCTTTTGACAAGGACAACTGTGTATGTGGGGGTATAACATTGACATGGATTCCATTGAAGAACAGGCATCCAACATAGCTTTACGCAGAGACCCATACACCCAATATTTGGAATCCGTTTTGGATGGGTAGAAATATCACTACCTCAGGGTAGGCGGTGGATGGGTAAAAAAGGTCTTCAAAAATCACATATTTTGTGAATTATAGCTTATAAATGTGTGTCCACATGTATAATTTATAGTTAATTTCAGGTAATAATATACATCTCAACTGTCTTGTGTGTATTTTAGTTGCAGGTGTTTATACCATTCATTTTTTCTACTGAAAAAAATGTGATAAAGGCATGGCACCCAAAATGTTTCAAACACACCCCTTGAGACAACACTCAATTAACCCACATTAATACAATCATCTGCAAGACTCATTGACATCAGTTTAGATCAAATAACTGTTCAGGAAACACAGGGTGTTTACTTTACTTAGTTGGTTTTAAATGCTGACAATCATTGTGTTGATTATTCTGGCATTAGGATTTTTATGAGATCCCAACTTGGTGTGTTTTTCCATCAACCTGTGTGGGGTCTTTTCACACAGAACTCCTGGCATAAATACCAGATAGAGGGGCTCATCAACTTATAGTCTCTTCCGAAGACACGGGTAATGTATGGTGATTGAAATTGGCCAAGTTTCAACACACTGGATTAGTACTGAACCACTGCCCGTCCCAAAAATAAAAACATCAACTGATAAAATAAACAAATACTGACCCTAAAGATATATTGCATTGATTTCATTTATCCATAATTAGTCTTTTATTTCTCTAAAACAGTAACTCCGCCAACCATTAGCACCGAGACCACAGCACAAATTTGAACACCTGACAGACTGACAACTAAATATGAAACTAGACAATCTGGCCTGGTACATAGACAACTGACCAACTGTTTAGGGCCCTGCGTGACTCAACCATAAAACTTCCCTGTTCATGTATGCAGTAACACGCGCCTTACAAAGTGATCACTTGTATCGGGCACTGAATACGTGCAAACTTGCAGAGAAGCTATTCATCCAGTTGCTTCTAGTCTATTCTAAGACATAGCAGAGGTAATTACTGCTCTATTATCTCAAGTTCAGAAAATGTGATAAATATTCATAGAAAATGATTGCTGTTTAGGTACGCTTATAGGGTAATTAATTCTATGTACATTAAATGGAATCAGTAAACTTACTAAAACAAACCAACAATCGTAACACAGAAGAAAATAAAACATTAACAAAATTAACAATATAATTTTGAATGTCATAACCGTAAAACATTGGGTAAATATGCTTTCAGGTAATAAATAAGTTGGCAACAAATTACTCAAATCAATAGTGCCAACAGCATCTGGTGTACATTAAACATTTATAATAATTTACAGGTTTTTAAGGAGAATGACATTAGTCACACCTGTTTCTGCTGCAGAATTGTATTGATCCTACAAGTTGTCATTGCAGAAATTGTGCTAGACTTTATAATAAATTATATGCATGTTATTTTATTTGTGTGTGTGTGGTGTGCGCACGCTCTCACACATTAAATTAATTAAATTTTCCAATGTTTTTATAAATAAAATGTGTAGGTCTATAAATAATTTGTTTTAATATTATGAATATAGAACAAAAACACTTTAACAACTACTTTTATGCGTTATTTATCTCGATTACAAATCATAGTTATCGTCATCAACTGAAAGAACAGCTGCGGTTATATATATTAATACCCTCAACAATGTATCTACCCGTATATGCTCCAGCATTGTCTGTAGGGTGTTTACTGTTTACACATGTATGAACTCTGACCTCACTACAGAGCGTACAGTACAGACTACAGCTATACAAGCTGCATACAAAGGCAAAGCTAAGGCCTGACTAGCTGATACAGTGATAGTGTATTATTTAAATTACCGTGTAACGTGTTGAAAAAGGTTAACACAGCGCCAGAGGCCAGACCAGTGAATATGTAAGATGACATTTCAATATTCTTCTATTGTTGCGCCGAACTGACCGACTGTAATCAAGTCAAGTTCCTGCTACTGGTCGGGATTACGCAACTTTTCCCTGGTCGGCCACGGTGACTGACCACGTAGTCCGCGAGATGGACACTAACACTGCCATTGCCTCGGCAGCTATACGTAGTTCTCGTGATACTTATCCCAGTCCGTGGACTATCTCGAAGTTATCTGATTGCAAAACGCGTAAAACATGTGTTTCATGCTAATTTATGTTAGGCGTTTTCAGAAAGCATGCGACAGTAACGTGTTCACTCACCTCAACGTCAACAAGTGAAAGCGTAAAAATCCAAGCGTCTTACAGGAGTAAGTCGTGTGGTACAATCACGCCAGGCCGGCGTCTCGCTGCAGCGCTCGGTCGCTTTGCTTGCCGTCTGCGGCGTGTTTATCATGGCAACTACCCGGATGTCAATTATTCGCCACTTACCTGGTTGTCGCTCGCGCTGTTGTTTACGCGCGAAATTTCACGGCGAGTTTCAAAGCTTCAGTGGTTCCATCTAGCGATTGTTTACGAAAAATAAATGATGAGGTTTTCAGCACATTTTTTATTCCCAAATGTGACAGATTGTTGGTAGGCAAGTAAATCGAAAATGTCTGTTCCTATGCTAGAAATGAGGTAATGGAGCAATCCATAGCATGAATTATGTGTTGAATGTGATAAAATGCAACAACCTTGAACATAAAAAGAAATTTGTGGTAATTTAAGCTCAGCACACTTTTGTGATATTGCCAATGCCATGGCTCAAAATAATTTTTTTGAAACTTTAGCATTTGAGTATGCCCCCAAGTCCAATGTCGCTTTTTTTTAACTACAAACGTTGTAATTGGTTTGCTAATGTAGCTAAATACAATTTGATAGGAAATATATGAAATACTAATAACAGACTTGCACATACAGTTTCAAGGGAAACTAATTTCAATATTTTTGCACCTTGTGAATGAATAACTATGAACAGGTAAAAGGGTATCTCTTTCCCTCCTGGTGGGAAAAAGCGATGAGGAAGAAGAAGGTAAAAAGGTATCTTTTTATTACAACATACATGTTTTTATATGTGACAGTTTGCATGTCTTTTCATGAAAGCAAGAACACAGTGTATTTTTTGGTGCAAAGATTAATTAATGCGTCTACTTATTTACCAAGTTAATTATTTTATTAAATGCATTCCACACTGTAAGTGAAATAATATCAAGTTGACATTTTGCTATATTAAGAAGATGAAAGTCTGTAATAGCGAAATGTCCATCAATGAGTAAGTACATGTATATGTAAAACAAATAAGTGAATGGTGTATATTTATTCCATCACTTCACAACAATACACTATACATGTGCACAGCTTAATAAATAAATAAATAAATCGGGAAAACAATACAATGAAACGTGTGTTGGATCACCTTAGTTGTTGGGTCCTCACAATTAGAGTCATGTTGGATAAGTCCTAAATCAATCAAATAAGTAAAGAATAGGACTTATGTCGCAATAATAGAATTACCTCGTAAGACAGCAAGTTCAAAGTGTTACCTACAATGACTGACAATCTGAAGGGGTGTGTCTATGATTGTTTTTTAAAGGTTACCAGTGTCCACATAAAACATGTCAGGATTGTGGCTTTTAATTACTACTGACATAGACACTGTTTGTGATGCTTTTGAGGCTGACTAAGGGGAAGTCGGATGGTGTCCCAAATCTGCTTGTCCATGACAGAGCCTAATTACAATTTTACTACTGTCATTTTATTGTGTAACTGAAGAACAATTTCCGTTTTTTAATGTGATGTTTTACATGGACAATGAAGTCTTTTGAATCTTGAACTGTACGGTAATCTGGCCATTTTGCCCTCAGTTACAGACCCTGTTAGTGAATAGTGAGGTGACCCTATTATGGTGACGAATGTCCTGTTCTTTATTATGGAAATTATTTTGGACTAACCCAATGTGACCTGAATTATGAGGTGACCCAACCACTGAGGTGACCTAATACCAATGTTCCACTTTGTATATAGAAAATGACATTACATAAAATATGACCAGCTGCACATGAACACACATCATTTAGTAAATACTTGGGTCACCTTTCTTGCAGATCATATCCTTACCAATATTCAATTCAAATCCTCAGGTACCAAAGGTGAACTACTGCACATTGACCTTTGACCCACTCCACATAGGACTGATACCAGTCAGGGACGGCAACAAAAACATGGTAACTAATTAACTGCAGTGGAATGACATTAATCTGAACCCTCACAATCCAGAAACCTTAGCACTTGTACATTATATCACAGGCACTGAATCTCAAAATACACTTATTTACCCTGTCACATGGGTGTCGTTATATGAGCAATTCATTTACCTAGAAAGCCTGTTACTCCAGATACACAGACTGATGCCAAATAACAACATTCTACTGCGTACAGAATTTGTGCTTTTTATCACAGAAAACAAACATTAGTTTGGGACGCAAACAAAGCACCTCTTGCAACCTATCAATACTTGAACCCTGTCTTCTACAGACACTGAGCAGTGAATCAGGGACAAAAACAAACCTACATGATGTATCATTGCTACTTACATTATGTAATAGGTAATACATTCCTCTGCCATTAAAAGTATTGCATAATAGATGTTATCCAGCTAATATTTATGTAAACCGTTGGCAATATGGCAATTTACAGCTCAAAAATGACTCATATAATTTATAGGATCATCAGAGATAATGACATACAGTGTATACAGATGACAACATTCTGTTTTTGTATAGCTGTTATGGCATATTAATAAGCTAATTGACTGACAAGTTTCAATAATATTATCAAGGTTCTGAAAAGTAAATACACATAATGCCGCATATAATAAAATGTGTCACCATTTAGTGCACATGTCTGGTAATTTGTAGCCTGGATTATACACATTTCATAAAGTTAACATCTTTGTGGTATTTTCCCATATTAATTGAAGCATACCAAATACATCTAAACTGTACATACATGTCAAACCTGGCAATAATCAGTATTTTATTTTGCTTTAAATCCAACATTGTATACAATGTATTATATTCAAAACACATATTAAGCCAGTATGCAAAGAAAAAGACAAAATGATGGAAGGCCAGATTTTTGTTTTAGACATTTGTTTAAATTAGTATTGTCCCTAATTGCTGCAAATATGTAAATATAATCATACCTTCATATACCGTCCTGTTTAAACCAACATGATTTACTACTGTCATACCCAAACATTTCACCAACACTAAAGCGCAGCATATCAAAATGGACTTCCATTTCTGATTTCTGACTCTTCAACAGTGACAGATTACACCAAACCTGTTTAATGCAAACCACTACTTCCTGGGGCTTGAACATTTCCCCAAACTTTAGTGAAATAACCAAGCACATCTCAAGAAACACATAATGAGTATACTTCTCGGTTGAATGAACACAGATTGTCAATCATTGGGTGTTATAACATCTTTGGAAACATCAGGCAAAGAATGAGCACGATTCAAACTGAGATTCGCCATTTCTGTTTCGACTATTTTTTCCTGACGACGTGACCAGAATTTTCCACCTGTATAACCTGGATCAGGCAGAAGGAATGCAAATGTGAGAACATATGCCTCGTGTCATATCAAATGTGGCAATAATTTCAATCTCTAGTAATATGCAAGATATATTACATAAATGTCTCTTTACATAAGTCAATGATGTTTAAAGGACAAAAAAACACAACTGTTTCGTGGCATACACCTAATAGAGTTATTATAAAGAAACAATTTCCACATATACTCAATTTTTTAACGCCAGCGGTTTAGCAGAAAAATATTTTTGAACACCCAGCCATCCAAATACTGTGAGCAACACCATCTTAGACGAAGAATGACGTCACGACGGTGATCGAGGCGCTCTCCACGCAGATTCCCTGCATGGGGTTTGGCTGTTGTCATGAAATGGCTGCAACTCGGCAATGCGCGTAACATGCTGATGACGGTAAATATAAAGTTGTCTATTATTGTTATCGCTGAAATCATCCTATCAACTGATGATACATGTCTACTTCAAAGCATTTTTCCTCAAAATGGACCGAGCAAAGTGAAATGTACTTGGACTGGAGGGATTCCAAACATTATGCCCGCAAACGTGAATCCATTGCTTCAATACTAGCGGTTGTTTCAACTATTATTGCATGCAACCGTATGCTGTAAGGCATAATTACTAAAGTTTACCACAGATTTAACCACAGATTTAGATACACGTCTATAAGCAGCTGCTAGATGTCACGCCAACTGAACGAACTGTCGAAGACTTGAAGTTGTTGACCCTTAACGACGTCGCAGGAAGCTGACGAGACATAGAATGCAGCGCGCTGAATGGCCAAGCCAAGTTAACCCTTCACTGATGGCGGCGTCTAGACCATCGTGGATTTCGTTAGAATTTTAGACTTTAAAGTCACATTCTGAGTAAACTGCTGACGTTAAAAAATTGAGTATATGTGGAAATTGTTACTTTGTATAAACTCTATTAGGTGTATGACGCGAAACCGTTGCGTTTTTTTGTCCTTTAAGTTTAAAAAATACTACACTGCACAAAAGGTCAGGTCTTTTTCAAAATGTAGTTTCTGAAAAATCTGAACAACAAAAAATACATTCATATTATGAAGTCAATCTTAATAATCTACACAAGTAATTTAGAAAAATTAAAGCAATCCCACATTTTAAAATGTACAAAGGTATAACAACTATATTTAACTTACTGGGTCAGATGTGTTGTATTACCAGAACATGTACCACAATGGCATTAGTGTTACATGCTACATGCTCCAAGACATTAGGGTAGGAAGTGTA
Source organism: Oasisia sp. SBJ-2009 (assembly GCA_964017155.1). Classification (NCBI taxonomy): domain Eukaryota; kingdom Metazoa; phylum Annelida; class Polychaeta; order Sabellida; family Siboglinidae; genus Oasisia; species Oasisia sp. SBJ-2009. The sequence continues at coordinate 36,168,679 of OZ024857.1, read as the reverse complement.
TGATGTGTATTACACAGCAGGAAATAGCTTGGGTTTGAGAATTATCTTGGCAATGGTGTGAATATGTCAACAGTAACTTCTGCTAATCCATATGCAAACACCATATTCCCAGCTAATGATTTGGAGGGCTTACAGGCAAAGATGTCTGCTTTCCCCTACTGTTTCTATTTATATTATGTCAAAAATAAAGTATCTGTGTTTCTTGTCATGTCATAATAATCACTGACATGACTTAAGTTTGAGCCTTTCTTGGAAATGTTTTTATCATGGTGCGGGCTAGGGTTCTGGCTATTCTCGTGGCCATACATCAAACGAGTATTTCTCCACTTCACGTGCACTCACCAATAACACCGCCACTGAGAGCTGCAAGTCCTCCCAGCTTTGCTCCTGCTACCAGCCCTATAGGTCCACCCACAGCTCCTCCCAGTAAGGCACCCGTCAGGGGAAACAAGGCAAACTTCATCTTGGATGCCTGCATCAACACCAGGTACCATGCGAATCCATCAGAAATCAGTTTTCCCATGTTAACATAAAAACATGTTGGTTGATCATTACTGGCTGCACCAGTCAATTCATCCTTCAGTAATTAATACAAACTAATTTAAACTGTAGATGTGTATGTTAAATATTTCTGGAATACTGTGAACTCGAAACTACCAATAGCAAGACTGGAGTTAAGAATATATTGTCAAATCACACAATAAGACTGGAGTTGTTTTGAGAAAAAACACATTGCCTGAAACAAATTAGTTTGTTAAATTGTTTACCATTGCTAGTGTCTTGACACCACTCTCTACATTTTGTTCTGCAGTCGACACATTTTCATCCACAGTATTCACAGATTCTTGTTGTTCCTGAGAAAAACACAAGCCACATAAACATTATGGTTCTTTTAACGTTGCTTACAGTCTATTAATTTATATGTAACACATTTTCTAAAACAATTTTTCTGTGCCTTCCACTTTAGGGAATCACAGCAGATGCGTAAAACATAGAGATTATTGTGATAAATATTAATGTGATCAAGGCATGAATCATGGTACTCACTTAACCTGGGTAGATGACACCTAAATAAAATGCACCTCTGTATTCCTGAGGATTTATTTTCAGAAGTTAAAAGATCATCTAAATACCTCATATCTGATTGTATAGGTAATTTTAAGTATAGGGTGCACGATAGTTTTAGCCAGCTGGTAGTCCGTCGGACTAGCTGACTTATAGACAAGTCCTGAATTTTTTACTAGTCCTTAGACGTGAACACGTTAAACATAACATATGTATATGTGTCTATATACGTATACAATAAAGTTGATGCGTAAGGTTGGACAAGGTAAGACGAAGTTGATGCACAAGGATGGAGAAGATGGGATGAAGTTACTGCACAAGGACGTGCAGCGTTGGACAAAGGTGATGCGCAAACATGGATAATGTCGGGTGATGTTGATGCCAATGAAAATTTTGGGTTCAGCTTTACATTGTCGAATGATGATCGCTAGGAGGCACTACTTCAAAAATCTGGTTGTAAACAATTGCCATTTTCAAGTAAATATAGCTAGTCCAACGGGACTGCTCTTCTAAAACTGTACTAATCCACGCTCTAAAACTACTCATTCCAGACGATTGGACCAGCCTTATTACGCAGCCTGTATATAGTACAGTATACTAGTATATATATATATATATATATATATATATTATATTTATATATATACATCTACATATATATATACTAGTACAATGTATACTGTATCAATGTATACAATCATATATATATATATATATATATATATATATATATATATATATATATATATATATATATATATATATATACATAGAGAGATCATAGCTATATATATCACACATAATATGCATGGTTGACACACACATCTAATTTTGTTACTACTGTATTACTTACAGTAACTTGTGATGAGAAGTTATGAATCAATGAGTTCAATTCCACAAAATCCTGCAACAGAAACCAGGAAGTTGTTAGACTAAAACTGCCTTAAATACATTCATATCACATTTCAGCAATAATAAACAAGTAAGCTTTATTTGGAATTGTATATAATCACATAAAACATAAAACTTCATAAGAATTTACAAAATAACATCCAATTCCAGGGTTACGGTGGAGCCAATTAAGGCTGTGAGTCTGTGACCAGTTTGTTTTAATTTTTTTCAATGTGAGATAGTAATCATTATGATAAGTAAACTGGTCACCGTTAAAAGAACTACAGTATGTTACTAACAAGAGAACTATATTATTGTCAACAATGATTTCAAGCAGTGTGGTAGTTACATTTCTATGAATTAATATAAATTATATGGCTACTTAATAAAGGTAATAATTACATGATAAATCTGTATTTAATATAACTGTCAACATATACGTGGGTACAAGTTAGGAGGGTTTTGTGTCGCACAAAAATTAATAACTACAAACCTAATGTGTGTGTGTGTGTGTGTGTGTGTGTGTGTGTGTGTGTGTGTGTGTGTGTGTGTGTGTGTGTGTGTGTGTGTGTGTGTGTGTGTGTGACTAGAAATGTTATTTACATCTTTAAGGTCTTCCCATGACTTCTCTGCGTGTTGCCTCCGGGCCACCTGAAGCTGGATCTGACCACCCAAGTCGTCTTCCAAGAGCAGAGGTCTCACCTCGTTTCCCTCGGACAGTTGTCGCTGTCTTCTAGGCTCATAGCCTGCATATAACAGTATCCCATTGCAGTAACACGTGGCATTCACAGAGCAGGGGATGTCCTGTCAAACTAGTTGTTTTATATGTACTTTAGCCGAGCAGGGGATATCCTGTCAAATTATGTGTAGTTGTTTTATATATACTTTGTTTTATATATACTTTAGGTAGGTGGCTAAGGTGGGTGTAGTTAAATCTGAATAATTTTATCAGTGCCCCTAACATCCTGTACTCAGCTGTTACTATATAAATGACTTACCCGGTAGTACTGTCCTAGGTGGACAACAACTTAACCTTTCTTTATATTATTAATTATATATATAATTAATAATTTATTTGACTTCGACAAACTTATTTGTTAGAATTCTATGACCACAACATTGAGGTTGCCATACTACCAAGGTAACCCATAAAGTGAGGTTCAACTGTACTTACTAGTGACCATACTTGCACACACAGTCCCAGGCTCTCTGACATCACTACACCCTGACAGGGGTTCATCAGACTCCCCATCCTGATCATTAAGAAACTCGACAACTGCCAGAATAGTCTGTTTGTGTATGTCAGCGAGACTTGCGTCAAAGCGAGGCAGATCGGCGTCACAGACACAGGCCCGCGTCTGCTCCAGCTGCTTGATGTTAGCCTTCACCTGTTGTACAGTGCGAGACGCGTTGATCTGTTCACGGGTCAATCCTGACCAGTCTTCTACGGCCTTCAGCTGCACACGGAGAGTGAGCAACAATTGTCATTTACATAAAAACGTTTTTATATGACAAGTAGTGTAATGACACATTATATCACGATTCTATGTTTTGTGACATTTGTAACAGGCACTATATATATCACAGTACATAGATTCAACAACAGTTTTATTATCGCACATATATATTTGTTTGTACTTATTGTTTTCTAGCTCACAAAATGTTCAATCCATTATATACACTACTAGCTGAGTAAGCCAGCGGTGCCTGGGTAAAAAAGCTGAAACTTTGAAAATTTAGATCCCGTCCCCAGATAATTATGTTCGCTTCTGGAAAAAGGCAGTCTCCTGATTCCTGTGGTGTGCTGAAATGTTTGAACATTGCACTACACTGTTCAAGTGTGTCCTGAGATTATGTCTCGTGGTCACGTCACAACACAACAAAATGTTAACATGTAGCAGAGTCCACGCATAGCCTTATGAAATATCAAACACTTCATATTCTCCACCCCCGGGAAAAAAATTTAAAAAGTCAAAATTTACTAACCGTCTGCATGGGCCAACTAGATCACATGCAACATTTCAGCCCAATACATTCAAAACTAACTGAGATGTGAGTCCACAGACAGAGAAATACTAGTTTACAATTCAGAGCAAGAAGGGTATGATTATATAAAAATAAGTAGCAATGCAAATTGAACCAGCATGTGCCAAGGGTGATGATTTCAAATGTTCACAAGAACACACAATTTAATAAGATTCAACGGTTTCTAATGTATATATTTGACAACTTTCAATAAGATAAAATAGTGTAAAATAAAATTGTATGCAAACTTCACTGTTGAATTACCTTGGCGCTGAATTACTTCAAACATGTATGTCAACCCTGGCATTTGCACAGTTTTACAACTACTGAACTATGATTTCAAAATGTTTTGAGGACAATTTATTAATGTTGAATATTGAATACTGTTGGCCATCTCCTGAAATATTTTACCAGTAAACCCTAAATTACTAATTTTCTTCATGCTGATATATACAGCTTTCTAAACAAGATCTGGGAGGCTTTTGTGGAACTGGCTCATTATCCTAATGATGTCAGAAGTTTGTTACAAACCCTGGTAATATTGAGCCGATGTCTCGCCAGACGGTCAAGATCTATCTGTAGTATCTTGATGAACTTGTGGATGCTTGGAGCAACACGGCGCAGCGGGTACTTGGTACACTCATCCGTCGTTACGTCTGTTGCTGCAGCTTCCTCAAAACTGGCCATACCACTCACTGCTGAACAGATGCAAATATGTCATCATGATTTTTTTTTTACAAACTTTCAGTTTCAGTTTGAGACGTTGACCAGTATTAGTAACTCAGACTCAGAGTCTCAGATACCGAGTTAGTATACTCTCGAGTCCAGCAGGTTGCCAAAAAATCATACAAAAATGGGATATCATACCAACATCACTCGTTAACTTACATTTTAATAACGAAGACGTAAATACAAGTTGGGTACTTTTCTAGTATCCGCACCCAAATCATAAACATGGCACTTATTAGTGCCATACAAAAACATAACAAAAAACTACAAATCAAATGACGTCGCAATGGTGAGCGATAATATACAACACTGTCCATACATTGGGTTTGCGCATTACCTTTGCATTATAATGTTAATATCTCTCGTCTGTTGTTTACATATAACTTTCGTTTTGTACTTATATCATGTCTCATTTTCAGAACTTCTAAAAACAATACGCGTTATCAATTTGTTGATCTAGAAACAAATCCAGAAAACTCTTAACTGCGCCCTCTTCTGGTTTCTAAACGAGATGATGCAACCAGTGTCTCCATCTATTGGATGCTTGGATGCTCAAACCAAAGTAAGCCTGTTCGTGACCCGTGAAAGCGCCAAGAATGTAAATGCGCCGAAGCCGAAGGTGAAGATTGCAGCACCTCAATCCTCACGCCTCGTAAATATGGCCTAACACAGTAGCAAGTATACATAAACTTCATGTCGCTTACAATAATGATAAAAAAAATCGCCGTAGCTTCAGCTCTAAAAACCTCCAGCTTCAACGTTTCCAAATATTCTATAGCTACTCATAGCTACATAACCATCTCCTAATTATTGGGACATTAATCATACTTTTATTTTTCCTGACTGCTTGCCATGTCTGCTAATACATCCGAGCTGGGGTTCTTCAACATACAGCGCCCTCACACGGATGGGATCAAAACTTAAAACAGATACTTTGAATTTCCCTTGAATACTAAACGACGAGACGTCCGAAATGAAGTACCACAATAACTGTTCCGACAGAGGGCGCTCTAACACAACTAGGGTTTTTGTGCCGTCTTTTACGTATTCTTGACATGTGTAAAATGCGGCACTGTTTTGCGGAACATTTTGCGGAACGCTTGTTTAAATCATCCCACAATCAGCTGTCGAACTCGCATGACTCTGAAACCGCACACATAGGCTATAGCTAAATGTGGATGCAATCTTAAATGTCCGTCAATGTGAAGGTATAATAATATTATGTACATTTACAGCCGATGGAATGTCGACTGGTGGCCCGACGACAGATGTGCTGACTCGACGCCGGAAAGGATGTTTAAAATCATCTACAGCTCGCGGTATGCACCACACGAGCCTGCTACGTCTTCACACATTGTTAAATATTGATATCGTATAACATGTCCGTCAATACGAAAGCATAATGTCTACATTAATGTATATTTACAGTCAATGAAGCGTCGCGGGATGTTCGATTGAATTCAGTGCCAAGATGGCGTTGTTTTGGCTGTTCTGTCTATTGACCACACACGCGACATGCTATTATGTCTATATACATGATCGTATACAAACTATCGCTGGCTATGCGCCTGCACGGTCAAAAACTAATCATTTGAGGATGATTTAAACAAGCGTTCAGCAAAACATGCAAACAAATCCACGTTAGTCACTAGAGGCGCTAATACGCAACTAGGGTCTTGTTGCGTATTAGTGCCTCTATCGGTGGAGTGGAATACAGATCAGAGGTTTTTGCATTGCAACGGTGATGATATAGTTCTATGGATGCCATGGATCGATCTTGTAACTTGGGATGACACAGGAACGTCATTTTGATCTCCAAATCTTAGAACAGTAAAGCAGAAGGTTCCGGACGGAAGTGAGGCTTGCATGTATACATAATTCGTTTCACGCCTTCCGTTTCCTTCTCTGCGACTTTGACTCGAAATAGTCTTTGTCGGAAGGCGGAAATGTTACAGTTTGTTCTTTGATCAATCCTATAACCTCTAAGGTCGGCCCTTAGCCCATGGCTACAACATTCGCTCATTCGATCTTTTGTCTCAAGACCTGTCAGTTCGTAGGGGAGACACGAGGGATGCAGACGCAGCGAATGCTCTCGACCAGGGGCTATGTAACACCAGTCTCAGTAGCGTTTGGACGTCAAGTTCGGTCAACCCCCGTATGTTGTGCATTCAGGTCTTCCTTTCCCCTCCGCCTGCTACCTTTCAGGGTACACTGCATGATTCTCTTAGCAAGGAATTGTGACACGACCGAACCATGGCAGCTTTTCCAATTTCACTGTTGCGAGGAGGGGCTCCCGTGGACCTATCAGGACAGTTATCTGATTTTGGATGAAGTCATTAGACCTCTATTGTTGTGTTGTGCCCAAGACGTAGCAGGCGTCTGAAGCACTTGTTCTGTTCTCAAAGGCCTGGATCTTCTTCAACATACAAGCCGCCAATGCTCAATTTTCGCAGCAGTTAATTACAGAATGTAAACCTGGGCTTGCTTGGGAATCTGACATTGATGCCTTTTCCACATCTCGATGAGCTAGGCCATTGCTATTGTTGCAACGGGTATCTGGCTCGGGAAATCTTTGGCGGACCGTCTTTCTTTGGCGAATAGAGCCGAAATAGTTCCTATGGGATGTCAGAGCGCTTATATCACACTACTCGATCCCTGGCATACCTGTTCAATCGAATACCAAATCGAATTCTTTGGGAAGCATCCAGCTACGCTGAAATTAATGCGCGAAGACTATTCGGGTACACATACCCATCACTGTCTGTAGCCAGGTACTTATTCGCACCGACGTATTTAGAGGCGGACGAGGGGCGGTCGCATTCCCCCAGTGGTTGCAGATTCCACGAGCTCTTCAAGCACGAACAATATTTTCCAGAAATATTTGTATTAGTGGGGCAGATATGTGATTTGATTGTGGCTTTGGTGGTAAAAGCACCAAAATTGGCATAGTTGATGCTAAGAAGGTACTAATTGATTTCAGATATAGTGCCAAGCAAAATTTTCCCCATGGGGCTCTAAAATGTGAAAAATCCAAGATGGCCGCCACCCGAGTCGCGAAATTCTAATTATCGTCATATCTTCCTGAATAAATATCGTATAAACATGAATGAAGTGTCATTGTGTATGTTTTCTGACATAAGGAATCAAATGCCACCACCTATTTTTCGATACAATGCATTTAAATTCAGATTATGATGATATTGATGTTAAAATGGGTGCGGCCAAGGCGAAATAGATAGATTATTCTCAGAAATGGATGTTATATATCAGTATACTATTATCCTCATTCATTTCACATAGTGCCAATTTGACTTTTTGTCATATGAGCTACATGGGCCAGACATATATATGATACATGGTGATGCTCATAATATTTTTGATGAATACCTAACCTAGCACCCATTTGGATGTTAATAAAGAATGTACACATGATACGCCATTCGATGGATGTTATCAATCGCGCTGTCGAACATCCGAATCCTGGACAGGTCATGTACTCACAGTGGATCAACCTTTGTTTGCGATTGCGAATATCATCCAGTGAAATTGGCCAGAATCATACGCAGAAGACAAGTTTGTAGTTCTACTTGGCGGGCTACATATAGAGACGGCAACCTTGGCGACCCTCGGAGATTTGCTCGACGGAAGTGGCTGGACAAATGTTCTCACCCAGGCAGGTATTGCGACTCCAGGAACGGCTGACTCCTTTCTCAAGGGCGCACATGTCAAACGAACCAGGCATGCACACCAAGTCACCTCCAGTGCATTGTCAATTATGCTTCGTAGAGCATATGATGCATATTGCTTGGACACAAGTGAACCACTACCGTTTGATGATTGGTGTGTGAAGCAGGTTGAGGCTTCTCCACAGTTCCACTACTGGTACATGGTCATGCACTTGGAATGCCTTATGCTGGTCTTTGTGCGACCAATTCGCGAAGGAAACTTCCCACTCTACATCACTGCATTGAGAGCACTGGCTCCATGGTTCTTTGCACTGGACCACACACACTATTCTCGCTGGGTTCCCGTACATATACGTGATATGACAACATTGCACGAACGACTCCCTGGTGTAGCGAGAGTTTGACCGAGGCAGCTTCGTAGTGCACAAGTCGACCCGTCCTTTCTCAGCCATAGCTATCGACCACGCGCATGAGCAAAACAACGCAGTCGTCAAAGGTGATGGTGGAGCAATCGGCTTGACACAAAACCCTAGAGCTCTACTGCGATGGATGGTAGCTGGACCAGAAATTGCGAGGACCATCGACGGCTTTGAAACAGCATGCCTGGATAACCACATTGGCACGGACAACGGCAGGCACCACGAACACACAATGGCTGCAAGCGAAGTTCAGGCTCTCGTGGAAGTGATCGAAGACCTTGGAAATCCGTTCATGGAGGCGAGTGGAGATCTTCTGGTTTTGGATACCAGAGACATCGCAGATCCAGCCGTAGTGACAACTGTGCGAGGGATAGAGAAGAAGGGGCATGATCAGTATGACAGCTTTGTAACGGATCGGTTGGTTGAGCGTACATCACCTGTATCAGACACCATCTCTAAGAACAGTATGCCACTGTTCAACATACCATCCACAAGGACACCATCCAAGGCTACACAGATGATAACATCCCTCAAGAGCGACTGTGCACTATTTTCCAGCCTGTACATCGCGTGCCAGACACGATACGGAGACTTGAACAAATTCCTTAAAACATGAAAATCATGCATACCCACCATCCTTGTCGCAGCTGGGAAAATTGCGGTTCGGTACAAAGGCAGATCTCACAGATTGCCTGGAGAAGCTGTGCACATCCAAAGGCGAAGCTCCAGTCATCGACGTCATCATAATAGATGGAGCTGCTATCATCAACATGCTGAAGCCAGTTGGAGCGAAAACCTTCCAAGACTATGCCATGTTAGTGTTCCTTCCATACATCAAAGCACAGTTGGCTAGAGTCTCAAGGGTGGACATCATCTGGGATGTCTACATACCAGATAGCCTGAAGTCCACAGCAAGAGAAAATCGTGGAAAGGGCGTCAGACGACGTGTTGCAGCAGCCAACTCCATCCCGGGAAACTGGCAGGAGTTCCTGCGAGTGGACGAGAACAAGACAGAACTATTCAACTTCTTAGCACATGAAGTCGTGGACAATCTGTCTACAGAGAAAGAAGTCTTCTCAACCTGTGGGAAGCATGTGCTGTGCTCACGTGACCATCAAGATGTCTCGGCATTGGCACCATGCTCTCACGAAGAGGCGGATACGCGCATGTTCCTGCACGCCAAGGATGCGGCCGATAAAGGTCATCGGCGGATCATGCTGCGAACAGTGGATACAGACGTTGTCGTACTGGCTGTCTCCACTGTTGTGTCAATGGAGAACACACAGCTGTGGATAGCGTTTGGCATGGGTAAACACCTGAGGTACATACCAGCTCATGAAATTGCCACCTCTTTGGGTGCAGAGAAAGCACAAGCTCTTCCCATGTTCCACGCCTTCACCGGTTGTGACACAGTCTCGTCGTTTGCTGGGAAAGGCAAAAAGACAGCCTTCCACACGTGGAGGTCATTCAATGCTACAACGGAGGTCTTCGCTAGACTTGTCACACGACCGACAAGTTTGGACAATGTCTGCATGTCTGTACTCGAGTCATACGTGGTGCTTATGTATGATCGGGGGAGTGACGAAACTACTGTGGACTCAGCCAGGAAGCACATGTTCACGTCAAAAGCCAGATCTATCGACGCCATTCCACCAACCAGAGCTGCACTGCTGCAGCATGCAAGACGAGCAATATACCAGGGTGGCCATGTATGGGGTCAGGCCCAGGTCCGAGATCCAGATCTTCCTTCTCCAGAGTCCTGGGGATGGAGCAAGAATCCGACGCGAGGATGGGAACCGATGTGGACTTTACTCACAGAAGCGGCCGTGTCCTGCTCAGAGTTGTTAAGATGCGGCTGTAAGAAGGGATGCAGAGGGCTGTGCAAATGTGTTAACGCTAATCTGAAGTGCACGTCACTATGCCACTGCTATGGCAACTGTGAACACAGTGATCACTATTAAGATGTGATGCCTACTGTCTAGCAGCTGTTCAGTGTCTATCAGAGTTGTTATTTTGTTCAGAACTGTATGTGTTTGGAATTACCAAATTGTTTTGTTAATTTTTCTACTCCATTTTACATCGATATATCTGCCATTGTATCACATTTGCCAACTGTGAAGGCTTCAATTAGATAACATAGTAATCACACACGAATGATGGTACTTGGTGTAATATTAATTATGTCACTCAGTTGTATATTATATATATATATATATATATATTAGTTTTTTTTAATTTGTATTGGTGGCTTTTAGCAGTGAGTCGAGTCTGTGAATTTTCACCATTTTGTTTAAGATGGGATGTCTAGCAGCAGTTGCGTATTCGGCAACTGTGAACACAGTGATCACTATTAAGATGTGATGTCGAGCAGCAGTTCAGTGTCTATCAGATTTATTGTTTTTGTTCACAACTGTATGCGTTTGGAAATACGAAATATGTTTGTTGATGTTTCTTGTCCATTTTATATGAGTTTGTCACTCATTGCATGGCATTATGTCAAGTGTGAAGGCTTCAATTGGATAATGTTGTAATAATACAGGAGTGATGGCAGTATTACTTATGTCACTCAGTTGTATATTTGTTTTATTTTATATTGTTGCTTTTTTGCCAAAGTGATGAGTCCAGTCTTATGTTCAACATTTTGTTTTGAATGGTGCTTTATTTTATTTATTTATTTTTGTTTCATCTTGTCAAGCTGTATAAAATGACAGCAATTATCATTATTGAATATCGATGTTAACGTTTTGAATTATATTCAATATAAATATGTATGAACAGTTGAAAATATGATTCCATGCTATTGTACCAACATGATTGGCAATAAAACAAATCCATTTATTGCACCCAAATTTCTTGTCGTATTGCATTTTTACGATCATATTTTACACATTATTCTTGTAAATGTTATTTTTTTTACATTTTACCATTCAAATGATGGTTCCTTTGGAATCCCCATACATGAAAACATAGAAATAGACACTTCATTCATCTTTTTATGTCAATTATTAATGAAGATAAAGCCTTTTCTAAATGTTCACACTTCGATTGGTAGCCATCTTGGATTTGGTCATTTTATGGACACCAGGGGGAAAATTCAGCAAATCGTTTAGTACCTCTTTAACATCAACTATGCCAATTTTGGTGCTTTTACCACCAAACCCACAATCCATCTGATATTTGCCACATATCCGCCTCACTATATACAATGTCAATCTCCCCGAGCAGGGAAGAGATCCGTATATCGGTGGTCATCGGATGGATCAGAAAATAGAAGCTATATTATTTGATTTACTTCCATATCAACATCTACTATCCCCTTGTTGACAATATTACATCCAACTTCGAAGTTCGATTCGGAGTTGGCGCACCATTTCGTTGTATGCGTCATTCCTTCATAATCTCTTGTCATTAAGATTAAATTTGAGCTATGGCGCATGAAATAGATCAACACGGAAGTATCGAAACGGACGAACACCGCTTACATTCACAAATCGGAATTGTTTATGCAAATTGGGTCACATATGTTCCCCCAATCAAAAATCGTTAATGCTTACTCGTACAGCTGAATGAACTAGAGCAATGTAGGGTGAACGAACTTGCCCGAGGTTCGACACAGCAGCACATGATTCGAACCCGGGTTCTCTAAGTCCTTCGTTGTTATCGTATAGTTGTTGCTCTCAGTACTTAGCGCAAAACTACTACTACATAGTCTAGTTCCTTAGCGCGTAACCGCTATTGTCAGCTTAAAGTCGCTGTTACACCGCCTTGCAACAGAAAGAAGCAGATAGCGATGACACCGTAAAACACGAATGTGATAATAACACGTTCGACGAATCTGATAAATGTGTTCTCTAAAATGTTAGTTATCGTCAAAGATTATTCCTACGAGTTGAAACTGCAGGCATAACATGCTGGCTAAGTATATGTTAGGAATACATTTTAGTTCACCAACAGTTTTGTGCCAATAGTCTGAAACTCAATTTTATTTACATTTAGCATAATGTACTTTCATTCCTCCAGTGACAAATTTCATCAAGACAATTTCTAAATTGCTGCAAAGAACAATTCGCATCTGGAGTAGCCAAGGAAATATACGTCTGTGTAGTGTCTGCATAACGATGGTGACTCAAATGATGACTATTAATAACTAACTCAATGGAGTTGTGTACGGTGTAAAAAGTAGCGGTCCCAAAACTGAACCCTGCGGAACACCACATGAAACATTAGAATGAAGTTGTTTATATGCAGATTGGAACACATTTGATAAATTATTTAAATTAATGTGAGATCCAAGGCGTTTTGCTACCACTTTTTCAAATATCTTGCGAACAGAGAACATTATATGTACGATATGGACACGGAAACCTTATCTCCATATATATATATTTAAAACTCGCGTTGTTTACAACGTTGCCCCTTGTCTATAAATAGGTAATCTTTTGGGTTCACGCAGTTTGTTCTAACTAATGAAGCAGAAGGAAACTTCCCTCGTTTTGCTGCGTAGTTCTAACAAGCCCTGCGGCCTATCGGTTGTTATCAACTCGGGTTATGCTAATTGCGCCTACAATAACATCACGCAGCCTGCAGAAATAGAGTCTAGGTACCTGCAATCATGTGGTTGTTAGCAATATGTGAACTTTCCGCATTTCAGTGATAGTTTTGACAAGACAAAGGCACGCATTAAAGCGGCTGTTTTTTACGTCGCAAACATGCGCCCAAGGCCACACGCATACCGGGGTAATGTCAGAGTTGGTTCCGGGGAAGAAAAACGCCTCAAACGCACGTTAATAATGATCGAGGGCCCAGTCAGCTTCCACGAACCCGAGTTGAAACTGTAGCGCGTGTCGGACTATTATCAACGGTTTCAGGTACACTCGCGGACCGCCGGAAGGAAGCGTGCGCACCTGGCTGTGACGATGGCGGATGACGATTCGCATCGTGTGATACACGATCTATGACTGATGCCGTTTGCTCGACACGTGCACCGAGCGAACCTAGGACCACTCCCTCCCAGTGGCGCCCGGTCGAGCTTGTCGACACGTCCGTCCGCACGTGACCGAGTACAGCGTTACACTAATGACGACAGGGCACACTATGCAATTCACCCGCCGTAACGCACATGACGAGTCAAGTGTTGACAGTGGGTTGCAAGTGTGAACTTTCAGAGAAAGTCTGCGAGTGGAAACCATTACATGAACGATGCAATAGCTTTGGATTTCCGTGA
>OZ024857.1:36132140-36149640 GCA_964017155.1 Oasisia sp. SBJ-2009 | reverse complement strand
ATACTCTCTCAGGACACAACCAGTCACTCGGGCATCAATAATAGCTAGGACTTGTCTCTAACCAGATCATCACTTCTGTGAACAGTTACCCTGGTGGAAATGTCGTAGGCCCTAGTCCCAGATTCGGTCGGCCCGTAGGCCTAATTGCGGTCGGGCCCAGATTTGGCACGAATGCGGGCTAGGACTCTCCATTGCTACTAACATAGTTTCCGTTAGTAATACATGAAATATTTCAATATGATTGTTATTCGTTAAATTTAAATGCATGCGCGGTATGCGTTTTGAGGAAACTCGGCCAGGGCTTGACATATGTCACGTCAGAGCAGATGCAATCGCAGATACAGATAATGCGTTTTACAGAATCTGAGCCCGGCGGAATCTGGGATCACCGTAGCGGTATCGAAGCTTGGGCAAATTGATTCAGTCCACATTGTTCCAGTTCTCTTGTCTGAATGCGTGTCTGGTTATACACAACAAGTTGTAAATGTGATTAAACGAACGGTCTCATCGCAGTAACGGCATGGCTGAATACTTTCAACATTTTGTGTGTGTTAGTCTTTCACCTGAATATATAAATATATATATATATATATATATATATATATATATATATATATATATATATATATATATATATATATATATATATATATATTATATATATATATATATATATATATATATATATATATATATATATATATATATATATATATATATATTGTATTGCTGGTATACACAATTAAGTTACTCTTTTTAAAATATACGTTCAAATAATAAAAATGAAAAATTTACATTTTCCCAAATTAACATACCAAAGTGTAATCCGAGAAAACTCTTGAGCAAAGTGTCCTACGTGTCAGTACAGGAACTGAGCCGAAGTTCACCTGCACGCATGTGCTGGTAGATCAACAGTAGATAGTGTTATCTCTCCCAATTGAACTCCCCTAGTTGCCATACAAACCAACCGAATCCCTCCCGATGACATATCACACACCTCGTCACCGCATACGACTGGGTGCATCGTGTACCAGTTCTAAGCATTGCATAGCACACTAAGTACTATAAATTAAGATTTTACGTGCAGATAAATCTTTAAATTACTTCGAAGTATAAAAAAATGCAGATTTACCATTTATCAAAACAGTGAATAGTATTTCTCAATGCAAACCGTTTCATTGCCAACGCCAACGCGCGATCTTGTGTGCATCTAACAATTTCCGTCATAGCTCGTGTCACACGATCCCTTCAACTTTTTCATGTTGCAAGTCATGCATGCAAACTGCTACTCTCAAATGCACCAAACTGTCAACTTGCTTATTACTCTTTCAGTCTAACAAGGAAAACTGCGTATTATCTCTAAATACAGGGTCCGGATTAGTAGTGTCGAGTAACATTACAAAAACGAGAGGAAATTAACTCCACCACTTTGTCAGTTTGTGTACAAGAGAGAGGTGAGTGAAAACTGTAGCCGCAGGCTGTCTCGTGTTATCCCTGCGGTCAAATGGGGCGAAAGTGGCGGAACTTCCCCTCCTGGAAAATTACATTTTAAATTTCAACGTATATTTTTAATTCCTGTGCATTTTCTGCAGATCTTTTCGGAAGATTTTTTAGTTAGTGCAGTTCGATGATAGACAGTCTAGACGTATTTATTTAATTAATATTTTGGTTTTAAAATATTTAAGTTTTTAAATTTGATTTCAATGATTACGTATGGCATTAAATCGGAAGTTCAATTATTACAATTTTAAAGTAAAAACGTTGAGCTAAACCGCCAATGCGGGAGACCCCCAATAATTTTGTCACCGTTGTCCGATAGACAGTAGCGCAGTTACGTAACAGTTGAGCCGGCAGGCGGCGACACAGTACTCAACCGCGTCGTCTGCGCCGTTCGATGAGGTCAACAGTTGACCTGAGAGAGGTCACGGCTGTCAGTCAGCGCCTGACATGCGTGCTGACGACCAGTCGGCGCTGCCACGGCACGAGTTGTGTTTGTGTACGTCGCAAAATCCGTGGGTGGAACGCGACTGAATGGTCGTGTGGGAGTTTGTGTGGGCTGAGTCTCGACGCTAGCTCGGCGGCGTCTCGGCTGCGTTATTAATCGGGACTGACTGACTGGTAAACAACAACAACTACATCGGCGACGCGGGAAGCTGGCAGTAGACGCGCGCAGGTGAGCAACTTTCTTCTTATTTCAGAAATATAAATGTTGTCGCGTCTTTTTTCCGCTTGCTGACAACGCGCATTTATTTTAGCCGACGGCAACACGTGTGTTTTAGATCGGGCGCCGGCGCTGTCGATGCAATGTTGTTGTCAGTTCGTGCATTCATCAGTACCGTTCTGGTCCCGTGATTTGGTGTGGGTGGATGAACGAACTCCCCCTCCGTACACACACCCCATGGGGTCACAGTGGACCGACCTTGGAAAGATGCCATGGGCGCACTTTGGATGATGCGTGATAACTGCAGTTTCATTTCGGGACGTCAAGCGTTGAAAGGCGCAGACCCCAGGCTATTTATAAGTTCGAGGGTCTAAAGTTAACCGCAGCTGGTCAGCTCATAGCAATAAAGGCCAGTAAGCAACACGTCAACGGCAGCCGTCCGTTGTTCATGCCTTCAACCTACAACCCTTAATTACCTCGTAATTGTTTTATCAGGGTCGACTGGAAACATATTCAATGATGTCCAGATATTTAGTGTGTTAGAATAATTTAACTTACAGTTTAATAAGAGGACAAGTTAGTACTATGAATAGTTAAATTCATCATAATTAACATAATTAGAGTAGATTGGGTAATGTAGCATTAACAGTTGAAGTACATTGTAATAATGGTGGAGTTTCAATTGTTGGATTTGTTCAACTAATCAAATTAATGAAGAACCTGCTATAAATAGGTTATAATTTTTGTTTGCCTATGGATGGTGTTACCAATAGTAATTATAATTATTATGCAGTGATTGGACTGTGCTGTAGTTGTGACATGTTTCAGTGTTCAATCGCGTGCAAAGACACATGTTACTTATTTACATGACTGACATTCGACTTGTTGTCTTTGAAACAACTCCACACTTTCACTAAATATTATGTAAAATGATAAGCACATCTATAAAAAGTTTTAATAGTTAGTAATTCTTTCTTCAAGAACTATCGAAAACAAGCACTGCATTGTTATCTGATGGAGGCTCTTTACACATAACAAGGTAATTACTTTCACTTGTTTGTAAATAAACTGGTTCCAAGTGAGAGATTAGCAGGTTGCCCAAGGCTACTATAATTATTTAGGAAATACAGAGAAGAGTTTATCAGCAATGAGGGCGAGGAGGTGCAGAAGTCAAGTGACAGTGGTGGGTCACTTCAAATGAAGGACACTCTGTCACCAAGTCTGTGATAAGTGTTGCATAGTTGCATAATCTACCGCCTGCTTAAGATTTAATATGTATTAATACAAATTAAATAAACCATAATTAAAACTATAATTATTTTCTATAGCTTCATTATCAGAAATATTAGCAGGAGGAAGGAAAACAAATAATTTTATTTAGCCTTGTTTTTCAGCTAGGTGATATATGATATTTAGATAATTTAATGAGTATACATGACAACATGTGTTTACGTGCACTACAATGCTGTCAATATGGACCTAACGTCCTTCACAAGTGCACAATATAAATTAATAATGTTAGCTTCTAGGCACCCAACAAAACTACAAAAAGTTTGCTCCAGTAAATTACTCCCAGGTTAAAATAGCTGTTGCTACATTCAGGGTTTTGCAGACCTGGGGATGTCAGGCAATTAATTACCTGTGCATATGCTCCAGCCTTTGTTCCACTGTATTCAATAGCACAGTATCTCTCTGGACACTGTGTGCTCATCTTGAATTTCAGTTGCATCCTAATCTCTCATGGCATGTGAAATTGCATTTTTACAACGTGCACCTCGGTTTACAGACGGATCCATAAAAACGCAGATTATCTCAGAATCATTCATTTGCGTGACAAAATAAATAATTGGTTGCGAGGTAATTGAGATGAGTGTACTTGCACCAGGCGACTGAGGAGATGTCTGAAGAACAGGTCACGGTGAAGGTCAAACATCAAGGTCATTTGTTTTGTAATCTGATGCATTGATGCATAATGCCATCGTTTTTATTACGATTGCGTGTTATCCACGAAGGCGTAACTGGCTGCGTAAAGAGCTCGAATGATGCAGGGCAGCGATAAAGCAGCTTCTGGTGCCTTTTAAACCGGCATCTATGTTTGATGGTCTTCTATCCTTTCCGTACTTAAGGCAGGCGGGATAAGATATGCATTTCAAGTATGGTTGCAGACTTTCACCTTGAGGCACTGTGGTTATGGCAGACATTGTAATAATGTAAATATACATTGTTGCAGCTCTGGTAATAGGTTCATTTTGGGATTGGGTGTGCCTGAAGAAAAGAAACTAATAACGTTATAAATGTAGTGCGATTATGCTCTTCTCGAATTTATGTCATGTATTAGCATGCACGTGTTGTTTGTGCACTGTGCAGTTGAACTCGTAGATGTGTGTAACTAAGTTCATGGTCTCCTGGACATGTACTAAATATTCACAGTTGACCACTATGATGACCACCGTGATGACCAGTCAAACTACTGACATGTTCCAACCAGTGCTGCAGCCTGTGCTGTACTCATTTGCTAGCCTAGTTTTGTTTACAGTTTGTCCCCGTGTATTTGTTTACAGTTTGCGATGTGTATCATGACGCATTGATTGTTATGTTAAACCGGGTCAGCTACACTTGGTACGTGTCCAAGTTGGTCGTCTCTGAGCCTGCAGTTTCTAAACTTATTGACATTTGCGAAGGAGGTTAGGCAAGATTATGACATGTGTCTGGCCTTGACCACAGGTTGTATTTTGAAGGTATTGTCTGTAGTATTGTCATACGTTGCAATAAAGCCCAATAATTTACTTGTATTAAAACCACCGTAAAAATGTGACAAGGGTTACTAAAATGGATTAAATATGACGATTTCGAACCATCTCTAGATAGGCAAGTTTGGACACCTTGAAAGTAAGAACACATTTCAGCAGGAGGTGGTATTTCAGAGGTTCTCCCCACGCTGATAGACAGACCAGAGGAACGGTAATCTGTGTTAACTGAATGCACCAATGAGTGTAGAGTGTGTAGCTGTAGCACGGCTTACAACACCAGCATGATAGGGCCATACATTTGGGGCCTAAACAGTACATTAACAGGAGGTGCTGGTGGTGATAAGTATCGCAGTACCAAGTGCACAGTGTAGTAGTGGGTCCGTGTATTACGATGTCAAACAAACTCATCGCTGTGCCACGCGATCTAGGCTACTGATAAAACACTACTACAATAAAAAGCGGCTCCATGCACACCTTTATTAAATTAGCATGTAATTGAAAGTAATTAGTCATTGGTTGCATGCACTGGTGCACTAAATGACTGCGGTTTACAGTCAGAGCACATCTAGGTAGCCTGGATCATGTGTAATCATCTCTAGCGATTCACTATTACCGTAGTGGATCTACTAAAAGACACAACAGAAAAATAGCGCTATTTAAATACCAACTTATGTAAGAATATGTAAACACAATTTGACATCAGGAAATTGTTATAGATATATAAGTTTTCATTTAAAATAAAGTGCATAGTAAAATAACCGTATAAATTTATGTCATTAATTAAAACATAATAGAATTGTTATCTGGGTATAATAATTTTTTTAGTAATGTAATATTTTTAGATAATCTATTTATGGTTTAAAGAACATGTTGCATATAAAATAATGTATGGTAATTGTCCTACCCTGGAGATAAAGCATGAGTTAATTTCCCCGGGGAGGGTATAGATTACAGTATTTTTAAGTATCTCATTTCCACTGGTTTTTGCCGTCCGTGGGGGCAAGATGTGAAATGAGTTTGGGTGTGGGTGACAACCGGCTTCCTCATTTAGACGTGAGGAAGTATCCCGTTCTTACGCAACTCAATTTCTTTTCCATAATGGTTATTGTGCCCCGGGGCAAGTTGACAGGACCCTGGAAATAACCGTCTGTTGACAACACAAAGCCGATATGAGCACAAGTGGGTGGGAGGGAGACAAAGGGTCTCCTCCTACAGGAAATGATGTCATCGTGATAGTCAATTCATGACCTTGACCTTCGTGTTAATGAAACCACGCGGGGGGGTCTTTCAGTCCGTCTGTGTTTACATATGTAAACACGGGGCAGTATTAAAAGCTCAATGCATCCTTTACGATTCAGTTATACTACCAGGCAGCCTAAACGACCCACGCAAACATTCACACACGTGTGTGTGCAGTCATGCGTGCAGTTACGGGCCAAGGTAACGGTGCGGCTAAATAATGAATGCAAACCAGGTAAATACAATTATTTTTGTATGGAAATTTTAATTAGAGTTTTTACCCTCCGAGCCAGGCAAACTCTTTGGACCCGTCGGCACTGTTTGTGGTTCTCTGAACATGGAACGGGGTCATGGCGTAGACGACACGATGGGTGTGTCGCAAGTTTCGTTAATGGGTCAACCTCAGTTTCTGGAACTTCCTGTTTTTATATTTATCTTATTAGTCATCTTTGCGTGATTATGCCATGGTAAAAAGACTCGCTCTAGTGCCTGGTTCATTGTCGACCCGCTCCCTGGTGCCACAGCTGTAGTTTATGGTCTGCGATGCACCGATAGCGTCAGTGTAGTTTGAGATATATTTACACCGCCTGTGTCCTATGTACGCCCGCTGCGACTGTCACTATCAGAGGTTTTATAGTAAATTAAATCAGCAACAGTAACCTACATGTGTACTCAAATTGTTCAGTAACAGTTTATGTCAATCTCCTGTTCAGTTTCTATATATTCAGTAGAATACGTTATTTTAAAATAAAGTAGACATTGAGTCACACACGCACATGTGCACATACACAGACATATATATGTGCACAGACACTCGCACAGGCATACAGCATGCACGCATCCTGTTATTCAGCATCAACCTCTTACATTTTATAGAATCATAATTCTGTAAAGTTATGCTACTACACTGTATACATTTATGATCCACTTAAATCTGGTATTTATTCCAGAAAACCTGTTCATCAGACATACCAATGTATCCTCAGTAGTGTGATATACACACTATAGTTACATGTACTGTTATAAATGGTACCAGTGAGCAACATGTTGATACACTTTTAAATGGTACTAGTGAGCAACATGTTGATACTCTTTACATGCATGTAATAAAACTGTTATTTTATTTCAGTAACAAATGATGCAATTAAATCTGACCACTGTCTGCACAGACATGAATCAGGAAGATTTACTGCACAAACTGTAAATGTTTTTCCTCTGAAAGATGAGCTATTGATTGCAAGATGGCTGACCAGGCACTTCCCTCTAGACCTGCTGATGACGCACGTCGTGGCACTCTAAATCTGCCGACAGTGCTAAATTATTCACACCAGGTGATCACTAGTGCAGGAGAAAACGTCAACACCACCATATATTTTTAGTTTTCTCCTCATTGAGATTGCCGCTGGAAAGGTCAATTTTAAGAATGTATAAAATATTAAGACCTGACAATTTCTTGGTAACTTCTTGTACAAAAAGTCACTTTGCTACATGCAAGCGATGGAAAATTGTCCTGTATCAAACTTGAATGGAATATTATGCAATTGTTGGCATGGAAAAATAATGGTTATGCAGCATGGTAAATGTAGACGTTTAAATATATTCAGGGTTGAGTCAATTAATCCCCAAACGACAGTCTTGTTCAATCTTAACAAAAATTCTGACGTGAGACGTTGCTCTTAAGTGTCTATAATATATATATATATATATATATATATATATATATATATATAATGATTACTCAAATCATTTTGATATGCCATAAACTGAATGAGCATATATTATTTATCTAGATGCAAGAACGATGCCTGTTGCAGTCCTTAAAAACATTTCCAAGAAATGGAGTTTGGAGGTTTACCAGATTGGGGCGTATCACAGCTGCATAAAAGCATTACCATGTAGTGTTTTGGTTATTTTGGAAAAATCCGCTCTCTAATGCACAGTTTCAGTTGGAGCATTAAATGTTGAGACCCAAAAATAGAAATGAATAGATATACTTCTGCATCTTCGTGAACAAGTTGTGATGTTTTATGGTGACTCCAGTAGGTAATGCTGAAAGGAAACATTACTCCCAGTGTTATGAGAATTATGATTTCTGTCATGATTGACATTCCCAGAATATTTGTGTTTTTACAACATGGGGCACTTTCAATATGCACGAGAAATTTGTATTCAATTCAGTTCGATTGTTCTAAAGGTACCCTAGGGGTCAAGGGCTAAAAAAAATTACATTTTCAGTTTGCCTATTATTTTCAAAAACTGAACTAACCTTTTCTCAAATGTTCTGCTCTTTGTGTAAAGAAGTAATATAGAATAAATTGGCATTGTATTGGATGTTTCTAAGGGCTCATTTGAGCCTCCCAAAAAGCTACATTTGCCTGTGTATTCACTGACTTCAATATTCCTGGACTTGTGTATTCGCCTACCTTTTGTGTATTCTCCATAGTTGTGTATTCCTGGACTTGCGTATTGGCTACCCTACGACCACTGGTTCTAACTGTCTACTCAGTCTACTGTGGGTGGACTCTGTCTGTTGTGTGACGGATCCACTACTGTTGATAGCTGGTGGTTATGTCTGCAACACATTCCATTCTAATATATGCTTTTATTCGAGGCATTGTCACAACTAAGAAGGTAATTACTAATAGTAATACTATTGTTGTTAACATGTTGATAACATTTGCAGTTGATTTTGTTTTGTCAAGTACAGTGTATCTATGACACTGGACAGCCGTTTGCTGGCCACAGGGCATATATCCAGAGATAACCAGAGCAGTGTAAATGTATAATGGCATATTGAAGCTAATACATATTTTTTTTGTTTTGTACAGGCATTTCCCGTTGTTGTGCCACAAAGGAAATATGTATTTGATCAAATCCTTCTGAAGGCATTTCAGTGCCACACAAAATGGATTTTGTTTATTTTTCAAAAACTAGTTCAAATAAAATTTATATTAACAATTTATATTAACACTCCACTCCATGTAATGCTGCTAGGAGTGTGATTAACCAAAATTACAATGTAGTCCTAAGAACTCCAGGGCCTCTTGGCCCTTTTTTACCTGAAAATATATATTGCTAATAAACATAATTTTGTTTAAATATATGTTCAAATGAAAAAAGTGAAAATTCTACGTTTTTTCAAACTAACATGCCCAGATGTAACCTAAGACAAGTCTCAGCAAAGTGCCCTATTGGACAGGAACTAGACCAAAGTTCACCTTCATGCATATGCTGATGGATCAACAGTAGGCTGAACTGTCACTGGCCCACACAGAAGAATCGTCCCAGATGTGATGCTAACCAATTAAATCACTCTTGATGACATCACTAATCCAGGATGGCCATATTCTGGCAGTAAGCCAAAACTAGGTTAATTTTGAAATTATTATCTCTTTAAATTCACTGTTAAGAGGATATTTTGTAAGCAAGATGTCATGAAGATACCTGTCACAATTGAGCTCATTTATATATAAGGGATGCATGTAATTTTTTAATAAAAATACTACCTTACGGGTAGTTCCTCTTTGTATTTTTTTACACACTGTACTTTTTGCATTTTCAGTATTAGCCCTCTTGTTGCTGAATTATGTAAATCACTGTCATGTGATTTAAATAGACGTATTTCCCTGTAATCACCTGAGCTCGCCATCGACAGACGACCGACACGGGTTAAACAAGTATACTCTTTGATGACGACGACGTTGATGTGGGCATTTGAAGTATTGTGTCGACGTCGATGACGCACTGCGGTGACGCAGTGTGGTGACGCACTGAGACGACGTCGTCAGACCCTGGCGATGTCTCTTGTGGCCGTAGTGTCGCCATTGTGGGAAGACATGCATTAATAAAAGCCTCCTAAACGGCGATGGTTTATTTTTATGCATTAGCTCCCCGGCGTGTCGGGATCGTCATGCCGCAAATATTACCGCGCCCGTGATGTGACGAGACCCAAGTCTCCAAGGGTCTCCCGTAATAGCTGTCACCGTCGGTGACATAACCACAAGGGAATGAGTTTCTTTCAGTTTGTTGCATAACACCGGGGTCTCGTTATGTTTCAACAAGGTTTAACAAGACTGCCGTCCAAGTAAAAGCCGTCCTTTAAGTGTTTCAATATTTAATACACATCTAATTTATCTTCTCTGACTTCTAACGCTAGTTATTAAGCCATCTTCTTTTCAGCAGGTTTTCATTGGTTGTAAAATTGGCTTAGTTGATGCAATCAATGGGCATTTAGTAGAGGTAATCACCCATTGCACCCCAACACCCCCACCAGGCCTTTATCTAGATCTTTATCAAAGTTAGTTTATTTCAGGTCTGACCCACATTTAAAAAAAGTCCATGACCAAGAAATTGGCCTAGTTTCTAAGGACCATTCTTTGTTGAGGACATAGGGGACACATTACACGTAACGCACATAATTTATTACGCACATCTTCTTTCCGTTGTCTGAAATAACATTGTTTTGAAATGTAGTCTAAGTCGTAAGAAAACAATTAATTTCATAAGCCTCTGTTATTTTCTGTGTGTGTTAATTGATATTTGCACCAAAATTTATATTTTGTAAATGTGTTATGTTCTTGGATGTTAAGTCTTTGTGTGATACTGTTAAGCTTCCCAACTTATATATATATATATATATACCCTGGTATATATAATATGTATAATATATACAAAATTCTTTTTATGAAATGTGACATGAGTTTGAATGGATCATTTGTCACAAGATATCATCATCAAAGCTATCAGATCGAGGTCTTTGGATCATTTGCTGTCTGGGAAAAAAGAATAGGGCCTTGGTGCAAATGAACCAGTTCTTTTGCACAAATGAACGCTATTGTACGCCAAGTGGTCCAGTGCATATGCCCATAAATAGAGACCATACACGTGGGTACTGAAATGGAATAGATAAGGCCAGAGACCATCACCACAGACATTATTTGTAATGTACATCTGGACCACAGAAACAAATGAAAAAAGACAAAAGATTTAGAAAGAATGTGAGAAGACAAAGATGGAAGGATCGGTTGCTGTCCGCTTTGTGTGTCTGTCTGGGCTAGTGGGGCGAGTAACCCCCCCCCCTGTAAACTAGAGGTCAAAGGAGTTGATTTCTTTTCAAATTACCACCTTTTTGCAAATTTGTATGATAAATCGTGACAAGAAAATGTCCTGCGTGTGAGTGAAAGAAATCCTAGAACTCAGTATCTGATTTAACAAGATTTAACAATTGATTACCGTGGAGAGCAGAACCCTAGTTGGCATGTGGAGAAGAAGGCTTTGGCTTATCGAGAATCCACCATTGCTTTTTCTGTGTGTAGCCTGCCATTCTAGGATAGTTGTCGGTTGTGCCTGTAAACAAGTGCTGGTGACACTCACTATCTGTACTCACGACTCAGACAGCTTCTGTCGCTGGTAAACTGTTCTATGGCACATTCTCTAGTCTCGCATAGTTTTTATTCTGAAATGTTGAATGAGCCTGCTTGGAATGAATTTAGTGATTTACACGGTATTTCAGGTTGCATTGGTTCATATGGCTATTTGAAAATTTGATTTAGTAAGTAATTATTTGTAATAGTAAATCTAGAAGTTGACTTCATGACACTGTTCAGAATTTGGTTTAATTCGTAGTCGATGTAGATGTGTTTAGCACGTGGCAAGTTAGGTTGGCCTTCTTTGAATATCACCTTAATAACAAGATAGAGCAGATATACAATACAATAATGACTTGTCCATATTAAATGGTTTCTTTGTTCCCTGAATGTGCCTGGTTTTAGGGTGGAATCAACCTATCCACCCCCACTGTAATGAAGCCGCCCCTGGTGGAATTGGGCGGGTGGAAAACTCATGGGGTGTTTTGGTGACGAGGCATACAGACATGTTGCGTTTACCGTGGGGGGAGCACCAGTCCCACAGAGTTCACTACTAGAGCCACCTGGTGATCAAATGTTCAGGGAAAATAAAACTCAGTGGTGGCTGTCGAAATAAGAACGATATAAGTTCTTGCTCTAAGTTACACTGTCTACAGTAGTGCTATTGTATCAATGAAACCAACCCCACACCACCTAGAATTATTAACTTTCACTGAAGTCTGATCTTTGCAGATTTTATATTGTAAAATTGGGTCATTAAATTTACCCTTACCCCAAGATTTGTGCATTTATTCACATGTGGACCATGATTCACCTTTTAATTCATTTTTTTGTGGGATACTTAGATTATGTTTATTTCAGTTTTGCAAATTGTTGTTTTGTTGACAATTAATTTATGAACTGTGCATAAAAAGTGTAAAGAGAATTTATAGTAACACAGATTGGACCTCTTGTCTAACATTATATCTTTTTCACATGACATGATGCGTTAATTACGATCTAAATGTGGTGAGTCATTACGGAGAGAGGATTATTTATAGGTTCTTCGCTGGCTATTCTGAAACTGTCTGAAACACCCCCTCCATTTGCAGCTGCCCCCCCCCAGGGACAAGGCGGGGAGAAATCTATATTTGAATGACAGAGGGTGGACATAAAGCACATTGTTGTTTGACATCCCTAACCACATAGGGCCTGCAAAGGTGAAAGTTAGCAATGATCTGTCACTTCTGACGGCTGGCTGGTCTGAGGTGGGCATGACGGCTGTGGGTGGCGGTGACATATGTGCAGCAGTGTGACGCTCACAATTACGCAGTTTGATTGATGTCTACAGCACTTTGTCTTCCCGTCATACATTGCATTCAGGCTGCATATATGTTACCTTTGTGACGTGATTCATTTCACTGGATTGGTACTTTGTGGCATTTCTTGCATATATAATCCTATAATTGATCATGATGTAATTTCTTGATATGATTGGGTGTAGTCGTGGACACAGGTGGACAGAAATAGGTGCAGTGACTCGCTGTTTTAATGGGATATAAGCTGTTGGGATATTGCTATTAAATCTAGGGGTGATTTGTGTTTTTGTTAGGTGATGTAGGTACTCTCCCTAGGAATTCAAAGTTAAGGATGTTGCGTAAATTCATTCATCATGTCTACTCCTGCAGCACACCCTAATGAACATAGGGAGTCTTCAGCAAGGCAGTTTCAACCTTATATGTTCATCTGCATAGTTTTCTATGTAAGAAAGGTAAGTTTGTTTATAGCATAGTATCCAATTCTCAGGTTTGCTCAAAGCGCTTTACACTTTACTTCCCTGACAGACCTGTTCAATCAGACACCATCTCAATTTCTCTGGGAAGCATCCAGCCATATGCTACAGTTAATGAGCGAAGGCTGCTCATACACATATCCACCACGGTCTATAGCCAGTTACTCATTTATACAGCTGAGTGAACTGGAGCAATGTAGAGTGAAAAACTTGCCCAAGGTTTTAACACCGCAGCACAGGGTTCGAACCCAGGTTCTTGGTCGAGTCCAAAGCTCTACCCCCAGCTATCTCATCATTCTCGTGTCAAAATAAATTTTCCTTAGAATATAAGTTGACTTGCTTACCTATACTACTTATGTTAAAAAGGTGCAACCGCAAGGGTATTTGTTGTTTTGTTGGCTAGCTCAAGGGGTACCAGGGCCAAGAAGTTTCCCCACTGTTGCCTTAGAATGACTTTTTATTTAGTAACCCTCTGTGGTAAAAAATGAATGTACGCCTCACTGGTTGTTTTCTTTCCACATCTGTAGCCATTTATAAACACAGGTTTATAAGAACCGTGACTTCTATGAAACCCAGGGCTGCAACGTATCACATGCCTACGCCCGCACACTTGAAAAAGATAACTCTGCCTGCAGCCCAGACGCTGCTAATGCGAGGCCTTTTACTGGGCCATATTTACGTCGGCGGAGAAACTATTGTCTGTCTTTTTGGCAGTTATTTGAGCAGAAAATATGCAGATAGAAATATGTGATGTCAGCATATAGAAAGAGTTTTGCTGATTTGATTGAAAATTGCATTGCCATCAAGTATTACACGAGAAACTACGAGTAAACCCTGAAAGGTATTTCGGATTTTATAAACACATTTTTGCATCTACTGGTTTATTGTGTCCAGCTTATAAATTATTATTAAAGAAAACATTCCTGATTTTATGAATCTGGAAAGAGACGCCTTTCAATCAGTACATTTCATTTTTATTTTGATATATTTTATAAATTAATTGATATTACTGACATAGATTATCTTAAAACCATCTTAACATATGCCAGTCTGGCAAGCAGACATATTCGTGTATTTGGCCTGCAACACCCTTAGAAATATGAATTTGTAATTCTGTGTCATGTAGCTAATGAGTTGTCCTACAGTTCTTTACATCTGGTGATCTAGTTTCTGGTCTACTTAGTTCAGTGACCAACCTTGCTGCCCTTAGCAGGGCAGTGACCACTGCTTACAGAAGCATGTCACTGTGAGGCCAGTCAGGCCACTGGGTTGATTTGTGATGCCAGCTTTATCTCTGGAGAGATAATTAGGACAGTCCAGGCACAGCTTATGTAAGTGGGAGTTTAGGGGGAGGCTGGTGGGAGGGGGGGGGCACTTAGTCACTGACTGGTCAAGGATGCTGGTATCTAATCCAGTTGTCCTTATCGAGGACACAGAAGATGAGTTTGATTTATCCCCCTCCCTCTGTCTATGGGCTCATCCAGGGCTGTGCTGGGATGATTTAGCCACAAGGTCAGCGCAGTAAGAATTCCAAGCCAGATTCTCTGGGCTTGTTTATTGCTGTTTGACGCCGATTACATCAGTGTTGTCATAGTTACGTTGTTGATGTAGAATATTGACTATATTCTGTGATTGAGAACATTTTCTGTTTGTTTCAGTGCTTTCCCAGATGTATATTTGGAGCAATTCTGGGAATTGGACTTTTTGTTGAAATTTGTTGAGCTGTTGATCTGAATCCATGTCAACAGGGAGGGGGAGGGGGAGGGGGAGGGGGAGGGGGAGGGGGAGGGGGAGGGGGAGGGGGAGGGGGAGAGGCTGGCCCTCGCTGCCTTCCTCCATCTACGTTTTCTTTTTCTACCTCTTCTTTCTCCCAACTTATCTTGCACAGCTTCCTTGACCAACTCTCTCCCTCCCCCCTCTTCCTTGACCAACTCTCTCCCTTCCCCCTCTTAGTCTTTTGCACTCAGTCTCCTTTCCTCTCCCATTCCCTCCAAGTCTCTCTTCACGTCTGTTGTCATCCCATCACAGTCTTCGTCTTCCTCACCTCTTGTTCCCCTCAATTTTCTAGGCCTCTTAGTTGAATCAAATCATTAAATAACAAATACGTTTACGTTTCTGTGCCAAGGGCATGAGTTACTTGGCTGGTTAATTATTCGCCTGACTGTTATTTGATATACATTCAATCTGTCAGACCACCAAGATCCATCAATGAGAATAAACCAGCTTTTTTTCTTGCTCATTATTAAGTATAATTTATAATGACATTTCGTCGAATTTATTCAGTGTGTTTAATGTTCCTAACTGGTGCTGGTTGCAATTATTTTTAGATTGTATGAAAGGCGATTACTTACAATTGTGTAAGTTTTACGTCATTCTGTAGTAGTCCTGAATTTACCCCAGTGTGTCAGCTGCAGCTCCATAAATAACTTGTAAACATATAACTGCCATATAAATAGCAGCCGAGCAACTAAAACAGGGATGTTCAAGTTTTGGGTCATAAATTGTTTTGCCCCTGGTTCAGTAGGGGTATAGAGGTGACGATAGTTAGCAGGCGCGGTGGCATGAGGAAATGGCAAACATTCCAGCAGCTGCAAGTGATTTCCACTCAGATGCTCCCTGTATCTCTCTAGACAGGGGTTATGCAAAGGTTATAACTGGGCTGAGATGGCAGCGTTAGGATAAATAGGAAGCTTCCCTGGCAGCCACTGGGAGGGCGATGGAGGGAGAGTGAGAGGATGGGTGGGCTGTTTGACAACATTGGCCTTGTTACGAGTGAGCCATTAATCTAGTGGCTATGTGCACTTTACACCGCCCGGCCTCGCGAACGGCAGATTGTGCGGGCGACTAATCGACACGAACACATTCGGTGTCTTTACTACTGCCGGAGCCACACGAGAGAAAAAGTGATTGTGTTTCTTTCGCAATGTTTGCGGCTAACCACAGGCGGACGTTTAAGTTGCGTTGTTATGATGCTGTGGGAATCACAAAGTGTTCACACGAGTCGTGATCTTCGTTTACACCACTGGGGAGGAGGTCACTGTACCACTGGTTAGATCAGCATTCATTCTCTTGTTTATTTTGTGTTGTACACAATTCCACATGTATGCGTATAGGCCGTGAGCGTACAAATATAACGAATTATAAATTATTTTATACATATTATTAAGTTTGTGTAATTGATATAAACGTGAACATGAAATATTGTATTTATAATAAAATGTAATAAACACATTTATGTACAACATATATAATTAATAAACACACATACACATGCATGCACATATTCACATGGACGCACGCACGCACACACACATGCGATATATTCAGATTTTTTTTTAATTAATATCATTGTATCTACTACATACACTTGACTGCACATACCCGTGTACGTGTTTGTGTATGGAAGCATAATATTATAATTATATTGTGTGCACATGTTTGCTCATGTGCACTGTGCACGTGTGTGAAGGCAAGCATGCATGTGTGCGTGTACACAGACAGCCCGATTGTCTCCGTCCTGTGATATCTTCCTGTCTTTGTGCTGCGTTATGAGCTCGATGAATGATACGTCCAGTAATTAAGTGTTAACTAGATGACAGTGCAGGATGACACCAACCCCCCCTGGGGCGTGCCTGTCCACTGTGACACCTGTACGGGGGTCACCTGACCTAAATACTGCCCGCCCTGGGTGACCACAGCTTGGTAACTACCTGATTAGTGGTGGTCACAATATCATGGGAGTTCAGCGGAAGATCAATATTGCCAACAGCAGTGGCTACTCTGTCACTGACCCCCCAAACATTGATCCTGACCACATGCTATCTGGTCAAGCGGACTATTAATAGACGTGTGCTTGAATGCCTTGTGGCTCAATGGGGGCATGGCTGTGTGAGTGGAGGCTTGAGTGCACAGGTGTCATGTTATTTGTAATTGTTATCACAGGGGGCATTCACCCCTCTGTTGACACAGTGCGGGGTGATCATGCATAGCAGGTCACTTGTCGTTTTGGTTATGAGTCAAGAATATTAATTAATAGATTAATTAATATTTGGTAATAATTTTTTTTAATGAATAATGTGATCCTCTTCCATTCATCAAGTTGTGTTGATCATTGCATGTAAATTATGATTTATATAGTTATTTCTTTATAAACAATATCTAGACATTGCAGGATAGTTTTTCTGTGATGAATCTTGATAGGGTTACAGTCGAA
>OZ024857.1:36024640-36127140 GCA_964017155.1 Oasisia sp. SBJ-2009 | reverse complement strand
ATGGTGTCACTGATGGATTGTAGCTGGCTCAGTGGGAGAAAGTGACAGCAATAATCCTGTTTCCACAGCAGACATTTCTCGGGAAAATATACCTCACTAACTAGGATGTTCAATAAACAGTGGCACTAACTTTGTCATTTATTGCTGTGTGAAGTGAAATAACTCATGAATTATATCATGCTATTGAAAACTGCAATCCAACATGCCAGGTGTATGTTGTAAATTGTTGCCCTAATGGCCGCACACACCCAAGATATTGTACAGAAATCATTATTTTTATGTGACGTTTGTTTTTGAATACCTATTACTATTGTGTATTTGCATACATATAGTACATAGTGGCTGTGTTTTCGGACACCAAAAAAATTGTGCATTTTATGTTTTATACAGCGGATAATTTAATTTAATTTTACTGCTCATCTGCTTGTGTGACAACAGTTTTCAAAATCACATTAAAATGTCCACACAGTTGAATACGGATTGTGAAACATAAAATTTCTTTATTTTAAAAGTTCTAAATTATAAGAGCGGGGCTATGTTACAAGTACTGATAATGGTAATGTTGCCTACACGTAGTGACACTATTTTTATCTTGTTTAAGTGCATTTTATGGAAAATCATAAATTGTAGTCAGATATACAGGTGAAATGTGTTAAAAACTAGCAGGTATTCAGTGATTTTTTTAATTTGAAAATATTGGTTAAACATCACCTGTTGGAAGGTTTACTAGATAGGTGTCAGAAAGTTACTTTCCTTGGTGGATGTGACTGAAATTGAAGCGTGATATTTTGCTGATTGATGTAACAAATATGATCACATTTATTTCCACAAGTGCATATGTGGGATAACAAACATCCCCAAGGATAACAAACATGACATCACAAGTTGGTATGAAGGGTTGGGGGTGTCATATCAAACACCCAGCACCTGGAGAGAGACGTGACTTGTCACTGAGTCTCTAGTTCGCTTGGGGTGTCTCTGACACCTAGGTCTCCCTAGACTTGATGACGTCTCTGCATCATGGTGACGTCCCATCCACCTAGTGTCATTCCTCTCGGTTTCTCTAATGACCACATTGATTGGCATTTGGCACGTAGGGTCTTCAGCTGCAGGTTCCGGGAACCACAGAATTGATTCTATGAATCTAATTAGTCTCTGCAATGCTGAGAGAGCAAATTCATTTTGAGAAAGTGTGAATACTTGGATATTGTCGCTGCTAGTCATGCTAATGACAGGTGTCCCCTGGAACGGAGGCTCACGCACAGACCCACTGCAGCAGGGATTTCTGGGAATGATAAGTTGACTGAGTCTTTGTGACATGCGTCTGATGTCATCCTGACACCACACCTTGCTTGACACTCTTGCGCGAGGACACTGAGGTACAAAAGTTCACTAATAAAGCAGATTGTCTGACAGTTGCACAATAACATTTCAGATTCGTGAGAAAATGTTTACTGGCACTTCAAACTCTTGGGCACATGGACATATCAGACACCTTGTCAGGTGCACACTGCGTACTCTTTACTCTTGGGCAAGTGCACACTAACACATCATGCTCTTGGGCAAGTGCACACTAGCACTTCATAGTCTTAGGCAATTGCACACTAACACATCATACTCTTGTGCAATTGCACATGAACACTTCATACTCTTGGGCAAATGCACACGAACACTTCATACTCTTGGGCAAATGCAACCTGAAACTTCAGTTTATTGTGCCAGTGGACAGTAACAGTGCCATTGATTTAGCAACTGCACTCAAGCACTTCATATGGACACTGATAGTGTTCACTTCGACACTTGTTCACTTCGACACTTGTTCACTTCGACACTTGTTCACCTGTAAACACCTTCAGATGGGTACTACTTCATTTGGGAACTTCTTCATGTGGACTCAGTCTCTCTCTCTCTCTCTCTCTCTATCTCTCTCCCTCTCTCCCCCTCCCTCCCTTCCCCCTCCCTCCCTTCCCCCTCCCTCCCTCCCTTCCCCCTCCCTCCCTTCCCCCTCCCTCCCTTCCCCCTCCCTCCCTTCCCCCTCCCTCCCTCCCTTCCCCCTCCCTCCCTTCCCCCTCCCTCCCTTCCCCCTCCCTCCCTTCCCCCTCCCTCCCTCCCTTCCCCCTCCCTCCCTCCCTTCCCCCTCCCTCCCTCCCTTCCCCCTCCCTCCCTCCCTTCCCCCTCCCTCCCTTCCCCCTCCCTCCCTCACTTCCCCCTCCCTCCCTCCCCCCTCCCTCCCTCCCTTCCCCCTCCCTCCCTTCCCCCTCCCTCCCTCCCTTCCCCCTCCCTCCCTCCCTTCCCCCTCCCTCCCTCCCCCCTCCCTCCCTCCCTTCCCCCTCCCTCCCTCCCTTCCCCCTCCCTCCCTTCCCCCTCCCTCCCTTCCCCCTCCCTCCCTTCCCCCTCCCTCCCTCCCTTCCCCCTCCCTCCCTCCTTTCCCCCTCCCTCCCTCACTTCCCCCTCCCTCCCTCCCTTCCCCCTCCCTCCCTCCCTCCCTTCCCCCTCCCTCCCTTCCCCCTCCCTCCCTTCCCCCTCCCTCCCTCCCTTCCCCCTCCCTCCCTCCCTTCCCCCTCCCTCCCTTCCCCCTCCCTCCCTCCCTTCCCCCTCCCCAATATATATCAGTTCTAAACATTAATGTCAATCAGGGTAAAATTTCTTAATTGCAATCTTTGATGAAGTACTGTTCCATTGATTTTATATTTTTAAATAGTCCTGGTTTAGCACGTACCACAAGGGATCACTTACAAACTGAGATTGAAGCACAGAAGCACATTTCCTCCTAAACAAAAAACTGCATTGATTTTGTTTAGACAAAAAACCACCCATCAGACAGACACTCTCAATTCTGGGAAAATGTGGCTCATTCCCATTCCCTGCCTGGGTTGCTCCACTCGGCTCCACCAGTCAGCCACTCCAGCCTCCGTACCAATGTTATCCCCCATCGTCATCATTGTCAGGCTGGTGCCCAAGAGACAATAGCGGTCCACCATCACTCGGCCTTGGCCCCCCGAGTTGACCCACTCATGGTGGTTGGCAAACATTTCTAGGAATGCAAACACTCATGGGTTCAGTGCATACATTTCCAGGATGCTTCTAGGAAAGACGCAGACTTTGTGAATGGGTGACAGATTAGTGTCGCGTTGTTGACGCAGGAACGTCGATCAGTTTTCGCTCCACTTTTGTCCGCTGATGAGTTGTTTTCATGCTCATCCTTCAAGCGGTGCGACGGGCGACCGTCCTAATAGTAGACTATATTTAACAATAAAAACAGTAACGATGTTGTGGACGTACGACAGTCTGGGAAGACGTCTGTAGACTGATACACATTTGCCCAGTTGCACTGAAGGCACGGATGACCTCAAACCTCTGAGGCTGCCAGTGTTATATACATGCGAGGCAATAAACTTGTGGGAGGAAATATCTGTGTGCCTGTAGACAAGTGTCCACAATCACTAGTGTCAAAGCAGACAGGTTGCCGACGCACTACCGGTAGTAAGAATTCACATTTAGCAGGAATTTACAAAACGAGTGTTGGTTGGTACAAAATATCCGGTATTTTGAAGTGTTAGTTTGTCTATATGTCGAGTATACTGAGGTGTTAATTCTGAGGTGTGCGTATATGTCTATTTTGAGTATTCTGAGATGTGCTTGTGTCTGTGTAGAGTATTCTGAGATGTGCTTGTGTCTGTGTAGAGTATTCTGAGGTGTGCTTGAGTCTGTGTCAAGTATTCTGAGGTGTGCTTGTGTCTGTGTAGAATATTCTGAGGTGTGCTTGTGTCTGTGTAGAGTATTCTGAGGTGTGCTTGTGTCTGTGTAGAGTATTCTGATGTGTGCTTGTGTCTCTGTA
This sequence comes from Oasisia sp. SBJ-2009, assembly GCA_964017155.1. Classification (NCBI taxonomy): domain Eukaryota; kingdom Metazoa; phylum Annelida; class Polychaeta; order Sabellida; family Siboglinidae; genus Oasisia; species Oasisia sp. SBJ-2009. The sequence goes on along the minus strand of OZ024857.1, from coordinate 36,123,302 downwards.
GAGTATTCTGAAGTGTGCTTGTGTCTGTGTAAAGTATTCTGGGGTGTGCTTGTGCCTTATGTCAAGTATATTCTGAGATGTGCTTGTGTCTGTGTAGAGTATTCTGAGGTGTGCTTGTGTCTGTGTAGAGTATTCTGAGGTGTGCTTGTGTCTGTGTAGAGTATTCTGAAGTAAGCCTGTGTCTGTGTAGAGTATTCTGGGGTGTGCTTGTGTCTTATGTCAAGTATATTCTGAGGTGTGCTTGTGTCTGTGTAGAATATTCTGAGATGTGCATGTGTTCTAGTTGTAGGTGTCAGTGTTCTAGTAGGCAAACATGTCTGGCCGATGAAATAAACTTCAGAGGTGGCCAAACAAACCAATGATTTAGCTTGTGCATCTTCTCTGTTGCTGCACCAATATCTGGAACTAACTTCCCATCCTTGTCTCATGAAACTGTTGCATGTACACAAATATCTAGTTTTAAAATTGTATATTTCCCTAAACATTTGTGCATGTACTGGTGGTGAGTTTTGCCTGTCCATATTCATGCTACAGTGCAAGCTGAATGAGCTGTCTTCACAGTGCCTCAGGGTTTAGGGTCCCGAAGATTTAAATGGCATAGAAGTTTTATTACTATCAAAGTGAGAACCAACTGTCTAGCGACAAATGGAATACAAAATGAGAAGTCATGATTTTAGTATTTTATAGGTTGCAACGGATGTTTATCTGACATGAACTGCCAGTTTGCTTAGATTTAGGATTTGTCTGATTCATACAATACATCTTTCAAGGCGAAGCTGTCAGCAAAGAATAAAACTGAAAGAGAGACTTGGCAGTCTAAAATTACCTGTTTTTAGAGACTGCAAACAATTGAATGATATCGATCCATTATGCAAATTCGGTAGATTTGGCCCTACATTTTACAGGATAGGATGACACAACATTATTAAAGGTTATTTGTACAGCTTATCTGTGTCTTGACAGTGCTCGATTAGTATTACTTACTTTTTTACTCCTTCCAAATAACCAATATATTTCCTACAGAAATGTGATCACTTTTTGCGATAGTTTTTTCTACAGTTTCCATCATTAAACGTCTACCAGGTAGTGATAGTTCACTGGGTCTTGCTTTCACTCAGCTCTTTACGTAGAGCTCAAAGACACATCTTGCACAATCTTCACGCTGCCAAACACAAGCATGTATAGCCGGCAGTGTTCAATGTTACTTGTGAATTATGCAGCGGCATATCTCGTAGGTTTTTTAGCTTCGATGCAAGAAAATAGTCAGACGGCAGGTTGGAACGGAGACACCTGGCGCTGGGTTTACGAGCTTGTTTTGACTGGGTCCTGTCTTCATGATTGAACACCCGCAGACGTAAACATCACAACCCTGCGACCCTACCCCACCCACACGTCCGCCTATGTGCACTCGAGAATACTAAAATATCGACCAGGCATTCCAAATTTTTTTGTGTTTTGGATTTTTTTCAAAATGATCATCATCCATCACATGGGGATAATTATTTGCCGGGAGCCGTTCCAAGGACGGTAGTAATTGTTGTCAACCAATTGTGAGGGCGTGTTGGGCACTGTTGGCATGCGGTATTAAGGGCATCAATACAAAATTATTTTTTACAATGTTTTGCAATATCTTGCTATATATGACATCGCCATTACAACACAGTGAAATGGCATGCTGAAGCCATGACCATCTAATGAAAGATGCCATTGCATTTTGATAACTAATTTTAATCAGACTAAATAAGACTCTATTCAGCAACATTGACAACAAATAATATTATAACTTGCAAAAGAATAAATATTCTAATGCAGATAAATTAACCAAGAATACATAAAACCTTTATATATTTCACTAGAGAACTTATATCACACCATATGACATTGTAGAAAATACAAAGTAGCACAGACAGTTTTGTGGTCATTACAGAACTGTGAATGTAAAGATTCAGCCAGTGTGAGTAGTGCTTGTGTCAATTCATATATCTGGGCGTCTGCCATTTTCCGACCGCAAGATGGAGCGGGTTTATGATGGCACAGAACAGTTTCGCATTCATTGCACACTGCACCTTGCGGTAGATTTACGCGGTTACTGCAAGATGGGTCACTAGCGATTATGTGCCTATCTCGGTGTTCCCCGTCGTTTATAATGGCGCTGATTTAGATGGTGCGTATTGAGTGTCTCGCTACCTGGGAAGTTATGGGTGGATATACGTTTACAGCCACGGTCTTGATTTGTGATAATATACTTCATTGTGCTTGCATATAATATTGCCAGTGCACATTTGCATACGGTATTCATTCCACGATTTAGTGCAGTCTTTATGTCTTCTGTATTCCACAGATAAATGATGTCAGTATTGAGAATTCATCAATGATTTTTCTGCTGATATGAATCTCTTTGTGAATGGTAGTGATAGCCATGATGTTAAAACTGAGGGTTAGATATACATTGAGTTTCTTATTCTCTTTGTAACAATTCTCATGCCACGACAGTTGTGGCATGGTTGCCAAAAACCTGCCATCACAATGGTGATGTGGAATCATAAAAACAATCACATGTTTGCTATTAGACTAAAATATTGTCTTCTCGGTCATAATGAGCTTTCTTATGTTGTGTTGGCCAATCATTTTTGAAATCTTCTTCAGCATCTCAGATTGTCCAGTCCTGCTATTAAATTTGTGTATTTGAGAATGTCCAAAGATTTTAAGATTTTTATGTGCTCAGAAAATCAACAGATTGCTTTGTTTTTGTGTTTAAAGTTGAATGTAGAAAATGAAATTAACACATCTGTGTGTGGATGACTTCTCATGTCATGTGCCTGAAGCATGTCTCACCTGGTCATTTGGTCAGTGTCCTTGTGAGGACCCTGAGAGGGTGAGGGTGGCAGAGAGGGGTGGAAGATGACAACCCCAGGCACCTAGTCTCACTGTTAGTCTGTTACAGTTGTAATATCATGTAAATAACATCACATCTCTCAATTACACAGAATGTCTTGCCGGCTTTAATGACCCGTGCATTGGGCTGACACCTCCCTTCATGTTGTCTTAGGGCGTGGCTCAATTTGTCAAGGTTCCTTGCCTTGTCACTGAAGTCTGCGTAGCTGTCTGTCATGTAGTCAAGTGTAGAGTGGCTGTTGAGATGGTCGGGGTCTGATGAACTTAGTCGGAAGTCACCAGCATTAAAGTCTTATAGCAGATGTAGCAATTGTGGGAGGTTGCTACAGAACGATCGCCGTGTTAATGTGTACGTTTTTATGAGCCTGCTACATTAAAATAGTCGAGCCGAGGTCAGAGGTGATTACGTTGTGCATGAAATGTGTCTTATTTCTAAGTTATTTTCATTGTCACTATAATTTTAGATGTCAGTATGGGTGGGTTAATCATAAATATGAATTAGTGAGCGTTACCTGTTGTGGTTTTGCTCCAGTAAACACAGTAGCTATGCCCAAAGGAACACAATGGTTGTGCCCCAGCGAATAGCGGTCACACCTCAGTGAACACCCACCCCGAGGCACTGATTATATTCAGTGCTTATTTGTAAACAATGTTGATATTGCACAACATGTTACAAAATTGGCATGATTTTTCATTGAATGAGAATGCATGTGTGAGAACTATCTAATATTTATATATCTCATGTTTATTTATTAGTATAGCCGCTTGCATAGCTAACTGCAATTGATTTCTCTGTTATAATCAGCTCAGTGTTCCGTCTGTGTCAATGATGAGAGTTGACAGAACTGTGTTATCACTGCTTTGTTTACCTTCTGAAGGATGCAGAAATATAAAATAGTGTCTGTGCGTGTATGGTCAACTAGGTGTTTAAGATACGTTAAACTGACATGTGCTGGATTAGTTAATGTTTAATATTTCCTAATTAGAATGTTATCATGACCCCCCCCCCAGCCTCCACTCCTGATGCAGTCAGTCAGGAGGGTTTGGAGACGACAGAGAAGTTTTTATTAGACATGTCATTTATTGATCTTGTCGCAGTGAAAGATGAAAATATAATTGAATTGCAAAAAGGATTAGAAAACTGCAATTAATTAACAGTTGATGCACGCAACCTGTTGTAAATAATCAGTGAAGTGAAATAAGGTCAGTGGGGTAGGGTAGAAGATGAAAGGCCCGGGGCACTAGGTGAGGTAAGTGTAGGGGGCGTTTGATGTTCAAGTGTTGCAAGTTTCTTGATAAAGGCGCTGGGCGGATTGGGACCACACGGACTGATACCACTCGTGTGTGTTATCAAACATCTTTTTCATCCTTCTGTTTCTCTGTCCATCTGGAACCAAAAAAATTTGTAAATAGAATTATCATGACTCGTCATCTGTTGTCCGTTGTTCTACAGTTTGTCAGTCAGAATGTGGGCCCGCAATGACAGCTTCGTGATGACAAAGTTATGATTAGGTTTTTTTGACAAGTATTTATAAGTTTGATTAATCAGTGTTGTACCTAGATTAAGATTCACAGTCACTTATGAGAAAGCTAACGACCTTTTGTTAGATAGATATATAGATAAATAGGTTATTTTTGTTTACAAAGTGAGTCATTTGAGGTACTTTTCACAACATTTGCTAAACATGATGTGGCATAAACACCATGACGTAAGTGAAAGTGAAAGTATTTGCTATAATATATTTTTAATTTGTAATTATCATTTCGTTCTATCTGTGAACAGTCAGTTGCTGCTTTCAAAACCCTCTTAGAACAGCTGAAACAAAACTACACTGTTGGTAAATAAATTTTGTGTACTAGCTGGTTAAGTCATCCTTCCTTTTGTTAACAGTAGGTTAGTATGTAGTCTAACGTCAAATGTACAGTGATAGTTCAAATGTTCATTATTGTATATATCGCTCAATAAAATCTTACAAGATCGTTAATATTTCCCATTACAAAAAATCCCTAAATAAAATGTTCTGTTCCTTTTAGGTCGTGTTAAGAAATGTTGTGTAGTGTAACACACTTAACATCGCGTCTCGCACCTGGTGTTTCTGTTTTAACCGTGTTACAGCACTCGTTAAGACAGTGCCCTCTAGTGAATACAGGAATCTAACGAATATCGAGACACCAGATGGGAGCACTCTAGTCTGCCATATGGCTGTGGTCATGTAGGACTGTGGTATAACATTAAACAAAATAACTACACTTTGTAGTATACGCTAAGGTTGGAGCATATACTACACTATTGGTCTAATTGATTGGCTGGCAGAGTTTCAGAATAAATGTTAACACTGAATGGCCTTGCACAACATTGGCACATGGGGTGTGATGTGGGTAGCTTAGTTGAAAACGAAACGTTTGTGATTAGTGAACTACACCATTACCATTACCACAACACCGATAACCCTTTTGACTTCATAGAACGTCTTGAAAAACTTCCAAATCCTGAGATTTGTACTACATATAATGCGCGACCACAATTGTGTGCTACCCAGCTGGCGACGAAATGGCCGGCTTGACCTCAATTGCATAAACCTCTGCGCAATTGCGCATGAAACATTTACGTGGTCCTAACTATGTCAGCGCAGAAGGTTGTCAGAACGTTAGACAGTAACGGCTTGTTTTTTTGCGAATAAACACACGTTGGACAGTGGGTAGTTTTTGTCTGTCTCGAAGACACGGCACCTTCCAAGTAAACAGCAAATAAGTAAGCTAGTAGCGCTAATAGTCACTGTTGCTGCGTGAAGTTTGGTTGCAATAAGCAGGTTTCACATGGTTTTAAATAACCCCTCACCCCCACCCCTGTCCCACAGTGGGGCAGGTGGGGTGGGTACAAGGTACTGATTGGCTACAGGCAGATTTCGCTGGTTTTCAAACCGGTTTTAAAACATTTCGCATACAACGTTCCTGTCTCCCTCTCGCTGCGCAGTTTGGATCAAGTTCCCTGGCGTTGAATGTGTGTTGTACCAGTTTCCTGTGAACGTGGGTTGATAGCTCGAGGGTGCAACCGCCATGGAGCGACTACACAACTGACAAAATCACAGTTTTGTACATTCCGGAGTAAAACTACCATCGTATCCATCCGTTTCTTCATTTGTCTATCGGTCCATCACTTGCAGTGCTGTTGCGTTTATTCATATCCAATCAGTCATTGCTGCCAGCCACTCTTACAATCACACTCATAGTTAAGCCAGTGTCACGGGCGGAATCAATTTCTGCAGCAATCTGTCAAGACAGACCACTGTGGTTCGATTAGCCACACAGTTCCCAAGATTGATCAGTCCTCCAGTCATATTTGATATCACACCAACGTTGTTTCACGAGTCGTTAATCATAGCAAATCTACCCATCCATTCTCGAAATGGACCTATAAAGAATTGCCATTGGACGGCCTTTCAAAGGTAACTTGGCTATTACAATTGATAACTGCTGCGTGATATCGGGTCAATTTGCATGGTACATTAGTATGACTCAAGCACACAATAGGAACAGGTACAGAACAACCAACACTTTGTTAATGCTGGACACTGTCAAATGGTGGCAATGACAAGTTGAAACCTCAGCAAACATAGGATATATATATATATATATATATATATATATATATATATATATATATATATATATATATATATTATATTATATATATATATATATATATATATATATATATATATATATCTACTTCATGTTTAAAAAACAGACATACATGTGCATGGAAATTATGGTGTATGAATACTACTAAATAATGGACTTTTTGTCAATGTAAATTATGGTACAGTTTTTCAAAGTGCAGTTTGCTGCAGTATTTCATACACCTGCTTTTTCTTCACTGATTTATCATGGTGGCAGAAGTTGAGGCCAGTTTTGTGGTGTCTTGCAGGACTCTTCTCAGTATCAGATGAGTCTCTTGGTTGCCAGAAGATTGACAGAACACTTTGTAGATGTAACTCAAGCTTCGGCGGACAAATTTGACACATTACACATATGGCACACTGTCAAAACTGCCAGCCTTGTATGACAAGAATCCCTGTTTTTGCATTCTTATCAATATTGTGATGCTAACTACAAAGAGTGACAGCTGTCAATCATCAATGATTCATTTTACTTAAAGGTTTCTTTTCTGGTTTTTAGTTTAGCTGGCACTTGCATGATGACAACATCATATTGCATAATGTTTCTTTTCACAAACGCCTGCTCGTGTTTATGAGGATTTAATAGCGCAGAGCTGCAATACCCATGGGTATTTTAAAATATTTATCACAAATCAAAGAGGATTTGCAGCTTTTATAGCGGAAACACATCCACTGTGTGACTGTTATCTGGGTATTGAACTCACGATAAAATGCAGTGGCAAACATTTCCCGCCACACCACAATCGGCCACAGTACAGTTTAATGGTTGCTTTCCTATTAATTGTCGCATGCTATTCTTGGTTGTATTTTACCGGACGGCCTGAACCCGAGTGCACGGGTGCATGGCGAAACCACTTGTCACAAATCAAATTGATCTCAAAGCAAACATATGGGTGGGTTAAGTTGGTACCAAAGGGGGCATGGTTAGTCACACATGGGCTTTCCAAATGTACTGGGGTAAAGGGTTATTTAAGAAAACAATTACCAAAGGGGCCATGAAAGAAAAAAAATGAAAATGGTCTGAAGTCCTTTATGGTATTTACTAGCACAAATGCCCATCCTCTGGATGATAAGCCCCTAACTACGTAGTTCATATTATAATTGCAATATTAGTGAACTGAAAGGCATGATAGTAGCATTTACATAATGTTAAGAAACACACAGATTACGGCACGTCACTGTTTCATCACATGTATACTCAGGTGCTGTTTAGGTTTACAAAAGGTTTACTTTTTTGTGATGTCATCGGAATCCTGAATGTTTGAAGCCCATGATGGAAATCATCTAGGAGGAAGATGTTAATAAAATATATGTCCATGCATAAACTAAACTTAATTATCATTAAATAATAACCTGATAACCACGGTGAGATTGATCAAAATGAAATATATTTATATACAAATGTTTTGCAGTTGAGAAATTGCCATATTTATTCAACAACGCAGTCCGAAAACAGTTTGTTCCTTCCTTTTACCAGTGAGATAATAATATATAAAACGATAATGGTATCAAGATAATACACAAAAAGCATTAGATCCGACAGCGATGTGTGCTTGAGATTGTGTTTGCAGGAGGGAGCTGAGTGCCACACATCTACTGTCCCGTTGTTGTCACAAGACTAGTGACGGCGTGTGACGACAGGGCATGAGAGGTGTTAATGTGAATGCACTTGGTTGCCGTCGTCTCCGCCAGTGCCTCCTAGTTGGTGGGAATCAATGTCTGCGTCATCGTCATCCTCCCTTCACTCGTGTCCTTGATCCATGCAGCGATCGATTCCCGCCGACCCTATAACATTTGTTCGGCGGCTGGTTGTTTTTGTTTTCGAGCAAATCGTTGCGCTTGCGCTGTCGTGCCAGTCGCGTGTGTTCTGGCGGTAAATAACTGTCATCAATGAGATTAAGCGAGAATAAATATACAACAACTCGGTCAATTTGTTGTGGGATGGATTGGGGAAACGTGTCCAGCTATGCGTGTATTTAAATGAAATCATGTTTACACGTGAGTGCAGCCATGTAACTGCCAAGGTTCAAGGTGGTTGTGAAGCTGACGTTTTTACACATTCAAATCTACATGATTGTATTACTACGCAAGATTCCAACCAGTTTAGTTATGCATCAGGGATAAATACACTTATTTACGTCAGAGTATTCTAGAGGCATCTTATACTGTTTATGATAGACAATCATTTAGTATTTCTGCCCAGTGATGTCCCCAGAAATAAATAAATGAAATATGTTTTATTAAACAGAACAATTGATTGAAACCCAGGCAGCGTAAAATCGTATAGACACGAAAATCGATACACCTCGATGTTATTTTACAACAAATAATCCTGCAAATGCGATAGAATACACGCGCATAATTACGCGGGGCGCCTGCTCCAAGTTGTGACGGGTGGGCTGAGCGAAACAGCTCACAAATGTGCGAGTACAAGCCTCATGTTCGCCAGAGGACTTTTAGGATGGAACCTCAGCCACGCCACAGAGCTAATCGCACAGCGTGATTGCCTTATTAGGTTTTGAATTCATTCACAGTTTTTAGTCAATCTAATTCGAGTTATGCATGATATTTAATGCTTCGACAATACGGAAGCTGTCTGAGCCAAGCATGTAGTTCCTGTTGTGATGGTAGTCAAGTCGACATGATGGATGTAGTCATGCTGTACTGTAATGGGAACATTTGCGGGGTCGGTATTTGTGTATATGCATTTGGGCGTATATAATATATGCATAATTAATTAATAGCACGCACGAGTGGAAATTAAGGCGAGCATTGTGGTAGTTTAAGTCTGAATACCCATGCAGTGTGTCATTGTCAATAATAAAAAAATTGACTAACACTAAAGTGTTTTTTTATAAATGTTATTTCTGTTTATGTTTAACAGTATTTAGTAAGGCTGCAGTCTGTTTATAAACAGTCAAACATTTCTCATTTATTTTATGTTGACCTTGTACTTAACAGATGGCTGTCAGTTTTACTTGTTTAAACATATTCTCACAATATTAACTATTAATACAGTCAGTAGATAATTTATTCAACACAATTCTCTAAATAACGCTGCTGCATTAAATAAATAGCCGTGTAGTTGAGTGTGGTTTCTGGTCAAGTAATGACACGCACACACGAGTTTAATATCGTCAATCTGAACGAGCAGATTTCTCTTGGAAACCAACAACCCATTCAGTTGATTAATTGATCAACATCCACATCGAATAAGCCACCGCCCTGTACAGAATGGGCCGGGACCTCGATGACGATGTAATGTCGGTCGGCAGTGACAGAGTGTGTCAATGTCTGCAAGATATGTCATCGATGAAGCCTGTTTCAAAGACACTCGCATTTATACAGTTTTCTTGTCTTTCTCTCCACGTTATTACTACGAGGACTGAAAGTCGGCAGCGTGGATCGTGCGGTGTTTGAACGTCGGAGTTGCCATTAGAACTCAGTCGAACATGAATGACATCGAGGCCACCAGGGCAGCCGTTTGGGAAATGATGTCAACCATGTTGTTGCTGGGAGTGGCGGGCGGTGTACGTGCGGTGCAGTGCGAGCAACCAAACAGCCGATGCACACACGATTACTAATGCCCGGCACTAGCTCGTGTTTACTCAAATGCCACCCCTCCGCCACGCATTCCCACTTGGCTTTTTGCCGCTTTTTCCGCGTTTTTTCCACACGCCCAGACACGTGGGAATTTTGTTTTGCATGCAGATATTTCGACTGATGGACCTGACGCTCAGTCACAGGCCTATTACATAATTTGAGAGGTTGTCAATGCATGCAGGTTTTTTCTCCACAGCTGCTTTGCTGTGTGCTTCGCCGATGGTGGACGGCAATGTCCTTTTAGGTGAGGATAATACCACCTGACTGGCAGAAGAAAATTGGTCTTTTGCGAGATGGGTCTTCATTACTTCCCTCTCATCGATGGCTCCTGCAGATCACACATTAGGACAGATTGTTCTTAATTTTTTTGAGATTATTTCCGCCGAATTTATCCCATGGCCATTCAGTTTCGATGAGGTTCAGATTTATAACGTGTAGTAGTTTAAGTATTATTGCAATTAGTTTGATAAATGAGTGTACATTTGTGTTAAACGTATTGAAACAGTAATTGACCATAATAATTTTGTCGAGTGATCAGTGAGATTGATAACTGTATGTTTTGAGTCACAAAATAATCAGAAATATTTTAATGGTTTGTCAGTTAATTAATAAAAAATTATTCCGTAAACAAACATTATACAAGTAAGGTTCCGTTATTTTGTGAAAGATGTTTGAAATGTGACAGTCAAACATTAATTGAGAAAGCAGTGGGTAAGCTCAACAGAAGGGACAATTTAAACTGCGGTGATTAGTTGAAGTTTAATGCCAACGAAGTAGAAAGTACAAAAATAAATTTGCCAAAATTAATTTGCTGAACTATCGGTTTAAGCGCTCGAGTGGCAGTGTCAAGGTCGATGTTTCGTCCAAAATAGCAAGCCAGATTTCAAGACATTGACAGGGAAAGGTCACAAAATGTGCGTGAACACAAATATGCGTGTTTAAATGTCACTAGCATAGTAAAGTAGGTGGAGTGATTGTACTAAACAATTGGCTTATGAGGATGTGACAGCCGCCAGATTGAGACTGACTAGGTGTGTAATTTATAAGACAGATGGAAGAGAAAGGAGAAGGGCAATGTGTAAAAGTGGAAATGGAATGCAGAATGTGATTTCAGGAAGAACCAATGTCTGGGATCAGGAAATGTGAAAGTTTGGTTTTGGTTTATAACTGAATGTTTTAGCTGCAAACTGGAGAAACTTGCGATAGCACATGAGGGAGAGATAATATATCATAATTATGTTTGTATTACATTAGTTTCTTACTTAGCATGTCCTAAACACAACCAAAGGGCTGGAGAGGCTTGGACTTTGTTGTAGTTGTTTTATAAGTGGAGCGTTGTATATTTCATTGTAGATTACATAGATTACATACAAATAATAGTTAGGTCTCATCTGTAATTGAATTACAAGGCCTACCAGAAATCTGTTGTAGCTATTTAATGCAGACAGAACACATTATTGAGTGTCCACAATCAAACAGGCACCAACACCTGTGGCAGGCAAAACTCTTAAGGTGAGGACCCCAGGTGACAACCATGTACAGTGTACAATGTGGTCAGAACAGTCTTCATCAGGTTGAAGACCAGCAGGAGTGCCCAGTGCACACAGTGGCTGCTAGACCAGTCACACAGGGCCACACTCTTCGTTGGATGTCAGGAAATTCTCCTTCTTGTAGATGACAGCAGTGATTGATTGGGACAAATTATGTGCTGACTGTAAATGCTCACATATGTGATTGTGTCAAACAGAATTACAACTGCCTCACAACGGTGGGCTGCTTTGGCTACGTAGACAGATGGTAGTTTTGTGTAGACCTGACATCTTTTATTTGTAGTTTTGGCATGTGCTCGTAATCTGAAGTGCTTGTAAGTTTGGTGCAAGAACAGAGCCACACAGCGAGAAGACCACAGAGTGTGTACGGTGTTTACATAAATGTGTGCTAATCTGTATACAAACCATAAGTACTTCTGCATACAAACTGGATACGATAGGTGGAGCAATGTTTCATTCAGTAGTACTCAGTGTCGGTGACTTGGCAGAATATCGCCTACTGACCCGACCAAAGTACAACTCATGGTCAAGGCCAGATTGGTCATCGATGTGGTATATCACTGTGGACCTGTCGAGGTCGGTGTGAATGTGTTGTGTTGTAAGATGTCCGCCCCCACTTGATAGCGGCCCAGGCCCGGCGTGTGGGTGTCAGCTATTGTTGTACCTGGCAAGTCACTCAATCCCCCGGTGCCAATCAATAATGGACGCGTACTTCTGTGAACTAAAGTAGGTGGTCACCATATTGGGACCGTTAAAGACTGTCTCATTCTGCCTGACTCTTGCCTTGTACTGTCTGTGGCTAGATGTTTACGCGTCTGTCGTCCTGGTCAGCCGAAGTACGGGTCTGTTTTGCTGACCATCCGCTGTGAAACCTTCAAGTTTCAAACCACCTCGCTCCCACGATCAAGTATCGCCTTTAAAAAATAAATTCAAGTTTTTAATAAATACTTGTATTAATGTTTCTTTCGATACGGTATAATATGATTGGGAATATACGAAACACAAATGCGCAGCGTTACGATATTGTAATGAATCACCCGTGACAATATAATACCAACACGACGACGGTTATAACGTTTATATTAAAATGCGACGCTTTTTTTTTTATTCGGTACCGCAACACAAAAAATGACTTCGGTGGCTTTGGATCGGGAGGTTCTATGAAATGTATAAAACAAGCATCGGCGCATTAGTTTAGACCCGTCCCAGATACGCCAAGAATGCTCACGCACTCGACCCCGCGGCTCACGCAACGCTGGCCAATCAACACGCGGGCCCCGACATCTGCATCTGCATGTCTCCAAAAAAGAAGTGCTCGCAACATCAAAGCAATGATCCTTCTTTGGTGATGATCTGTAGCAAGCCGTGTGAAGCCACCGGAAATGCAAGAGTGGTCGGGTTACCATTTGAAGGTTACTGCTGGGTTTGACAGGAAGAAACGTGCAATTTGGACAATTTTATCGAATGCGCAAATGGATGGGATGAACCAATGCTAACTTAATGATGATAATCGGCTAATTAACTAGTACGCTATGTATAATTATTACAGTTATCTGACCTTGTGTTTGTACTGTTGTTTTGAACCAGCGAGACAAGTGCTGTTGTAAGTGTGACACTCATTAACATTAGTGTATCTATTGTTAGATGATGCTAATTAATTAGCGCGAGGTGAAGGCGAGATTCTGGGTAGCAACACGACTCTCCTGGAGTGCATTCAGTGGTACGTCACATAACAACATTGCCACCGCAAACGGTTCCTGGTAGAAATCACTTTATGGATGCACAATTGTGGGGGCGTGTTTTCCCTGAAGTGTGTGGGGAGGTGGGGGCTGTGGTTGGGAGGACGAGCTCCCTCCCTCACGCACCCGCCGTCAGTGAGCATTGTTCCGCACGCTGCAGCGGTCGTCTTCAAACTGCGGTGTCAAGAACGTCTTGTTTGCCATCACCGCCAGGCCGATGTAAGTTTATATTTTGATTTACGTGAACAGCTGTAGCGATGATGTCACCTCGGTGTTTGCACGGTGACAAAGTTTCCGCGGTCGGTCTCGTGTCCGGTTTTTTGTCATCCCCATGGAAACGCTTGGGATGGGCTAAACAAGTTGTACGAATCAGCAGGCGTCTGCAACGTACGAGTACACATCGTGGACTCCGGCGGCCTTCCCGATGGAAGCTTCCCAGAATGGTATTATCACGGCCAATGTGGCATGATTTAGTTTGGTAGCATGTGACCTATATTCGCTGCGAAAAATTATGGCATGGGCAGCTCGTGACAGTCACGATGCTTATGTCATGTTCGGATGACACAATTTTTTTTCAGGTGTGAATCTATGCACATCTGCCCCTGATTTTGTCGCCTGGTAAAGATGTGAGAGGCGAAGCGAAGCGTTCATGGAAATGGTGCGATAATCGCTGAGACTTTTTTCGTTTGTGTTTCAGCCAGCCCGACTGAAGTAGCCCGGGCGAGGCGCCTACTGCACAGATGCTTGGCGGTGTCTAGGCTGCTACAATTCACCTCCACCATGTGAGTAGTATGAGTTATACCTGTTGGCGTGAAAATAAGGAATATTTATACGATCCCAAAATAGCAAATGTTTTTGCGTCCCTGCTAACATAGTTGGCATTACAATAGAAGTGTAAAAATGACGAAGGTGTTAATAAACACAAAACTGTCGCCTGATTTGGTGAAAGTGTTAAACTGCCGATACTTCGGATCCCGGTACGAGAAAAGGTTGTGATGAGGGTATAACATGGATGCGATGTGTTGCTTGCAATGAATATGGAGTGACAAATTGGGTTAGTCTGGATGTTCTGACGTATGTTCTCGCTAATTACATTTTGTGGTCACATTGCTGACCTTCAAGGACACGCAGTGACTGCACCTGTTGTGATTTACCTTTGTGTTCAAATAAGGGAAGGGCGCATCACAGACATACCTGCGTGCATGCTTGCCTGCACTTAGCGGATATTATAGTGAAACCAGATCGTAATTTTTGGCATGTAAATACAGTAATTATAACAGTAATAATAATAATAATAAAAATAATAACTTTATTGTCCAATCATAAAGTAGAAATACATTTTGCACGTTGGAGGTTGCATTAAAACACAATATTTAAGTTGCATAGTAATGCATGTATACAGTAAAATGAAGCATGTAAACGGTAGCTAAAATATATATATATGTAACATATATTGGAATAAATAAATAATGTAAAACAATATGACAATATTATAGTAAGATTAATTAATTGATAAAACGACATTGCATTGGCAGCAGTAGAGACTGTGATAGGTCAACGATTAATTTTATTGTGGCTGATTCAGATACTTGATGGAGGACGGAATCAAGGATTTAAGGGCTCGCTCTGTTTTTACTGTTGGCATTCGATACCATAGTATCTATATTTTCACAAGTCCATGCGCTCATTCAGAGCACAACTTGCCAGGTTCTTACAGTCATCCGAAATTTATTGTCAGTATCCAGAAATAAAATATATTAATACATTACAAAAATATTATAAATAAAATTTACTTGTGCGCAGACATATTTGACAAGCTGGTTACAGTTTGGATAAATTACCTTGACCAGTTAATTTGACAGGTGTAAAATATTATATGCTAATGCTTGTGTATGGGCATTTGTGCATGTAAATATCACCATGTGTGCGCCTTAATATTTGTGTTCATTCCATGAAAAAATGGCGTGTTTAATATTATTAAATAGAAAAACAGTTCTCGTATATTTAAAAAATTGTGTTTAAAAACCCACATTTACCCAAATTTATGTGTAGCATCTTATGTAACATGGTTGTATTTTTTTGTAACAAAATTGACAAATGGCGTATTTAATATTATTAAATAGAAAAACAGTTCTCGTATATATAAACAATTGTGTTTAAAAACCCACATTTACCCAAATTTATATAGAGCATCTTATGTAACATGATTGTATTTTTTGTAACAAAATTGACAATGTTTTTGTCTAATTCTAATAAGTGAAGTTGCTGCAGGTAGACAGAATAGTGGATGATGCATTAGGGGTCTGTCAGCACAAATAGCTGTTTACAGGCCGCGGATCATTGTTGGAGTCAATGACCTCAGTCATGATCCATCTCTGTCATCACAAGTCTTGTTGACGACCCATAAATGACAAGAAACCTGCGTGAATGCAATTGTCTGCTTGTGGATTTGTTTAAAACGTCAGCATTTTCCAGCAACAGTAACATTTGGTGATTGACTGTAAATAAATCAACCATATACTTTTGATGCTATGCAGTTAAAATGAGAAAACCTAAAATGTTTTTGCGGTTGTATCGATGCGACGGAATTTGATTAGTTTTTGAAATTTCAAATATTCAAGCCCTTTCCCGCTATTAGATTCGATTCAAAATAAAAAAAATTGCAGCTAGATAAACAAATATCGCTCGGATCTTTTACTTCATGTTCACATCCTCCACTGCAAAATTGGTCACAGGCCATCTTTCACTTTCTGACGTAACTATGAAAATGACAACATACAACCGTCAAACTACACCTCTCATACATGTGTAGCTTATATACGTATGTACATACTAGGTTAAAAAATAAAATCACGAACATTACTAAAACAATTAAAATTCACAAAACAAACGCACAAAACTTGCCGGCAAAGCGATGTCATCGCCGACAGCGTTTAGGATTAGGTAAAGTTACTTCAGGGTTAGTTAGGGTTTGGGTTACTTTAAGGTTATGATAAAACCAGAATTTGTGAAGGTCATTTATGTAGCAATGCCGTGATAAATTTGGGTCACGTATATTACTGATGTTACGGTAATCGCCGAGCTACACGCAGAGCTACACTCGTTTTATTCTTTTCATGAATTTAGATGATTTCATTTTATAACCTAGTGTGTGTATTAAAGTGTGTATAATACTGTATATATACATAAGATATATGAGAAGTTTGGCGGCTGTAAGACATTGTTTTCATGGTTAGGTAAGAAAGTAAACAAAAAGATTGATGCGTAAGGCCACAATGCCGACAATGGCGGCCCTGACTTGTACCCATGGCCACGGGATGATGCCGCTCTGCTGGTCCCCGCAAGACATCTCGACAGTGTTCAATATTGTGATCGAATTCGAGGTCACTGAATATTTGTATTTGATTCAATATTCGATTTGTATTCAACATTTTGAAGATATTCAATGTAATATTCAGTTCGAGTGAAATTCCAGATTTGTCCCATCCTGATGAGGTTGGTGTATATATGGTTTGTAGCAGTGTAGATGGCATTTGAATAGGAATGCTACATGGTGATCCAAAAAAATTAACATGGCTTTATATGATTTCATATATAATTTCAAATAACAAAAGTAAAGCAAAACATTTACATGTCTTTGTAGCATTGACATTTTCTTATCTTGTTAGCTTTAAGCAGGATTCAAAGTGAGAAATACACATTTCAAACAGAACAACCAGATACTGTCTCACGTAATGTTATTCCATCAATGGCGAGTCGATAAACGCAGCCGTAATTCACTGTGTAATATGACTTCATCGGTTGACCTAACCCACATAAAGAGCTGGCCTACTTTTGCATTGAACACTGGTCTCAAATGATCAACTGTGTTCTGTATTGCAGTGCGCTACATTAAGCAGATATCATTGGGTGACCAATAGCTTATGTCATAATTTTTGATCTGGTCATTAGGATAGTTTTATGGTCCAGTTATTTATAATTCACTATTTCTACTACGAATGGTGCAGGCTTACCCACACTGTCCTTATGTAGGCTGCTACAATCAAACTAAGCAACTCTGTGCATCATCTTCCGTCTGAATGGGTTTTGTACAGAAAGCTTTGTAAGGTCAACTGTGGGCAGAGAATTTGAAGATTCTTTCAGAGAAGTTTTTGCAGGTAAACTTCTGTCTGTGAATCTCTGGTAAGCAGTTCTGTCCGGTGACCATAATATGTTTGGTGAGCTTATGTCCGGTGACTTCTGGTTGGCAAGCTTATGTCAGGTAAGGTTATCTGCTTAGCTTCGTCCAGTAAATCTCAGATAAACATCCGTCCTATGAGCTTCTGTCTCTGAGACTATGGGTAACTACTAGCTCCTGTCCAGTGAGCTTCTATCTTACGAATCTCTAATAACCTTCATTTGCACAAAGCAATACCCTGCCTGTCCACATCCACTCACATGATGTCAGTGCACGTAGCAGTGATTGAGTATTTCTTTGACAACACGCCCCTCCCTTGTTGTTTGTCTGCTCCCTTGTGTCTCGCGCCTGTCGTACGCAGCCAAACACTGCAGGTGAACTTAGCGGGACACGGCCACATTAGTAACGATCAATACGACGTACCACGTTGGTCCAGCCCGGGTCAGTGTGCTTCATATTACGGCCGGGAGTGGATTGTCCTGCGCTCTCAGTTAGCATTGATTTGTGGTCTGCGCCACTCCGCCAGGCAGTCGTTGTAAATCGAATATTTACCTAAAAGCCACAAGAATGCTCTGGCAGTTATCTCTCCCCTGTTGAGACAGACTGCATCCTTGTCTTGGCTTGATGCTGGATGGAGGTGGTTACTGGTGGTTGTCAGTTGGCTAACTTGGCTTGTAGAAATGGTTGCTTTAGTGTATTTGATATTGTGTTAACCAGTAGATAGTAGATGTGGTTATTATATGTTGTTGTGAGTTGGTCTGTGGAGTATATGTTCTGTTGCTGTGATCATTCTTGTATTTCCTTGATAATATTCCTCTTTGGTATCTTATAAATGGGAGCAGCAAATATGCAAATTGCATTTGCAGTCTGGATTTACTAACATTATATATTTGCCAAATATATGAAAAGTATGTATATTTTGTAAGTATACAAACCAAATGTATATGTTTGTTAGTATAGGTTGCATAAAATAAATTTAACATCAGCTTAAACAATTTAACATCGTAATAAACAAATAATTTAATTGCCTATTTACCTGGCTGTTTTGTATAAATAAGATGCCAAAATATGATGCATTTCGTTATCTCAAGGTACACATTAATTTTGTGAATGAATAAAGTTGTACTTTTAAATGTTATTGCTTTAATATATGGATAATCCAAAATTTGAAATTGGAACTTGACAAACTAGTAAATCAGACATTATGTTCACCTTCAAATGTGAATATTTGTGGGTTAGCCATCTAATACAGTAAAGTGGCAAGGTGAAAGTTGTGAAACATCTCAATTATAATACATTTTATAACAATCCAAAATCATAGTAGATACCAATAAATTACTTAGTGTACCGGTAGGTATTTTTTGAAAGCTCATAAAAACAACACATTTTATATTGAAATAATTTGGTGAAAGATTACACCGTAGCAACACATTGTGTATTGTTGACATTTGTGCCAACTGTAATGTACTGGATATTAATATATTCTTTATAATTAGATGTTATAAATATTATATTACATTGTAAATGGAACAATGCTGCTCTATTCGTAAAACAGTTCTTTAATGACCCAAGGTAATTCTTTGTGGTTTCCCTCTAAATTATAAATAAAATCTGTGCCTGATAATCATTAGCACTGAAGAAGACTGATAATTACTAGCACTGTAGAAGTGGCACAATTTCCAGCCAGAGATAATGACTATTGCTATAGGCATAATTTTTTTATATCGCTCATATCATCATAGGTTATGTTATTATAAACCTGGAAACCTCTTATATCTGAGCTTTTTCTAATAATACATAATATTGCAGTTTCCGTGCAGACATACACAGTATCTTTAATTCAGGTGATAGCTGAGTTTTATGACATTGCTTCACTGGAAGTTACACAGGCAGAGCAGATTTTATGGTGGTTTTACATGTGGTAAATATTAATACTTCTCCAGGGATATGTTGAATAAAGCCCAGCCAGAGCCTGGGATTCCAGGCTCAAATAGGGTGTGTCTAGATGATGCTTGTCTATGACTGCGGTTTATGATGCAACACAATTTTGTGTGTGCAGTGGTTAGCAAATATGTCTGTCATTTGATCAGCAAATCAATAAGACTTTTATTTCCATTTGTAATACGGTTGCGATGCCAAATTATTCACTAAATATTGTCTACGTGGAAATATAATGTTTTGTGAATGAGGTTTAAAGTATTTACTAGTGACAAAAATTACAAGCATTTAATTGCAGTAAATGTTTACCAACGTGTGATGAATGGTATAGGACTATTATGCTTACTAATGGTTTTCTCAAATTTGAAGCATTTATTCTAGAATAAATCAAGGTGCATTCCAGTTGCCACCAGTTAACGTTGCCCATGGTTGTGAAGGAATCACCTGGTCACATGTATTTCACACCTTTGAGCTGTTTCATCATAACTACACATAATGTGTTATAAATGTCACCTGTTTCTAAGGTATTTTTAGTAGTGACCAAATGCCCCGTTTTCATTATGATGACAGTACATTCAACTCCATGTTAGACACAACTTACTACCGGTAAATTTAAATATCTTGGAAAAACAACATTAACATTTTGAATTTATTGCAGTATTTTTACATTTGTGAGAAACTGCTTCTTAGAAAAAAGAAATTACACTAAAATGTGTTCATATTCACAGTTTTCTTGACATTTTGTCTGAAATTATTTATTTCCAGGGTTCTTAGTATTCTTGCAATTTCTAAGTAGTTTTCACACCATTCTTAATTGTTGTTGTATACTAATAGAATTCACTGAACTGCTTGTTGCTAGGAGTATCATTTAATAAAAATGCTAAGAATGTAGCATTTTCGTGGTAGTTAGGATATACCAAGTTGGCAGTCCTCTCTCTCCTCTCTCTCCCCCCCCCCTCTCTCTCTCTCTCTCCCCCCCCCTCTCTCTCTCTCCCCCCCTCTCTCTCTCCCCCCCCCCTCTCTCTCCCTCTCTCCCCCCCCTCTCTCTCTCTCCATATCTCCCCCTCTCTCTCCCACTCTCTCTCCATATCTCTCCCACTCTCTCCCTCTCTCTCTCTCTCTCTCTCCATCTCTCCCACTCTCCCTCTCTCTCTCTCTCTCCATCTCTCCCACTCTCTCTCCCACTCTCTCCCTCTCTCTCACTCCATCTGTCTCTCTCTCTCCCCCCTCTCGCTAGTCCTTCCCACCTCTCTGTATTCTTTTCCCCTCTCACTCTCCCTTCCTAGATCCTTTCCTATCTATCTCCTCCCTTGCTCTCTGCCCATCTCTGACTGTCTGCTTCCTTCCCTCCTTCCCCCCATACCCTCCTTCCCTCCATTCCCTTCTACCTATCTTTCCCACCACCCTTGTGGTGGCATGTTGATATGACATTCTACATTAATCTGGTATTCTGAACAACGCAATGTAAGTCTGAAGTATCATTAGCAATAAAGCATTGTTGAGAAACTACTCATTCTCCCAGAGGATAATCAGGAACAATACAAGTTATAATACAACCAATTTATACACATAAGTATAGACAAATATGTGCAACAGACTGTCTACACTTAGATGGTGCCATTGTGAGACTCCATAAGTCGGGGTCATTGTTGTAAAGGTAGGGTCTTACGTAGAGGTGTCACCCATCCTCAAGACTTCTCAAGCACTTTACATGTGATGAGAGTTGTTTAGATAGAGAGCCTCTTGTTCACCATAACATTCAGGGTCCAAAAGTTGTTATGTGTACAAACACTGCAGGCCTGGTTAGTTGCTGTTATGGATGACTGTGTGTTTACAGCACTTGAGTAACCCACATCAATCTTTGTGCTGGCTTAGCATTTTGTAATACAATGTATTAGCCGAAAAATAATGGATTACTTGTGTATACTTATTTGTATATAACATCTCATGCATACGTAGGATTGCATGTATACATGCACACGCATCTATAAACAGACACATACACACGCCCTCCAACGCATGTACATGCACACACGCACGTGTACACACGTATGTCGAGACATGAATTCACGCGTATGATCCTGTCACACATGGCTGGCCGTGTGGGAGTCCACCCCCGCCCCAGACATCTGAGGGGGTGGAGGGGGGTGGCTTGACATGTTAACAGCTGACTGTGCAACTTTGCGTCCAGCAGTGTGTGAAATCACCACTCCGTGAATGAATCACTCAATCGTACCATGACACACTTGGTCTTAAAATAGAGCAATGCATTACACGAATCAAATACGCCCAAATTATAAATGGCATATCTGCAATTTGGAAATATTCACCGGCTTATGACTAGGTTTTTTTAATTAATGAGTTGTGAATTATAGTGGAAGTATTTATTAAGGACTATTTCTTAGAAAAAATACTTGATAAAAAGACCTAACTGGGTTCGATAAACATAGACGATAGGTTGCAAATTTTGACATTAGAAACAAAACAAAAGAAATCATGACCTTTACTATGATGGTGTATTCTTCAGATATTCAATATCCTATATATTTTAGATTCATGCACTAAGTATGAAGTGGAGAAGTAAGATTTTGTCATGAACAAAAACTGAATATATTGCATATTTTCCCAACGTCTGTCACTTTGTCTAGGCAGAAATTTATGTTCTCGATGCTGCCACAATTATATATCGGTGACATGTGAAGTCATTTTGGGTCAAAGAAATCTGACGAGAGGATTGCTGAAATCTGCGAATTAAATCTGGTCAACATTTGATCGATTAGTTCTGGATTGCGGAGCGCAAGCGACTTAGATACGCACTCAGAAACGTTTTTGCAAGCATCACCATGACCTTTATTGGTTCGTCACAGCCCGCGTACATGTCTCGTAAAATAATTTTCACGCAAAATGCGCGCGACTACACGCGAGCGCAGACACTCGCGGTCGCATTGTTTGATGTGCGTCCGTCTCGCGTGAGACATTTGAAGGTCGGCCGGGCGGCCGGCGTCAATGCTAGTTAGCTGTCGTTGATGCAAGTGCTCCGCTACCTGTGGGTGCGTTTCCAGGAAGTGTGCGTTTGACGTCAGTGTTGCCATGGTAACGCCCGGAGTTGGCTGCTCTGTGAGCCCGGTTCGTATTCATTGGCGAGGCATGTCGTCATCGGGTGTACCTACAGTACAGTACAGACGCCTGGTGCTGGTGCCTGGGACACACCTAGTGGTCATCAGGCGGCCATCTTTAATAAGGGACATCATTACGCGAGACACTGCTACAAAACATATCTACACACTATGACGTTGTCGCCAATGTGGTTAGTAAGGCTCGGTGGCGCTGGGAGAAGACATTCTTCTCGGAAACACGTGGTCGCCAATGGGAAAAAAATGCGGAGACATTTATTTTTAGCGTCACCTTTAAGAGCTTGTCATCTCATGAGGGCTGTCGGATTTGAATTCTGGGAAATAAAAACAGCTGAAAATTAAGACCTCTTCCATGGAACTTGGAAACCGTGGCTCCTGGTACAGGGACCATTTCAATGTTAAGCTATTTTTTAATCCAAATATTTTTTTTATAGAAACAATTACAGTGTATGTAAATGTTTATTAATTTCTATAGAACCATATTTATACAGTAATATTCTATGGTGCTGCATAATATAGTCAATATAAACATTCAATATAATGCACGTATATTGATATAATATAAAATAGTGAAATAAATTAGCTAAATAAATATATATATATATCGTTTAATTAATAAAAATTAATAATTAAAAAGTAATAATATTAAATATATACGTATATATGTCTGTATATATAAACCTACAGGCAATGTTGTAATGAGTAACTATCTTTTTTTTCTTCTTTTGGCATATCTGAGATTTGCAGTATAAATGTAATTGTGTTAGTCATCATTTGTTGACCAGGTTGTGAGTTGGACATGTAGGTCATCCTCCTGCTAGATTGAATCATCTGACCCTGCACTCGTCCTGTGTCCATTTCCCCGAGCACCGGCCCCTGTGGAGTGGGCTTTGATTCCCAGAAGTCAGTCTCCCACGTACTCGAGGCAGATATTGGTGGAATCCTACATGATCCAGGGGCCGCGAGGTCAGGAATATACTGCTATGTTCTGCCACAACAGGCTGCGGCTGAACATGAGCCGAGACAGCGGATATGTTTTTTGACATATTTTGAATGTCACGTATGTATGTGTGTCCTTAGGGCGCAATAGAGCTTGCCGTAAACGCATTTGTTGTGCAGGTGCAGTGCTGATTGACATGTTAGCCAGTACACCTTGGGAGCAGGGATAGATTATGTCTGGGACTGTGTTATTAGAAAGTCAGGCAGTGATAAATGATCCACCGTAACCTGCTAAGGGCAGTGGTGGTGAGGATAATGTGATCCACGCTCTTACTGCTGCTGATTGACGTAGAGAGCGGGGATCCTAGAACACTGTTGGCTTGACCTGCGTGACCTCAGGTATAGTTATTGGATGTTGTGTGTGTGTGTGTGTGTGTGTGTGCGTGCGTGCGTGCGTGCGTGCGTGCGTGCGTGCGTGCGTACGTACGTGCGTATGTATGCATATGCTTGTGTTTATGCATCCACATATACATGCATGCATAGCACAGATGCATGCACATAGTAGTATGCATTTTTATGTTCTCTTGCTAGGGTCATCACAGTTAATAATAAACAATGATGGAATACATTCATACTTAGACATTTGGCATAATTCTAACAGGAATGCCCACCAAAGAAAACAGTCGTATATGAAATTTAGCTGTAACAAAGTGTGGTAATGTGTAGATTCCTCATCCCTTTTGACCTCTACTTTTGTCTCATTTCCCCTTGTTAGATCAATTCCACTAAGAGATTCTAGGAATCATGCAGATTCTTTGTTTACACGTGTTATTCTTTGCATGTCTGGTGAAGGCAGATTGTTTTACAACAAAACAACTCCCCTCGTATCAGATAACTTGCAATTCGTGGCAACTCAAAGGGAGTAGGCTGGGCCTGTGAACAGCCTTGATTCCCCAGAGTACAACATTTAACAAGTTAATTGCACAGATTTTTAAGTAGACGCACATTTAAGTGCCCATATTTTACTCAATATTGCCCATCTTGACAGAAGATTAAACTAGGTGGGCTGATGTCATAAATGTAAGTTATACACCTTCCTGTGGTTGATATTGTGATATACTCATTCTTTATGGAGATGTTTACAAGGCAGCTGTCTGTTCTTTACGAGTGCCAACAAAAACATGGTGGTAAACTGGGCCATAACTCAAAGGACTCGGCGGGGGAGAGACGGGGATGAACGCATTTTTGTTTTCTGCCAGACTATATTTTATTTTTGGTTTTTATTACTCTCCATTGTGTCCTACCTCTTAGACAAGGGTCTTGACAGACCATGTTAGGTTTGTATTCGGACCAGAGTACAACGTATTTCAGTGATTTATTTGAAATTGAACTGGACATGTTTTATTGTATTCCCACCATCATTTCTGTTACAGTCATGTGCCAGGGTTCAGATAGAGATCACTATGATGTTTACCTTCAAATAACTCAGCTTCCAGTTTCAGTGGGTGAGGAGTGGCATGTCAATTTTTTTCTTAAACTGCACTGATTTGTTTCCCATCTGGCTGCTGGTTTCAGAATGAGTCTGCCACGTAGGTCAGGAGGGTAGGGTAGGGGCACCATGCAATTTCTTTTATTACTCTAGTCTCTGTTTTTTATTACTACCCCTTGATCTGTTTACCCCGTGAGTGTCCTAGGCTAGGAATAGACATCACTATTATGTTTGTCTTTTAATAAGCTGGTTGTGTATTGAACACTTGTGTGAGTTTTCTGGGTGAGGAACGCAGGACTACGCACGAATGAACCCTTGTGCTTTGTTTTCAAAGTCAAAATTGGCAGCTCTACTCTTTTGTAGTCGTTAAAATGTTATCTATCTATGGGAATATTACCTGTTTACAACACCAGTTTGTCTATCTTATCAAATTCCTTACATCTCTACAAATGTGACATCAATATTTAAATGCAGGCCAATGTTCATATATATAGTTTCAAACTATATATATGATCATTGGCCTGCATTTAAATCCAAACTGTTTGGCAGGTTTACTTTATTATATTTATAGTGTATACAATTTTTTCTGGTTTTTGGCACAACAGTAAATGCAATGTCTGTTAGACTTGTATAAAATGTAACACTTGTATATGATAATGATGACACTACTAACATTTAGGCTTGTGTAACGGTATCTTGTGACAGGTGCCTAGTCTTGACAGGAGACTGTCTACTTCTATCTTCTGTCACATCATGGAACTATTGCCTTTTAATCTTCCAGCTGGTGATGTTTAAAAAATTACATAAAAGTAATTATTAAAATTACTTACTGATGTGTTCATGATATGCTTTTTAATCTGTCAAAGAAACATGGAAACACAGAGAGTGTAACAATTCACTGACGTGTACTGCTGTTTTACTGCCATCATGATTAGTTCCAGCATAAATTTAAATAATCAGTGTAAATTAATTTAATTATACATGTAAATAGTTAAATACTGCGATGTTGATTACTGCAGTTTATTGCTCCACATTTGTATGTAAGCTACTACTGTCACTTTATAAATAATCTAATTGTAATTGTGACATGTATATATTTTTAGCAACATTTCTAACAGAAATGTCTAGCAAATTTATAGTTTATCATGCGTCAGGTGTTTTATTTAAATCTAAAAGATTGCAAATAAAAATAATAATTATACATAAAACGCCTGCACTAGAATAATGATGGATTTGTAAATACTTTTTTGAAACAAAAATTTGCCTTCAATGGCATGCAACCCCATTTTTATGAATAGAACACTAACTTGAACAGTAGCAGCTAGATAATTAGACATGTGATAGCTGTCATTGTCAAACAAAGCCGTTTGAGACCATGTTTTTTGAGGCAACAATTACCTTGATTCGTCAAAATCTGTACATCACTGCCGCCTAATCAAAGTCACAACCAGCGTACAGAGTTATGATGAATATTTAAATAAACTGTGATAGTGCTTTGATGTTGAGCGGGCTGTCTCGTAACAACAGGCAGGTGTCAGTGGGGAGATCTATCCCGCCCGTCTCTTACAATGCAGACGTCAGTGGGATACTGCCGCACATCAGTCTAGTTGACAGAATCGAGATGCACAAAGGTCAGACGATGGTGGGGATTTTCATGTTTAGGTGTGCTGTGATCCCCACTAATTGGGTTGCCCTTTGAAAGGTCTTTAATGAGACAGTTCAGGTATAATTTGGAGGCTTTCGGCACTGCAGAGAAATGTCCTGCACATCGTTGTAAGGGAAGGCAAGGTTGAGTGTAAATGAGCAAGGTGTTTAGACAAAGACATGACGGGTGATCACTGGAGGTAGATGGCTTGGTTATTAGCAGTTGACTGGGTTTTGTTTCTCCAGTCTATATCGTAATGTAATTTATTGTTTGACGGATGAAATTTCCTTGAAACTCAGTGGATGGTAAATTGTCTTCTTGCAGACTTTCTGTTGTTCTGATTGGTGTAAGCAGTAAGCACACAGGCATCCATCTCCACCCAGGCAGACAACAGTATATTTTTTTAAATAGCTGACTTGTAGTCTGGGGTCAGGAATGTGGGAGGGCACACAGGTGAGTTATCGTGGTGGTGAATTATTGTGATGGTGAGTTATGCCCTTGAGTTATCATGGTGGTGAGTTTTTGTGGTGATGAGTTGTGAGGGTGGTAAGTTGTAAGTGGTGAGTTGTCGTGGTGGTGAGTTGTGGTAGTGAGTTATTGTGATGGTGAGTTATTGTGATGGTGAGTTATTGTGATGGTGAGTTATTGTGATGGTGAGTTATTGTGATGGTGAGTCATCGTGATGGTGAGTTATTGTGATGATGAGTTATCGTGATGGTGAGTTATCGTGATGGCGAGTTATTGTGATGGTGAGTTATTGTGATGGTGAGTTATTGTGATGGTGAGTTATGCTCATGAGTTATCATGGTGGTGAGTTTTTGTGGTGATGAGTTGTGAGGGTGGTAAGTTGTAAAAGTGGCGAATTGTGATAGTGTTGAATGAATTGTGCGGGTGGTAAGTTGTAAGTGGTGAGTTGCTATGGTGATGAGTTGTCAAAATGGTGAGTTGTCGTGGGGAGTGTTTGTTATCATTTGTGATGGTGAGTTGTTGCCTGTGATGTGATGTGGGTTGGTGGCAATGGTGAGTTAAGATGCAGGTGGTAAGTTGTCACAGTGGTGAGCTGATGTAGTGGTACCTGGTCACATCTGGTCGAACTTGGTGTGACTTGTCACTACCTGGTCGTACCTGACACAGGTGACGCAGACTTCCAAATATAGACGTAATGTCAGATTGTCCATCCAACCTACGAGATATCAAAGTTATTACACCACCACTCCGTGCAGTCAAGGTTATATGCCTGGGGTAAAATCAGTCACCTTGACTTATTTTGCGTGGTCAAAGCTCCGCCCCCACTTGAATGTCTACCGCAGGTGAATGACCCAACAAAGATTACTGAAAAGTAGAGTAGGACACAGGTAAAAACACATGCCTGATAAAGACACTGACAGTAGTGTTATCGAGAGTTGCTTTTTTTGGCTGTTTGTTGAAAAAGGTACGCATATTGATATCTATATAACCTTTGTGCCCGTGTTATTTTGGTCAAAGCGAGGTATTGCGAAACTTCAACTTGCATTATAACCAACCACAATCGCTGTTGACGTTGTCACGAATTCTGCTAACAAAGATTTGGAAATTTTGCAAGAATGCCAATAAATTATTACTTTCTGCCGAGTACTAAATCGTTATTTTTTGCTCTGGGAAAGGTCGTTCCACAGAAAAAGCTTTGAAAGGGCAAAGGATCTTTAAAGCTTCCTTTTTAGCGACACAGATAAATCAGCTGCAAAGCTTTTCGGTCCAGCGTAAGCTATTTATTTTACAGTTTCTTAGAACTGTCCACAGCTTGACTCTACAAAGTGACACAAAATTCCTGATTAATAATTTACTCTTTTTGTTGTCATTCTGTGGCTGCAGTGTCTGCTCCAGCTGGTTTAGACAGTGTATAATGATGGCAGTTTTAATTGGCGTTGAAATTGACAACTGTGTGTTTCCAGACGTTAGCCTCTTTTAACTAGATACTTGTATGTGTAAAATTAATGTTCATTAAGCATATATTGTGATGTTCCGACTGAACTTTGGCCTAGTTAAATGCTGTTCAAGTTGATGTTTTTACGATACTTCATAACTGGTAACCAAAACTGATATGATATAATATCTAAAATTAAGCAGGTAACTAACAATAAACAATGGACGCCAAAATTTGACTCATTTATGGATAATTTAACAACACAGTGCTCTAGTCAATAAATCAGATGAAGTTTATTTAAACAAAACAATAAAAATATAATTGATAGTGTTTGTATAATATAATAATAAATGTGCATTACAATAAACAATGTAGTTACTTAGTTTAACTCTATATTTCTATTTACACTTAACTGTACATTGTTATTTATACTTTGGAACACAGATGTTGACATTATACACATCTTCTTGTGTTTATGACTAAAATATTCATTGCATATAGAAGGAACATCATGTTTATCATGCATATAAAAATGTCACATTTGAAAATTATGTAATATTGATGCTACTACTAGTAATAAAGGCTGTCAGTTGTAACTAGTCAAATTAAATTTATTTAGATAAAACATCTCCTAAAATAGAACCAGGAGTGTTTGCAAATAATATAAATACATTACAATAAACAATGAAGGTTCTTACCGGAACTATAAATTGTTATTTACAGTTTTGAATAAATATTTATGATGTCTATGTGATTCACACATCTTATATTTATAACGATAATATTGATCATATGTATGAAAAACATCAGTTACACTCTATATAAAACTACTGCACACCGATGCAGTCTGCGACAGTTTTACTATGAAGTAGATGATGTACTTGTGTGACACAGTTATAGTCCCTCGGCATTAGTCATCACCTTTCTGTACCAAATCACCACCTTTCTGTACCTAGTACACTATTTGCAATGTTGTTTTTATCACGTTTGAGTTTTCCACCACAAAGCCCAGTAAAAATACGCCCAATGTATCGCGGTTGAACCGGCCGGGACGCTGGGTGAGACAGATTTGTTTACGGGCACTTAGTGTTGGTGTGGGTTTCACACTTCTACTCCACAGCCATCTTACATTGCGCTGTTCACACCTACGCGCTGTAGCGACAATGAAACGGCGAAACGAAAAACGTAAATAAACGTCGCCCTAAGATGTTGTCGGTATGTGTCTCAAAGTTAGTGATGTGTAGGCGACTGCGTAACGGTTATTGTGAGCGAGCCAGTTAATGACAAGGTTGTGTATTGTGAGGTAATGGACCCCTCAGGGCAGTCGAACTGGCGACGTGAAAGCAAAGGGAAGGCATCTACCACATAGACGTGGCACTTAATGTATCAGTACCGTATGATTGCAACTCTACTGTTTTGCCCGAGAATGATAGGCTTACAAAGATGGTTTAGTCTACATGAATAAGCTTCTTTCGTGTTCAGATATATAAGGTATGTGAATAGTTTAAACTATGTCCACCATTATGCATTTGTTTATGGTTGAAAGAATTGACTTCACTCTTTAGTGTTTATGCAAGCAGAGGACAGAACTTTGCAAACTGAATTTGGTCTGCTTAAAACAGCAGTGTACCTACGGTGGTTGGCTATGCATATTTAGCTAATGTATGGAGCAGTTAGAAGTATATATATATATATATAAATATATATTAAATATACATATATATATATACACACACATATACTTTTTATACTGATTGTGGCATAGTTACAACTGACCCAAGTTTACCATACCACTGAGTCTCTTCAATTTAAAAACAAATAATAAACTTATACAGATCCGTGGCAAAGTTGGGTGAGCTGTAATCCTACCACAATCAGTTAGATATGTTTGATGTAGCAGGTTAAGTAACTAGTTCTGTAAGATGACTAATGACGCAAGTATGACAGTCACTCCTATACCATATTACCACAAGACAAATGAGACAGTATTAAATTACTTATTAATTCCAAATTTTATTTTTAATGGTCTACCTATACTTTGTTATTAAGTCGGCCTGTCAGTGGCGCAGGTGGTGTGAGTAATGGGACACTGAGTAACCGCCCTCACCTCTTGCACCCCCTGCACCCTCCACCCTGAACTCTACCCCAGTTTGTCACGTACAAGTTGGAGACAGGTTGGATGTTTACTGTCTGCGTCACCTGTGACACAACAACCCTGTCTACCTGCAGGGAAACTCAAGACGGACTTCCCTGGGTGTCGAACCTGCTCCCACACAAAGGGGCAGATGTTTTAGGGGAAGATCGAAATAGCAGGCAATCCATCATTCCGCTGTCATACCCAGATGTAATCAGTTAAATTGGCCGCCTTTACTAGGAACGACTACACCGCCTCGTGTACGTGTAATATTATCACTGTCAATAGCAACCGCACAGGGGGTCTGTCACCTGACAACAATTAACCGCAGGTAATGATTGTCTGTGATAATTTCATTGTCAACGGCGGACTGGCTGGGCTGTCAATCAGGCGACGTCATGACGTTTCTGCCACGTTTTTACACTGTCCCTGGACGGCTTAAAGCCCATTGATTGTTCCCGCATTGGTGTATTGGGGCTGCAACCAATCAGAGGCAAGTGTCTCTGCGGTCTCAACTAGGGTTCTCATTAGGTGTTATCGGGACGTAACGTAAGGTCTAGACGCAGTGATCTTATCAACGTCAATAAACCACCCGAGTCACTCAATGGCTGAACGGGTGTACATAAAGATGTGGATAACATTTGTCATCCTTTTGTTGGCCATTCGTACAGCTACTGTTGTTTTGAGTGGTCCAGAAAGTTCTGAAGGCCGCCTGGGGGGCGTGGTTGGTCCGGTGCACGCGTCTGGTTTATTCATGTCTGCATATTTTGATGCAAAGATAGTCCCCCAAAAAATAGGAGACGTGACTCTATGAATGCGCTCATGATAAGTAATTAAACATTCAGCGAAGGTCATTTTAACGATGACGTGGATGTTTCTTTAATTACTGTGCCTGTGTGGCTTGCTGTGTGTGGTAGTATGCATGTTTGGTAATGGTAGTGTGTATGTTTGGTAATGGTAGACATACCAATTGTGTACACAAGTAATCTACGTGGAGTACTTGCATTGTGGCGACATAATTGCAACATTTTCCCAACGAAATCAAGATGGTGTACGAACTAGGTCTGCACATGTCAGTGTGCCTTGACTTACCTGTGATTATGAATGATGCCACTTAGATGTCGCAACTGAGTAATCATGCCTTAATAATGTCACCTGACTGTCACAATTTGACTTACAAGTTATGACTGAATATTATGACTTACCTGTCATGATATGACTTATGCACAGTGATTAATGGTATCTACCTCTCGTGTTTAAATGATATGACTTACTCATCTTGAGTTAATCATAAACCCTACCCATCACGATAGTTACATGCCTTACAGGACTGCCTACCCACATGTCCCTGACCCTCTACCCTGTGTTTCAGGCTACCTCCGCAGTGACCTGCCGTGGATCGCCTGCAGCGATGCCCCCTAGTGGACGCGGAGCACAGCCAACGGGGAGCGCTCCGACAAGTCAGCCTGACTCGCGTCCTCGTCTCACCTTAGTGAGGTGGCCTTGAACTTGAGTCATAATGATGGGCAAGGAACCGGGAGAAAGAGAAGCGGCCAAGCAGAGAGTTCGCGAGTGGAACGAGGCGCAACCACCCAACGCCCATTGTGCCGCATCGTGGGCCGAGTTTAGTGCTGTCAGTGCGAAGGATCGCTACCAGATGATGCCCGGCATACCGCACATGCTTCACAGCATTCCAAATATCGTCGTACACCCGGTGCTGCCACCTCGTGACGTGTTCGGACACAGCTGCACGCCGCCGTTCGTGCAGGCGGCCGTGCGCACATTCGAGTGGCCCATTCCGAACATGCTCAGCATACCAAAGAACGCGAAAAAGCAGCGGACGAATTCCGACAGCGCCATCTATGAGATCGAGAAGGCGACGCAGCCGCACGCGTGGCGGGCCGGACACGCGACATCGCGGTCGTTTCCACAACCCGGCGACGAGGCACTACACATGGACATGTCGCAAGAATCATTCCAGCACACCTCGCCTGCTCACTCGCAGGAGAGGAACTACCCCGGTGATCCGATGGAGGTCGAAGTGACCTCTGACCCGCAGCTGCCCGAACCGGCAAAACACATGTCACGTGCGCTCAATCTGACACACAGTCACAGCGCTGATCTGACTCCATCGGAATCCATGACTGAGAAACCCGTCGTGCCGTTTATATGGCACTTCGGGACGAACACCAGAGGGAGCCATGATCATCAGTCGTCGCCGAAAACCTACTGGCTGCGGCGCCACTCGGATTCCGTTGTTTCAAATAAGCCCAAAGACGACCCGCTCGGTCGAACTCAGAGCACGGGTGATGGCACGCACACTGAAGATGGCGCCACCAGTCCTAACTCGCCGAAAACGAGACAGCTGAACACGGGGATGAACAAACAGCTGAAGGTGAAGAAATACCTGCAGAAGCGATATCAGCGCAGTCTGGAGAGCATGCGTCAGTCGACAGACGATGACGTCTTCCTGGACAAACAACCTCCAGACACGCCAAGTCCCGGGGGCAAGTTTGGGCGGACCAACAGTTTCACGTTCAGTGTGAGCACAGAATCAGAAGGGCCCGAACACGAGGCGGTTGACATGTGCAAGCATCCACCAGGGGTCATGCTGCCGGATGCACTGATGATTAAAACGGAGCCGACGTCGCCGTTCAGCAGCGACTCTGTGCTCGACGTTGAATCCGACACGTCAGTGTTCGCATCACCACTTCTTAGTCTGTCACCATTCCTCCCCCACTCGGCGAGTCCACGATGTCAGCGTAACGTGTTCCAGTTCCACTCGCCCAGCCACCTGGCGAGCAGTACGAGCTTCGATCGGACTAGTCAGAAGTCAGACGTTGAAGGTGGCAGCAACTGTGACATTGGTGTTGGGTCGCCACGGAGGGCCATGGACTGTAAGGGCGAGCGGGGAATGTCACGGGGTTTTGAATGGGGCTCGGGGAACGAGGACAGCGGTGTCGCGTCGTCGGATGGCAACTCAGGGAAAAAGTGCAAGAGGAAGCCCGAGAAACCAAACCTGGAGAAGATCGGACGATCTCAGTCGATTGACTCACACAGCCGGTTGCCATACCAGCAGCCAGAGGGCGCCGCGCCATTGCCGCCGTTCTCGAGCATGCTGAAGCACCCGTCTTTCACCCATCTCCAGGTGACTCCATTCCACACCCCCGTGCCCCCCTCTCTCTTCTTGCCCTTCCACTCGAGTCACATAGCGCCCCCGGGCATGCACCCGCAGTGGCCGCTGTGTAACCGCAGCCTCCAGCAGCAGCACCTCAAGTTACCACAGCAGTCGACGCCGCAGCAGCCGATGGCCGTGGACGGCATGAAGGCCCTCAAGCCGGACCCGTCGAAGATCGTCTACTGCCCGTTCACGGAAAAGGTGGAGGAGCAGCGCCGCGCGGAGGACAAGACGTACGTGTGTCCGGTGTGTGGCCAGGCCTTCCCCTCCTACAACTACCTCGCAAACCACATGGTGAACCACCTGCCCTCGGAGGTGGTGGCCAAGGGCCCCGGGGACAGCAACAAGGTGCATCTGTGCAAGGTGTGTAACCGCGCGTTCTCCCGCAGCGACATGCTCACGCGCCACATGCGCCTGCACACGGGGCTGAAGCCGTACGAGTGCCACATCTGCAGCCAGGTGTTCAGTCGCAGTGACCACCTGCACACGCACCTGCGCACGCACACGGGGGAGAAGCCGTACAAGTGTCCACAGTGTCCGTACGCGGCGCCGCGGCGCGACATGATCACGCGCCACATGCGCATCCACCTGAAGCACTGGTCGCGGCGCCGGCGCGGCTCGCCGAGTCACTCGTCCATGTCGAGTCTCGACTCCATTGATCAGGCCACAGCACTCAACAAGCAGCGCAACCGGTCCCTGTCCAGCATCGACAGTCTTGAGTCGGACCAGTTGCCCTACAGACACACCTCTCTCACCAGCACCGAGTCGGAGACTCTCACTGGACACAAGGGGCGCAACTGGTCGGAGACCAGTGCCGAGAGCTACGAAGGCACCGAGCTGCCCCTCCCTTCAGCCCCCGGCCTCGTGTCCTCCCCCTACCCCTGGAGCATTGACAGCTCCGAGTCATACCCCAGTCCAAAGAAAAGCCACTCGTGGTCGTTTCCGAGCAGCGGCAGCACGACCTCTGACCTCATGCCGGGGGGCACAGACGCGACGGCATCGCCGAAATCACAGTTGAGCAGCGATAGTCTCGGTGGCGACATTCAGTTGTCGCTGCAGAAGTGCAGCGTGGCGAGTAACAGTGATAGCAGCGAACACAATGCTGCAATGTCACCATCATGTGACAGCGAAGGACAGGCGTCACATGACCACAGTGGAACACAGACGTCACATGACCATGGTGGGCATGTGACACACGATACGGGTGACCTGCTGCCACCACCAGAGGGCAGCAGCAGGCCGAGGGAGATGGAGGGGGATCCTCACAGTAACACGTGATGTTAGGGACTTATGTAATTGTTTGAGATCGAGTGAATGTACGTGGGCAGGTATCATGTGTGGGAACGTTGCACACTGCGTGGCTCAATTGATGTTGGCGACAAATCATAGGTTAATTAAGTCAACAATTGTGGTATAACATTACTATTGTCACAGTGGATATTGTATGTATTTGTCATCAGAGTTCTGCTATATTTGCTAAATTGTTACGATACATGGCTGTACACAACAGGTAGAAGAGCTGCAGGGAGGTCATTGTGTCCATGTAGTAATGTCTCTAAAAAATGGAATTAGAAACCGACGTTTTGAAGCACGATTGTAATGGAAATGAGACGTTTTTCGGTCAAATTAAGGTTTTTGTTGCATGTTTTAAAGAATTCAAGGCGCATTTAACATAAGACGTTGATAAGTCTATTATTGACCAACCAAACAGAAGGGTTGTACGAGATAATGTTGCAGTGTGGACGTGAGTCCGGCCGTTTGGTTGGTGTCTTGCACCTGACGCCTGCGTGAAACACCAGTGTCTTCTGTTGTATCTAACAAGATGGTAAACTGGGTGAAAAGGGAATGTGATAGGATGAGTTACTCGGAATGGGCCTCAGGACACGGGGGATCTAGCCATCCCTCCGATACGATATGAGGTGTTCATATCAAATTATATTTGAATGTTTATTACAACGGAGGGTGTTATTATTGAAGTTTACACAGTTCTTAGAGACTGTTTTTAATTGGCAGCTGTATAACAAGCAGGTATCAGTAATTTTATGCAGTTTCCGTAACGGTTTGTCGATGCATCGTCATCTTTCGAGTTTCTCCCGTTAAGTCAAAAACACTTAAGTCGAAAACACTGGAAGAATTCACCTGGGAAGATATCGCGTACCGCGGTACACTGGCGTATTTGATGGGATGCTTGCGGAGTTAGTTCCGATCCCCAGTGCGTGGGAGTAGTCGAGTGAAACTTATCCCAACTGGGATGCCTCTCTCTCTCTCGAGGGCATTCCGGGAACGGGAACGCACCTGGGAGAGGGGAGGGGACTCGTACGATAACATTTCCGCATCGCTCTCACAATTAACACTGATCTCGGCCAAAGTGCGCCACAGCTCTCGATCCAGCAGTCCCGTTTGTAAGTTTAGTTTTCAGAATGCGACTATCAAAACTTGTTTTTTTGATTGCCCGGTGTGTGTGTGTGTGTGTGTGTGTGTGGGTAAAAAATGTGCCATATCAAATTGTACAATATTTAAACATGTTATCTTGTTATGTGCTCGTTCTGTCGTTCTGTGACTTTTGTGTGATCAAAGAGCAGCCATTTTACGCATGGTTACGTTTTATTTACGATGTGACATACTATGGGTGTCGAAAGATTCCACTACAGACATTTATTCTTGTAGTTGGTGATTACAGCACTGTGCCATCTTAATAGTTATTTAATAGTTTAATCCACACAACCCATTCCAGTACGATCAAGCATTGAGAATTTAGGTCATCTGACATTTATAGAATACGCCCGCAGCCAAGGTCACTGTAACTCGCTGCGTTCTCAGGTGAACTTGGCCCCGCCACACCTTTTTTTTTTAACACCTTTGTGTGAACTTTCTGAAAAGTAGCTGGGCCATCAAAATGATGGCCTTTTGCTCTCAACTCAAAGACCTGCATTGAATGACCCAACCAAATTGTCCCATTAACCTCGGTAATACGTAAAAAATTCTGATGTGAAATGAGGTCAAGACAGATTTACAGTTTTTGTGTGTACTTTTTAGACCGAACGTAGTAGCAGCTGTCAATCACACGAACATCAAGGAAGTGTTGTAGTATGTGCTAATGGTTTGTCAGAATGAAATTCACACATGTTGTTTCATTGAATTGGGGAAGCTGATATCTTCCCTGGAATATTTCCGGAGTGTTGTGTGCACTTGCATGATATCGAGGCAAGGAAACGGCAGCCATAATGTGAAACAGCTGGTCCTTAGCCCCCTTCGTGATTTATCATCTCGCACTAAATATCGTAAACCTGAACCATACAGGAGATGTTTCCATGGTGATGTGTTGTCTAGTCAGCAAGGACAAATTATAACAACCATCACAAAACTGGTTATTCTATTTTGTTGAAAGATAAACTATCGTTGTTTTCTCGCAAAGTTGCTTAACGTAAAGGGTAAAATTCGGCGCAATGCCGTTTTTCAGATATCAACAGTAAAGAAGTGTACGACCAAACTTGATTTAGGGCTGTTTTCTTACCATTCTCTTCCTTGTGGGAATAACCCACTAATAAACCTGTCACTGCATCTTATTAGCACCATTCAGGCGAAACTTGGAACATGAGATGAAGTTCCTTAAGATTTGATTGACATCCCATTGAAGCATGTAAATATGACCCCACATTTTTGTGATTTTTTTCCACTGCCCAACTGCCACCTGGGCCCTAATGAAAACTGACATGGCCAGGTTTTTTTTTCTCACCTGGTAAGAATTAGGTGTGGGATGCATCACCATATGAGGTTAGCTTTGGTCCATGTTGTACATGTCTATATTCTAACATCTACCCAACATTCACCATGTTTGACAAACATTCAATCAATCGAATTTGCAGCGAGAATTGGCTACTCTTAAAAATATTGGTTTGCGAGGTTAGGTTTGTGCATGACTTCCAAACTCGATTCACCCTCACCATAAAAAACAATTAATAACCCTAAAAACTTGTAGTTATTTGATCAATTGTTGAATGAAACATTCGCAAACCGACTGTCCCTGCACAATCAGATTACCTCATTTATCTGTCAATATGATATTGACGATAGCGTGTGCCGAGATTGACTGGGAGATGTTGAACTATTATGGAGCGATTAGGCAGCATCTACGCTGTGGTGAAGTATTGTGATGCTCTTTCTGCATGTTATTTAATATTGGTGTAAATTATTATAGGCTCCGGTTACTTTACATTCAATGTATGTAAGTATGTGTGTATGTAATATTGTAAATATTTTGCCGGCAGACCCTTGAAAGGAGTAGCGCTATTGCACACACACCGCCGTACTACGTGTGGGTTACTACAGCCGCGCGATCACGTGCGTTGATTCTCGAGGGTACAACCAATTAGGCCGTTAAGTTGGTTGGGCGGTTTCCAAGAAGGGCACCCACCCGCCTTCCTGAGAACAAAAACACCAGAAATATGTTGACCCGGCGGCATGCGAGATATTTCAGCAGTCCCACGTGTGTGCGTGGATAAAATTAGATAATCAAGCAATTTGGTGCATCGCGCCTGGGTGGGGTCCATGTGCGTTTGGTTAGCCGTAGATTGGCACATATCATCCATGCCACGTGTAAATCGCTGTTACGATATTGGCACGAAATTCACAACCTTCTGAAATGCGTTAGCATCTCTACACGAGTAGGGTGTGACACGGATCTATCTATTTGTGGACTGCTGGCAGATCGTAGAGGTTTCCGCCGGAAGCCAAGTGCGTGGGCCAGGACCAGGAGGGAAGGAACCAGAAACGGGAACATTGTTGAAAGGCAGGGAAAGGGTCTGCCGTGGTCTGGCAATGTGATTATCGTGATGTGTAATACTGGTGCGTAGTACCAGGGTGTGCCGAGGACACACAGTGTGATTGGTTGTCTTGAAATACCGGTGACTTGTTGTCAGTATTGTGCATGTTCACGTTATATCTCCGTGCATGCATAGATGCGTGCGTAGGTGCATGCGTGTGCCGCCCATGAAAGAGCTGTGCCGTGTTTCGCCGGCGGTGTCGACAGGGAAGGGAAATGTAGACAAGTAGGGCAGGGCAGGCTGGCAGGGATTGTGGGGATTGCTCCCAGGTGTAATATTAGGGCGTTTGTGACGTGACGTACACCAGCTGGCGAGCCGTGCCGGCGGTTATGCCGCCTGAATAGTGCGGTTTGTTTGTGAACATTCGGAGCATGTCGGGCGACGCTGCATCCGATACATGGCAGCGTCACAATCCTCAGTGATCGCCCCCGGTTGTTTGGTCATTAAACACGTATTCCACCTGCAGACTTCTACAAACGAGAACACGCGCATTGCGTGGCGCAAATAGCAGCGCTTTCTGTGATGGATCTGCCAGTCTAAATGTGGATGGGAAAGAATTGGGTGGGGCTGGGTGCTTTCCCAGGGGAGAATGCTAAATTGTGTTGAACCGTTTGAAGTGACAATCTTGTGTAATTGCACACATTCTCAGTCATTCTGCCATTTGATGTCTGTTTTGTGAATTGAAGAGACTGCAACAAAGTTCACATATCTACACTGCTTATTTTAAAAGGTTAAATGTCCAGCAGCAGTGACAACATATCTAAAATACTGATGTTTATTTAGTCATATACCTATGGTCGAGACAATTCTGCAGCCACTTGTGGGGGGTTGAAATGTTGCATCTGTATGGCAGAATGGCCGACATTGTTGCTGTGGAGAATTACTTAGTGGTGCTTGTAGGTTTACACAGTCTGTGGCTTACCACTGTGGTACCGTCTG
This sequence comes from Oasisia sp. SBJ-2009, assembly GCA_964017155.1. NCBI lineage: Eukaryota > Metazoa > Annelida > Polychaeta > Sabellida > Siboglinidae > Oasisia > Oasisia sp. SBJ-2009. The sequence goes on along the minus strand of OZ024857.1, from coordinate 36,083,536 downwards.
GGTGACCTCTTTGTTAAGTGTATTTGTTTAACTATAATTAAATAAATATGTCATGTCATGAAAAGTGTCTAATGTTGTCTTGTCTTGCCTTTAAAATTGATTAGAAATTAACTGACAAAGTTGAAATATATACTTTATTTCCCCAGTATGAGTAGTATGTATCTTATGTATAAATGTTATCTCTGAACATAGCTATAGCATATACAGGAATGTTTTACTACAAAAAGTACAATATCATCATGAGTCCTTGCCAACAATTAACTTCGCAACATTTCATTAGTAATAGTTTCTGCATGATTTGTGCATTACATACAAATATCTTCCAGAGTGAGAAATATGGCAATAAAACTGATATGTATATCCTTAAAACAACGATGTGCAGTATTTTGGATCCACAAATGTACAAGTGTTGGTGAAGAAGACGGCATCCAAAGTTAAGCGCACAATAATGTGTGTTACTTGTAATGATAATTATGATTATAGTTGTTATAATGACCTAATAATAATGCCAGGGCAATTATTATAAATTCCCATGATTTTTCCCAAGTATGATTCAATCCTCAACTCTTCCCAAGTTCCCACAAACGATTCTTCTCAACATGATTCCCTAAACTTCCTAAAATTGACTCTCACTCCCACAAATTATTGATTGTTCTTCTTCCCACTAATGTTCCGAATAACGACTCGGCACATCACCATAGATCTACAAGTGTATAGAATATTAGATAAACTTCCAACATGTTGAAATGTTACAATGGACCCAGCCCAGGGCCAAATCTGCAGGCAATGGCAACTTGACATTTTCAAATCTTGGAATTAGACCTTTAAATGCCAGATCTTGATTTTTAATAACCAAGATGGGGGATGGTGTGAATAAGAGTGGAAAGTGTATCTTGCTAGAATACTTTGCATATATATATATATATATAGGTATAGTTCAACACCAGTAAAGGCAAACTACACCTTCACTCTCCCTCTCGACCCTTCTCTGTGCTGTGAAAGCTCAATTTCCGACTGTTTTCCAAGAAAGAGAACCAATTTAGAACCGACACGGTCAAAGAGCTGCCTAATGATATTGGCACAATGAAACGCTTTGTACTAACCTCAGCATTAGCGGCCAAACGATTATCAGAAAAGTAAAACATTTGATCATCTGCATACCAAGCTACTCATTGATGCACAACGCCCACAAGGCACTTTGAGTACACCGGCCAGCAGCACTCACAGAGCAGGCCACATCCCCCAGTGTCACTTGGTGCCACCTCGGGGGCATTCCTTGTCCCTCCAGCCCAGCCCATCTGACCTTGGTGTTCCTCCTCCCTAGTCGTCCTTCCTGGGCACGCTGCCAAGCTTCATCCCTCCCTCACCTCCCTCGTCGTCACTGTCACTCACAATGTACTCACTAGGGGGCGCCACCACGACGTACTTGTAGAAGTGAGCAATCACGCTGAAGATGAACACCATCACTGTCATGAGGCCGGCATACATGAAGAACTCCATCGCCTGAAACAAACCGCAAATGAATTGGGTCATGTGTAATTCACAAATGTCAACAAATGCACAATGACAATATGTTTACAATTTACACTGCCTCTCATTTCTAATACTGAATTCTTAATAGTACAACTCTTGACACACTCTAGTGGATATATATTGCAACAGGCTCAGCATATGTTTGCAATATTATAGATGGCATGTCAGATAGATATTAGATAGGTTGCCATTTTGAAATGTCCAATTTCACAGTAACAAAATTACAATTCACAGTTTTTTTTGGTGTATAATGTTTCAATTGTCCAGTTCAAGATGTGCCCTGGAACTTGCCATTCTCTATAAGAAACAGGTATTCAGAAATTCAGGCTGCTTCAGTTTTGGTAATGGAATTACACACAAAATAGTAACATTAATCTTTAACAAATGTCATGATAGATTGTCTTAAATCTGCAAACTACTAGGGCTGACTGCAAGCATTAACAGAGACATTTAACATGACCTTGTGTTGGATAGAATATTAGTCATGCTATATGCAGTTCTTTTTTATTGAACAGGTTATTATGCTTGGTAAATGAATTACATGCCATGGTAACAGAATGACAAATCTAACTGACAATTTTTTTTAGTAATCTGGGTTTCAAATATGGAAATACAATATTGCATTATTAAAGACTGGTTTGTTTGTGTTTATTGCTATCATATAAGAAGCTACTGTTTGCCATGTGAGTGAAGCCAACTTACTGGGTCTTTGACCAGATGCAAGCTAGTTATTACCACATCAAGTAGGTTACCAATGGCCACCGTGAGTAGCCATGATGCTTGTAGGACAGACTTCATGCTGGCTGGGGCCTAGCAACCAAAATACATCAGTGAACTTAACACAAGTTGCAAATTGCACGTTTGCAAAAAATTCCATTTCATTTCCTTCTCAACAAAACATTATGCAATCAGATAAAATTGGCTATTAATCAATCAATAATTTATTTATAACACCAAACAGAATGAATTTCAATTATTATGAAACCATGTTATAACTATTAATGACATGTAAAATTAACTGTAAATAAACAGAAGTGTATTGGAAAAGGGTTCACTGGAAGTATTATACTTCTTCGTGGTTCACCCAGACCAGTATGTTTGTTGTACAATGTACACTCTTACAAACATATGTATATTAAAATCTGTATTTGCTAGATATAACGTACATAATTTATTTATCATTTCATATATTTTATTATACTAATACACAGTGGAATTATACTATGTAAACTTTCTAAGTTTTGTCTAATGACATCTTGTGCAATGATATCCACAGTTTATGGAATGTACAAATATAGTCAAAATAATGATCAATCTGTCACTAACTTAGCACTGACCTGAGAATATGTGAGCTGTATCTCTGATACAGAGAAGAGGATCTCTGCCATTGTTATGACGATATACTGGGGTATTTGGTAGAGCACTGACACACCCTTAGGAGCCTTGTTGACAAACTCCACGGCCTCCAACTGTGACACACAAACTCAACAGTGTTGCATATAGTAAGAAACAAATGTCAAGGCTGTGAAATATTTGCACGATTTTAAAATGCCACTGATCAAAATAAAAATATTTAGTTGAACTTAAGCATTATTAGGGGCTGGGTACATTAAAGCAGTAAGCACTATGCATGGCTACAATTCTTCTAACAATGGGAAGATTGCGTGGTATTTTCTACCATTTGAATACCACACTGTAGTATATTATATATATTTGATCAATATTTCTGCCAACAAGGAAGAATGGTACAGATGGACAAGTGGAGAGAAAGACAGACCTTGTGTGTGTGTAGGTTTGGTTGCACTACCATCGTGTAGATCCCTCCGTCTTTCACATGCAACTCTCCTAAGTTCAGTGTCATATTATCATCCGCCACCAAATTATATCTACAACACAATCAAATGGAACATGTGGTATCAAACTAGCAGCAACAGTTTAGAGGATTGTTTAATTGTTAAACTATAGCATCCAAAATTCATTTGAGTTAACATCAGATTTTGTTTTAACATTACCTAAAACCAGTACTAACTGATGTTCCCTCATACTTAACCTAGTTACCAGTAACACACTTTGGAAACAAATGACATTAAATCTAACATGGTGACATTTGAAATTTAGAAAACCCGACTTCACCTACTTTCCATTAACCACATGTGCAAATGGGGTGCTGTTGAAGTTAGAGGTGTCGTAGGTGTATCTGTGGCCTCTGTTGTCTTCCAGAATGACTTGGTGAGTGCTCTCAGTTATATCTCTCACTTTATGGGCACCCTCGTGCTGCATAAAGACCACACTGAAAACACACAAATATATGGTGCGAGACACGGTAATTTTTACCATGAACCAATAATATCAATAATAACAATAAGGTAGCTTCTATTGTATCTAAATCCTTTGAAACTGATCGTATACACAGTATAAACTACAATGGAATCCATGATCAACTTTCATTTTATTTACCCTGCTTAACCCTAGTACTGATTCAATCTCGACACATGTAGCACCTCTAGTTAAGATGTCATGAAGCTCATCTCTTACTTGACCAAGCCCCGTCCATGTTTTCCTCTCTTTTGTAAGTAGTCAAACTGCAATGGAAAGACAGAAACCATCAGCAACCAAGAATAGCACAATAAGCACCAGTGTTGGCATCTTACGGTAAGAATCATTAAGTTTAAATCACAAGTACTACATGTACAAACAAACACCTCTCTGGTTACTTCATGACTTCATGCACTGATGTATGCTGGGATAACAATTACTAGCATTATAAACGTATGTTGGATCACATGAATTACGAAGCAGTGTAACACTGAATCTTCACAATTCTTACATATAAAGTCTTACTATAGAATTACAAATGAACCCATAATTTATAAGTGTCGTTCACAGCATTTTATTATAACAAACCATATCACTGCTAACCTTCCATACTACATATGTGGATGTTTGACAAACTCACATATGTAATGATGAGTTGGCTGTTTCTGCTTCCAATGACTATGCAGTAGCCATGTTTGGCCTGCAGATTCAATGTCAGTGAAGCATTATGCACAATCATTGATGGGCATTCCAACTTGTCAACCGTAAACTGCAGTGTGACGTTACCAGATGGCATAAAGATCTTCTTGGTAGCCTGGAGTGACAATAATGCAACAGCTGGTGGCCAGTTTTGATGAATGGCTCAAACATTCCATGGAAAAAAAGAATGACGGAAATCTAAATAAAAACATTATATCATAACTTCAATGCAAAATATTTAGAAAACATTGTTTTGCTGATAATATTTTCAAGTTACTAGATGAAACCTGAAGATGTGGTCACTGTAATCACTAACTATTCTCTATTGCTTTACTACAGGACTAAAAGTAGAAAATGTGTACATACATGCTGACTTACATTTCCCATGATGCAATGCAAGGTTGATTACAAAATACCTGCTGTGAGAGTTGAGGGAGTAGACTGGGGGGGGGGGGGGCAAGTGAGTGGAGGGGGACAGTGAGAGTTGAGAGTAGACTGAGGGGGCAAGTGAGTGGAGGGGGACAGTGAGAGTTGAGGGAGTAGACTGAGGGGGCAAGTGAATGGAGGGGGACAGAGTGAGAATTGATGGAGTAGACTGAGGGGGCAAGTGAGTGGAGGGGGACAGAGTGAGAATTGATGGAGTAGACTGAGGGGGCAAGTGAGTGGAGGGGGGCAGAGTGAGAGTTGAGGGAATAGACTGATGGGGCAAGTGAGTGGAGGGGGGCAGAGTGAGAGTTGAGGGAGTAGACTGAGGGGGCAAGTGAGTGGAGGGGGACAGAGTGAGAGTTGATGGAGTAGACTGAGGGGGCAAGTGAGTGGAGGGGGACAGAGTGAGAATTGATAGAGTAGACTGAGGGGGCAAGTGAGTGGGGTGGGGACAGAGTGAGAGTTGAGGGAATAGACTGAGGGGGCAAGTGAGTGGAGGGGGACAGAGTGAGAGTTGATGGAGTAGACTGAGGGGGCAAGTGAATGGAGGGGGACAGAGTGAGAATTGATGGAGTAGACTGAGGGGGCAAGTGAGTGGGGTGGGGACAGAGTGAGAGTTGAGGGAATAGACTGAGGGGGCAAGTGAGTGGAGGGGGACAGAGTGAGAGTTGAGGGAGTAGACTGAGGGGGCAAGTGAATGGAGGGGGACAGAGTGAGAGTTGAGGGTGTAGACTGAGGGGGCAAGTGAATGGAGGGGGACAGAGTGAGAGTTGAGGGTGTAGACTGAGGGGGCAAGTGCGTGGAGGGGGACAGAATGAGAATTGATGGAGTAGACTGAGGGGGCAAGTGAGTGGAGGGGGTAATGAGTGAGAGTTGAGGGAGTAGACTGAGGGGGCAAGTGAGTGGAGGGGGACAGAGTGAGAGTTGAGGGAGTAGACTGAGGGGGCAAGTGAGTGGAGGGGGACAGAGTGAGAGTTGAGGGAGTAGACTGAGGGGGCAAGTGAATGGAGGGGGACAGAGTGAGAGTTGAGGGTGTAGACTGAGAGGGCAAGTGAGTGGGGTGGGGACAGAGTGAGAGTTGAGGGAATAGACTGAGGGGGCAAGTGAGTGGAGGGGGACAGAGTGAGAGTTGAGGGAGTAGACTGAGGGGGCAAGTGAGTGGAGGGGGACAGAGTGAGAGTTGAGGGAGTAGACTGAGGGGGCAAGTGAATGGAGGGGGACAGAGTGAGAGTTGAGGGTGTAGACTGAGGGGGCAAGTGAGTGGGGTGGGGACAGAGTGAGAGTTGAGGGAATAGACTGAGGGGGCAAGTGAGTGGAGGGGGACAGAGTGAGAGTTGAGGGAGTAGACTGAGGGGGCAAGTGAGTGGAGGGGGACAGAGTGAGAGTTGAGGGAGTAGACTGAGGGGGCAAGTGAATGGAGGGGGACAGAGTGAGAGTTGAGGGTGTAGACTGAGGGGGCAAGTGAGTGGGGTGGGGACAGAGTGAGAGTTGAGGGAATAGACTGAGGGGGCAAGTGAGTGGAGGGGGACAGAGTGAGAGTTGAGGGAGTAGACTGAGGGGGCAAGTGAGTGGAGGGGGACAGAGTGAGAGTTGAGGGAGTAGACTGAGGGGGCAAGTGAGTGGAGGGGGACAGAGTGAGAGTTGAGGGAGTAGACTGAGGGGGCAAGTGAATGGAGGGGGACAGAGTGAGAGTTGAGGGAGTAGACTGAGTGGGCAAGTGAATGGAGGGGGACAGAGTGAGAGTTGAGGGAGTAGACTGAGGGGGCAAGTGAATGGAGGGGGACAGAGTGAGAGTTGATGGAGTAGACTGAGGGGGCAAGTGAATGGAGGGGGACAGAGTGAGAGTTGAGGGTGAAGACTGAGGGGGCAAGTGAGTGGAGGGGGACAGAGTGAGAGTTGAGGGTGTAGACTGAGGGGGCAAGTGAGTGGAGGGGGACAGAGTGAGAGTTGATGGAGTAGACTGAGGGGGCAAGTGAGTGGGGGGGACAGAGTGATAGGGAGAGCTGAGGAAGAACTGTGACGGGGCAAGTGTGTGGTGGAGAGGGAAAAGAGTGAGCAGGAAAGTTTGGGGAGTAGAGTAGCATTAGGGAAGAGGGATTGAGAAAGAAGTAGAAAAAGAATTATAAGACAAAGAGAAATTGTCCGATATAAACACCTGTCCACAGGCTCACCTCGTAGGTGGGAAGAGTGTCATTGAAGTGGTCACTTTGTATGGTCAAGTTGCACGGTACATTGTTTACAAACGTCACTGCTCCCATTGATTCAGGACTGATATGTGCCTTCTGTTGGATGAACATAGACAGACAGATGTATGCACTGAGGAACTTCTACAAGGCTTCTCCAAGCCAGCTTTTTTTGCCTTTGATCACTATTTAATTACTGGTATATCCATTCATGTGACAATTAATAATGTATTAATGCCTCAAATATACAACACTATATTCATAAATCTGTCCAAGGTTCACAGATATTATGGCACATATGATACAAATATATGACATATTACACCTGATGACAATGGTTACACACTTACTAGCAAGTGACACACTGGGTGACAACAGTTACACACCTGAATCTGAAGCTGTACAAAGCCTGCGATGACAAAAGACAGAACAGCGAGTAACATGCCTGTCCCCATTCTCTGTAGTTGCCTGAAAATGTAATGATGAAATTATGAAATGATCGGAAATCAGTTAGGGCAAACAAGAAATATAGTTTTGTTCTGGTTTTACTTGGGCCCAAAGTACTAAAAATGGCTACAGAAATTCTCATTTGGCTAAAGACATTTCTGATGTTTAGCCAAATTGGCTAAATAGATTTCAGGCTCAGCACTAACCTAGGAAAAGCACTACAAAATAGAATAAATTGATGTTGTTTTTTCCATGAGAACTTGTCTCTTCTTTATGTAGAAACTGTTTGCATACTTTGGAAAAACTCTAGTGAGGTACAGAGTTATGTACTCATATAGTATGCAAATCTTTTCTATTTTCAACTAATCTGAACATCCCATATGGCATAAGTTGAGGGAAACATGGTTATAAATATTCCACAACAATCATAATAATCCATCACATTATTTCCCTGAAACAACCAATCTACTTTTTAACTATTCGTATTACATTTTGTTTTCTAAGTAACCAACTAAGTGAACTAACCAGAAATAACTGACTCACCTCTTAAGTAGCCCACATTTCCCCAACAGAGGATAGAGAATGGTTTCAGACAGGGGAATCAAGATCACAATAAGTATTGGATTCAACGCCTGTAAACAAAGTAACAAACACAGTCATAATTATAAATATGTCAGTGTCCCAGAACTTTGTCCCTCTGAAATTACAGTGCCATGGCATGATTGGTCAGCACTATATTAGGCGCTGGTATCAAATATTAATGCTGGATGTAAAATTTGCTTCCATAACCATAAATCAGTGTACCACAAAATAAGTATCACATTAAACTGTAAGTTTGTCAGGCTGAACAACACATGAATGATACAGTGGGACGATAAGGGTGGAATAAAATCCTACTTACCTGCATCTGATCGGGTTGAATGTACCAATCTCCATACTACAAAGGAAAGTGGACATATTACCATACAATGTATCTCACTTTTACCAGACACAGAAGATCACTCATTCACGATATAAAACAAATATGCTTTCTCTATAAAAACATAATTTCATTTTCAACCATCTGCTTCATTAAGTTCCTACCTGCAAGTCTAACCTCAAGATATTTCCCTGAAAGTTAAGTCGCAGGTCACAAGTTAGGTCACTCATTGGTGTTCAAATCTAGACAAAATTACCAATAACATAAGTCAATTTATTAACCCTACAGGTGACAAATTTGACATGCACGATCAGTAAAAACAGGTTTCAGCCTAATTTTGGTCAATTGTGTCACTCTGTCTTCCAGTGGGACTTAAACTTAGTTACGTTATCAAGCAGAAATAGCTAAAACCTAGCTTTGAAATGTTGTCATAATAGATGACCAAATATGAGTGATTTTACTATGCTGTATACGAGGAGCTTGCATTCCCATTCATATGGTCTAAATTGGGAAAATTGTGTACCATTGGAAAGCCCACTGATTGGTCTATCCAAATAAAATTATTACATTTTTAAAAACCCTTACATACTGTATAGATCATGGAAGTTTAACCTATAGGATTAACCATACTACTTATTATGACCGGCAGTCAAATAGTTGTGTATATTAACTCTCCAACAGTAGGTCAAAATACATACGACTACAAGATGCTGTATCATATCTGGTGAAATATCAATGATATAGTTCTGAGTTGTTTTGGACGGCGTTATTTATTGTGCATAATAAATAATCTGTCAGCAGACGGATGTGACTTTTAACTACACCCAAGACAGGGACAGACATCAATGTAATTGCCAGTCATTGCAACATTAACTGCAACCACTGCAACATTAACTAAAAAGTCTGCTATCGATTACAACATTAACTAAAAAGGAAATATTTTTGTTAATCTGTGAAAACATGACCTACCACATAGCCGTCCATTTGCTTGGCTTGTAACGTCCAACGAGAACCCTGCAAAATACAACAAATTCACAAAACTAACAAACGCTGAAACACATCTCATCTTTATTCAAGGTATATCCATCTGCAAGTACTACAAATATGTTGTCCTTATAAATAACAAACAAATTTTACAATCAGTGTTGAATTTGTTATTATATAATCCACATGAAAGTGTACTACCAGTTAAAAACCAAGGAATGATTTAATCTTGTCACAACATAATGTGTGAGCCCTAAAAATAAGCTCGTAATCAGGATCGGGGCAAGTGTTGTGTCATTCGTGTGAGTAAATTTAGGTGGACGAGACATGTTGTGTAAAATTCAACAGACAAACTGAACACGAGAGCAACCTGTTGATCATAGAGAGCCCAGAAGACGGGGAGGGGCAGGTGGAGCCACAGAATCATCAGCAGTCTCTTCATGTCTTCAATAAAGGCTGGCTACAACATGATGACAACCTCTACAATATATGTCATCACCAGCAACAATGACATCATCAACAGCCTATCATCAGGGATGTTTTGACATGTTCACGTAACATCCATTAGATTTACATTAGAATACCTACAATAACAAAAACAAAGCTTCTTGTTACTGTAGCTACCCTAACATCCAGAAATGTTCTGTACATTGTTTTCATACCACACAAAAGGCAGGGCACATTTAGTGATTTTTAGTAGGATTTATATGTACTTTTATGTAGGTCACCTAGAAAAACCTTTTCTTTAATTTGTCATTAATGGTGTATTAATTTGTCATTAATGGTGTATCCAATAAATGGTAAAATGTTATCACGATCATAAGCAAAACTACTACTTTTATTTACAGATTGCCACTGTGTTGGGCATTGCCACTGGCTAAAGTTGAAGAAGTCAATGGGGAATTCCTCTGCTCTATTCAAACAGTAGACATGCCGTTCTTTCCCATAGTACCTAACATGACTACTATGCAGCAAACGACACCCCAAACATGCGACTGGAATAAGGGTGATTTATCGGCCTTGTTTTTACGGAATTAATGCGTGAAATGTTATGTAGTCTATGCGGAAAAGTTATTGACGGTACTAAATAGTAAATAAATGAGACAAAGCATTGCCAGTTGATAGAAAATACATTAGGTATTATTTGGTGACAAAAACTTAAAATTGTCAAAAATCACGTTTTTTTAAATCAAGTTTGTGTACATCCAACTCATCATTATGACTTGACACATATCATAACAGGATCATAATTCTTGTAGGTATTATACTAGAAATCAAGTACAATAGAGATTGTTTACAAGTAGTACAAGGTATACAAGTAGAACATCATAATCTCAGCTGTGATACCTCAAAGCTGCCCTCAGCATGGTCCAGCCAATGGGACTTGGGTTTTTGACCTCTGCTTAGTTTGTGTCGAAGAGCAAGCTGAAGACAACAGACCACACATGCAAATACAGTCAGTTATATTTTCTGTGCTTCAATACAGAGGAACTCCAAAGTATATTGTTTTAAAAGGAAACTGAAGTATTGCAATTGTCATAATGCATCTTTGCAAATCTAATGTGTTTAGACAGCCTAACTGTTCTGTTTACCACACATTTTCACAATACTGTAAACATTATTTTATTTTGTTAATATTAGTTTATAAATTACTTCATGTTGACTAGTGAATCCACAAAATAAAGTAACTTACCATGACACATTTCAGCATTTGTCCTACGAGATTGGCTTCAGTGGGTGGTACAATTTTATATGTGCTACGTCCACAAAAAAACAACACTGAAATAAACAGTAATCTCAATGACACAAAATAAATACAGAGTATATCCAACATCCAAGTAGTATTCTATACAGATTTGTTGCTCAAATAATTATGGTTCTACAAACTGTCTTCAGCTATTACAAATTAATACACACATATGCCACAGATCCAGGTGTACATTGTGGAAAGAAAATTGGAAAAACATATAAAAAACACATAAATACACACTAACCCTAACAGATGTAGAAACAAAGCAATTAACATAATCTTTGAGTTTATAATAATATACACAGAGACATAAGAGAACATATTTTGTTTTGGCAAAACCGAAACCACTACTGTAGGCTTTTTTAACACCAAACCTAGTTACTGAGATTGTATGAAGCGGAAGAAATGCAACGTGAGGTGTCTACTTACGCGTGCCTCCAGCCATCAGTAAAGCAGGAACTCCAAACGCCAGCGCATAACAATCTCCGCCAAAACAGTGAACATATGCTGCAAAACAAGAGCAGTATTACTGATGGTAGCAACATGCTAGGTAATTTGTGATGTGTTATTTTATCAGCATACCATATACATAGGCATACCATATACATAGGCATACCATATACATAGGCATACCATATACATAGGCATACCATATACATAGGCATACCATATACATAGGCATACCATATACATAGGCATACCATATACATAGGCATACCATATACATAGGCATACCATATACATACCATATACATAGGCATACCATATACATAGGCATACCATATACATAGGCATACCATATACATAGGCATACCATATACATAGGCATACCATATACATAGGCATACCATATACATAGGCATACCATATACATAGGCATACCATATACATAGGCATACCATATACATAGGCATACCATATACATAGGCATACCATATACATACAGCTATTCACAAGTTCACACTGTTGCAAGTTACCTGAGTTATTGAACAAATAAACTTATTTTGAAAAGTTAAAAAGTGCTATTCATGCTCCACCACATTGTCCACCACAGAGTGTTGAACACCAGACACTTTAGCACCTGTGGTGCTGTGTATAAGTGGACATGTGTTTAACACACATACATACATATGTATGCTAGCTCAATGCAGTTAGATTAAAGACATAAAATGCTGGGATCCAATGACCTCAAAAGACGTACCTCTTAGAAACGGTGTGATGAGAGTGGACAAGAAACTGCCTACATTGATGGAGAGGTAGAAGACGGAGAAGAACTGGTCCAGCTCCGTCGTCTAAAACATGACCACTGTTGCAGGTCAGTATACAATACAACAAAACTTTATTGTCCCGGAAGGGAAATTTGTTTGCAGCGTTCGTAAAACAAAAACATGAGTAAAATATTTATAAAATACAGATAAATACAGTATGCAAACATTAATCATGATAAAATAAAAACATAATCTATAATATAATTGTAATCATAATTATGGTCGTCTTTTCACAAATAAAAAATAAACAAAATACAACATACACACAATGAATGATGCGTCTCTCACGAAAATGTCAGAGGTGCTTGTTGTTGAAAAGTCGTACAGATATTATTGGAATGAATGATCCACGCTTCCTACTTGTTTCAGATTTAATGGCTCTAAACCTTTGTGCACTCTCCTTCTAAGTGTCTGCAGAGTATTGTTCCATATACAACACCTGGTCTGGGTTAAACTGGTCTCCTCCAAACGCATTGACACAAGGCTTGATACCTCCAGTTCCTGTTCCTATCAGTATCAAGGCTACAACTGGCCCTAACCTGCAAAATAACCAGTTACACATTAGGCATGAAACGCTATAGTAAATTCATTGTATACTGAAAATTTCACCAATATCTGTCATGGTAACTGAACATATATATATGATATACCAATGCTATATGTAAGCAATGAACTATTTTCAGTATAACAGCCCCAAATATATTTCAATTTCATTGTCATGAATCTTACAATTATATCGTTCTTAATTAACATAAAGATTGAACACACTGCCGCTATTAGTTGCAAGTTTGCGTCTGCTGGTATTCTGTAAAGACTAATTATTGGTATTATTATGATCATCAACAGCAGCATCTGACAAAATACATCATGAATGCTATAAGAACAATCCATCTAAGTAAGCTAGTACTAGACAAATCATGATACATAGCTTAACTCACATCAAGTGAAATGGGAACATTTAAGCATATTTAGTTTTCATGAAAAGATCATGATATTATTTCAATAGTAAAGCTATCCGCCCTATAATCCCCCATCCTTGTTCAACTGACCAGAAAGGTGGTGTCATAGCTGTGATGGTCATGATGACATTCCCAGTGAGGTAGACGACGGATAAATAGAGAATGACGCTGAAAACAAAACGCCACAAGTCTACTGTAATATTATAATGCTTATTTATACAGTCTTTCCCCTGGTATATAATGAGCGAGGCTGGCCACCTCGCAGCTTCTCTAAACCACCTCACCACAAATATGTAGAAATCGCTGCTTCATTGCTATTTTGTGTAACACATTTCCTTTTATTTCACAACATAGTCATTGTTAGAAAGCGATACAAAACCACGCAGCAAATTCACTTACAACATCGCACATTTTGTACTGATGTATCTTAGTCTTCCAAAGTTACTCAAAACAAGTTAGGAATCACAATGTTACTGGACAATGTGAAAGATGCCACATATTGGCTATCCAATCACATTATATTTGTGACCATTTGGACGTTAAGCCCTGTTTTGTCGCCAGTGGTGACACCTCGCAGAGATAACAGTGACACCTATTTGGAATCACTAATTTTTGTGGCTGTGCATATGCAAACTTGGATTGTCCAAAATGTAAGGAAAACACAGGGATATATATATATATATTTAATTTAGAGATTTGCCCGTGACATCAAACTCACTTTGACCATATTCCTCTGTTATTCTTTGGTTAAATGTCCGCCCCCCCCCCCATTTAAATCCCTTTATATTTTACCACTGCCAAATAAGTATACTTGTAATAATTTTGTACACTTATTTGGTATCATATCAAAGGGATCTGAAGACAGATTTGTCTTGATTCATAGTTCAACATTCTAATGTCAAAGTACCTCACAAACTGTTCATTTTCTTGAACCTGACATAGCAGCTATCAGCTAGGATGGCACCAAAGAGTGGCACTTACTTGTATTGACCAAAGTAGTTGTAGGCTAGGATGGCACAAAATAGTGGCACAAACTTGTGAAGTAGCCATCATCTAGGACAGCGTCAAAGTAGCACCTATGTCAGTGACCAAAGTAGCTGTCGGCTTGAATGGTACTAACTTGTACCGGTACTTACTTGTAGCGGCCAAAGTAGCTGTCGGCGATGATGGCACCAAAGAGAGGCGTGATGTAGCTGAGGGCAACGAAGCTGTGGAAGAGGACAGTGGCTGTGTCACGAGAGAAGTCAAGTCTCTGGGTAAGATACATGACGAGGATGGCTGAAAACAATGCATACTGTCTCCCAGATAAACCTAATTCCAGCTCAAAATGATTAATGTATTTTTTATATAAGTTGTAATATCTGTTGGGAATGTACACTAAGTGTCTGCACATAGGGCGTGCAGTTGAAGAGGAAGACAATGACTAACTGGAGAGATTTGGCATGAATAGGAACGAACCACATGTGCACAGGGTTCGAAATAGTGGTAGCCCGGTAGCCCGAGGCTACCAGAATTGCTGTCGGGCTACTACAATTGGAGACAGCAGTAGCCCGGTGGTCTACCACAAAATCTGGGTCACTGATGGCCTAATCATCAGTGCAGGTCAAGTGTCTGAGACGACTCGCTGGCTTCCATTGGGTTGAAACAATTGTATCCAATTAACCACTTCAAAGACATCGTTGGAGCAATGGGGACTGTGTCAATAAACCACCCAATAAACTTACTACACCTGCTCAAAGACCACCCTGGAAGCCATGTGTTGTTTTGATTCTATGATTGGATTACGTAATAGGGCGTGTAAGTCTCGCGCGCGAAAACGAGGCTGGGGACAGTTGGGGGCAGAAAGTCCATATTCTCCATGTTGACGTATAGGACTTCGTTTTGTTTTTGGTTGTAATAATCGAACTGTTCCAGTCTAACTATTTCAGTTATACTGTCCGTAGGATTATTACAAGCAGAAGCAGTGGAACACTTTGCCGGTGACAATGATCACGGAAATCATGAATTGTAATCGATTATAATGGTGGTTGCCGTGGCAACAGCGGCAAGTACTTGCGTTTGGCGATCTTGACTAATAATAAAAAGTGCAATTTTTTTGCGTAATACAAGCTGTTTGGGGCAAACGTACACATGTGTTATGATTATGTGCATTTAGACAACTTGTCGGATATAAGTGTTTATCGAAACAACAACGTACAGCAACGTAAAATGCAAATCCCGTAAAATATTTTATTGTGTATTATTCTTGTGGACAGTCCTCAATTGTCTCGCTTAGACCCCAATAAGCTCCAATCACGCGGAGTCTCGCCATGTATCGTGACCCACTTGCACGCCCTATAAACCGACCCAGTGAAAGGAGGAGGTAGTTTAAAACATTGTTGCAGGTGGATGGCTGCACTGGTACTTCCTAGTACTGGGAGGTCAATTTCTGAGAAATCCACTAGTCTTGTATTAGACATGGGAAAGTTATTTCTTTTGTACACATGTTTTTGTAATGCATCCAAGCCAGGGCAATTTGAAGCACTGTATAAAGAAAATATGTTAAAACATGTTAAAGTATGTAAGCCTAGAATCTATATTATAATAAACAATAATACATGTGCAATTTATACAGTACATTTGAGAATATTAAATTGAATAAATGAATAATGCAATTTTTTTTTGTAATATGGGTAAAATATACACATGTAACTGAGTACAAGCACTGCTAAATTATATTGATTTTATGTTTTACAATAATAACTTTATCGATGTTGTATTCAAATGTTAAAAAGGGGAACTACCTTTGATTTGTTTGAACAATATTCTTTTTGAATATACAGTGTTACATAAGTTAATGTTATTATTATGCAGTGTGGATATGGCCGTATGCCACATTATTTTAGTGGGAAACTTAACAAATACGGACACCTTTCATCAACACAATATTTGTAAACTCACAAATACATGTTAAATATATGTAGCAAAATATTTGCATTGTTCTACTAAATGTAGAACTTTTTTACTTAAAATTTTTTAATAGTTATTTCAAAGCAACACAAATGTTTCGTTTTAGAATATTCAGTATGAACTGACAAGAAATCGGATTTTTTTATCAGTTTTCATCCATCCATGATCCCACAAAACAAGCACTGCAGTTGACTTAGTTTCTACTTTCGCCAGTTATTGCATACTAAATGGTGATTCATGCTAAACTGATATTTACTAAAACAAAAGTAGTGCAACAGAGGCCCCCACAAGAGAGCGACTCGTCGGCTGTTACCATTTCTGATATGTAGAGGAGTATAGTTGATATGGTAAATCGTTCTAATTAACTATCTCTGTTTTTAAAATGCATTGCATGAAGATAGAAAGAGGCATGTGAACCTCAACGCTTCAACAAAAATACCACTCTGCCCACAATTTTAGTTAGCGAGTTATATACCGAGTAATTTACTAAGAAATTTTGGGCTACCGGATATGGGTATGGGCTACCAGAAATTTCAAGCTGGTAGCCCGGATGGCTACCTAGATTTTGGAGTTATTTCTACCCCTGTGTGCACGATATAGAGGAAATAGAGACATTGTTGGAGTTAGCAGTGAAACTGGACCAACAATACAAGGAAACAAACAAATATGCAAGCATCATGTTTGACTTCAAGGACAAAGAGAAAAGCAACATTTTACATTGCCCTAGTTTATAACAGAGAGTAAATTTAATGAAACACAACAAATTCACACATTTTTCATTTTACACTACACTAAAAACGTGCTGAGACATTGCAGAAATAACCTTACCTCGCATTCCATAAAAGGAGAATCGCTCACAGACTTCAGTTGCGATAATAATAAATACCGCCTTCGGGAAACGTTTTTTCTTGGTTTTCTGTAAAGGCAAAACAAAGAAACAGAACGCTATAAATATTCATTCATTCATACTGAGTAAAGAAGTAGAATACTCACACCAATATTTCATAACATTATATGTAGTAGGACTACTCCATCTTTGTAGTTAATATGGTGTCAATCAATGATAGTCAACTTGTTCAACCAGTGTCAGCATGAACACCGATTAATATAATTAAAATTCTAATAAGATCCACATACCTCATCTTTGTGGTTGAAGGAATTTTTCAAGGGAGTCAATTCTGAAATGAATCAAGAACAATCAGTCAGTACGTGTGAAAGAACACGACAGTTTGTTATTATGACCAACTTTCTGTCCTACTGTTTGGTAGTTTTTGTTCAATGAAGACAGCAGAACAGTTGGTAATCTGCAATCACACAGGTAGCAACTTCAATAAACATTATACACATGTTAATGACAACCCGGATGTGAAGAAACTACAAAGACAACTCTGACAAGTAACTGACGAATCACACAGACTTCCAAGTCAACTGGCTGAACCAACAACAATTGCTCAGTTGTTAAAGGAGTCTGTGAATCCGAGATTCCTTGTTTCATGTATGGACTCCAGACATGGGGTCAAATACATTTGTATTTAAAAGTATTTAAGTATTTGTATTTAAATACTTTCCTAAAGAATTTGACTTTTTCAAGTAGTTTTTCAAATACATTGTCAGTATCAGCATTTCTGTTTCAAGATCAGATGTAATGCTTGCCAAACTGATTACCTTCACAGCGACTTCATCATACAGTGCTATTTACTGATGAAAATACTTAGCAGCATGCATCCCCCATGGCCCTGCAGTGATCACAACTTTTGTTTGCTCAGAGCCAGAGGATGGATTAGCACTGGACAGTGACCATAGATCAATATCCTCTTTGTTTTTTAGTCAGACTGGCCTCCAAGCTGGCACTGGCAGGTTATATTGGTTTCCTGGCTGATTTTGAAGTTGAGCTGTCCAGACATGGGGTCAAATACATTTGTATTTGAAAGTATTTAAATACTTTTTTTTAAGTATTTGACATTTAGGAATTGAAAGTATTTGTATTTAAATACTTTCCTAAAGTATTTGATATTTCAAATACTTTTCAAATACTTTTTCAAATGTGTATACTAATTGCAATTTTAAATAGTTCTTGATTGCTGTGAATTAGGGCAGCCTAATTGATACAGATGATAAATGGAGAACCCAATTCAAGTCAGATCTTGTTAAGTGATCCTCAGTGAATGAATGGAAAGCTTGGCTGTGGGTTCTGTCCACATTGCCATGACTGTGTAAAAAGGGTGTGGAGGAATGATTAAAAGGAACATTGCATTCAATTAGCTTGCAGCAGGACTTTGCACTGTCCCATATAAGTACTAACTTCCACCATCGCTGGGAAGGTGTTTCGCCCAGAGAGATGCCGCCTCACAGACAACACTTTCCAGCAGCTGATGTTTCTGCGGTGTAACTCTGGGAAATAGTGAACTCGGCAAGAGTGAACACTGAACACTGGGCAGTAGCCAGATAGATACTAGACCACTGAATATAACCAGACAACTTAGACAATAGCAATAAACTAGATGAACTGCTTGATATATCGTTTTGTTTCTTTTACCTATATAGTAATATATCCTGAAAATGAAAATTATTTGAAAAATTATTTGAAATACTTTTCAAAAGTATTTGTATTTAAATACATTTGCATTTGTATTTGAATCCCTCAAAAGTATTTGTATTTAAATACATTTCAATGTATTTGACCCCATGTCTGGAGCTGTCACACTTCCTCACAAGATTCTAGCAGTGATTAGCAGTGTCTCTTCTTATAGGCAGCATAGGCATTTTATTATGGACCTCCTGGCTTAACATAACAAACAACATATTTTGGCCTTTACCTCTGTTGATAGAGGTCTTTCAGTTAGTTGTCACTGTGATGTAGTTAGCAATAACAATACTCCCTAGCACTGGTCTGCCTGTCATCATATGAGCAAAACACTAAGTATGCCTTTAAACTAGATGTCTCAATATATGAGTTGTTTTTCTTTTACCTACACAATAATACATCCTGAAGATTTAAAGTATTTGAAAAAGTATTTAAAATACTTTCCAATGGATTTTTTTTTAAATACATTTGTATATTAAAGTATTTGTAATTGTATTTGAATCCCTCAAAAGTATTTTATTTAAATACATTTCAATGTATTTGACCCCATGTCTGGTGGACTCCTTAGCTGTTCCTTGGTAGGAGTACATGTGACCCCCTAGTTTTAAAATGCCCGTGTAGACTATTTGTTTGAGAATAGTCTGTGCTTGTCTGATGCACACATGATTTTTACTATGTAAACATTGTTAGTTTCCAAGAAAATACTGAGGGGGTTTATAATGGACAGATTGGTAAAATATGGCACAAGTGCATTGGTTTCATATGAAGAAAAAAGTAAAGAAATCAACTGACACGATAGCCGTCTTAGACACCTTAACGATCCATCAACGTGCCTGTAGGCTGTCATCTTGTATCGCCTTCGGTCTGTAACAAGTGAACATACTTGCATCTTATTAGTTCAGAATACTTGTAACCATGGTTTCCCGTTGGGAATGGACACAGCCATCTTAGATTGTGTGCTACATAGAGAGAAATATTCAAGTGGTGTAAATAGGAATGAGACTCATGATTAAATATATATGGCAAATATATTAAAATGTGGAGTACAGTGAAGGAAATGGCTGGCTTAACAAAACCAACAAAATACATTACATCAAAAAGTTTTAAATAATTATCTGAATTGTCGAAAAAGTGCGGACTCCTAAATTTGTATTCCCAAACATGAATAGTCTGGTGGACTTTTTTTCCACAGAAATCTTTGTCTGCCAAAGATGTAATTGTGTTCCCACATTTGCCTCCAGGACCCATTTACTTAAAAATAATTGGAATTTCCATAGTTAGTGGAATACTAAGTAATAATACTTATTATTAAAACAAATCAAAGTTCGACTACATGTCATTGTCTAATTCACTGTTTCATACATGGGAGTTTTACTTACCCTCTTTTGGTGCGCCCATGCCGTCAAAATCTGAGCCAGAGTATTCACAGCTGTTGTTTATGTCAGATACATTCTAAAAACAAGAAAGACCACAAGGCTGTTATTTGTCAGTATATTTATATATAAAATCATCCCATTTTGATTTTTGCTGCACATAAAACTTCTGACAGATGGCAGGATAGAAATGTACTTCATGAATCCTAAAGTAATTTTTCATTGTCTTGGTTCATTTGCTAAAAAAAAAGAACAAGTGCTCTTATTTCAGAACTGTACATTTGCTTATTATGTCCCTGAATTCTGTTTTGTTACATTTTATCTATAACTTATTACCCAACTGTGTATCAAATGTTGTCGTGTCTACACAAAGACTTCCATGCACTGTGGAAGTCATATTTTGTAAACGCCCGCATGATTGGCGGATGGCGGGAATCACTCATTATTCACCAATCAGCGATCTTGTTACACGATGCCATTAGCTATGGGTGGTAGGCGATGTCGTTGTTGTCTGGGTGAATGATAAAATGCTAGTGCATATTACGAAAGACATCTATGCAATTTGTTATACTGTCAAACGTTTGACAGTACTACAAAAGACGATTCATGCAGCGGTGGATTTTGTAAAACAATCTTAGAAGAAAGAGGGCGAGTGTTTTGGACAGCGTTCACACTGTCACCACCGCACGTGGGCTCTCGGCCTCGCACACAGACGCGATGTTTACATAGCCATCGGCTAGCATGTCATTAAAATTAAATGGGGCACGGGTTATCTGCGTTCTAATGATAATTTATCATGGTATCACATCTGCCTGATTCTGCAGTAACAGTTTTCAGGCACAACCAAAACTAAGAAATGTTTTTCATGACAGACAGCTAAAGTTTCAAGCCACAAGCCCCCTTATACCTGTCAAAACAGTCAGTCATGAATTCAACTTCACTGACTTTGCTTTAGTCTCAATACAATTATGCAAAACGAACTATTAATAGAAAGTGTCAATGAGTAAATCAATTGTTAATATTATATATTAAAAAGTTTTTTATAATGTCTGAGCTCATAAAATGGCCTACAATGCAGGCTGTAAAATAATATTGTACTTTCTTTTAGGTTTTTTTTTAATTTTTTTTTAATATATATATATAAGAGTCACAACACTGAGTGACAGAAGACGTTGACTATATAGACAGTTGTGCTCTCGCCCACTGGGAGGAGAAGGAAAACTCAACACCAGACAAGGAATGGGCAGCTCTGCAGCAGGTTGTGTACAACACAGCCAAGACATATCTTGGCAAGCCAGACAGAAAACACCAGGACTGGTTCGACCCCAACGACCAGGAGCTACAGACTCTTATGAGCAGAAGAGATCAAGCCCACCAGAGAGTGTTGCAAACCAGGAGCACTAGATCCACCACTGCAGCATACAAAGATGCCTGCAGACTGCTACAAAAACACACCCGTGCACTGAAGTCGGACTGGTGGGAAAGGAAAGCAGTGGAGATGCAGAGAGCTGCCGACAATAACAACATGAAGGGCTTCTACAATGGACTGAAGGAAGTGTGGGGACCCAAAAAGAAGGGAACTGTTCAACTAAAATCAACAGACGGAATGGAAACCTTCTCTGACAGCAAGAGAGTTGTGGCAAGATGGAGTGAACACTTCCAGAAGCTACTCAACGTCCCTGGCGACATAGATCACGTAGCTCTGGACAACATCCCGCAGCGCATTACCAAGACAAGCCTTGATGAGATTCCAACTATGGATGAGATGGCTAGAGCAATCGCCAGCCTGAAAGATGGCAAAGCACCTGGAGGAGATGGAATTCCTGCAGAAGTATGGAAGCATGGAGGAGACAATCTGTTCAGGAGACTGCACCAACTAATCACCAATGCCTGGGAGATGGGTTCTGTACCACAAGCATGGAAGGATGCAAGCATTATAACCATCTACAAGAAAGGTGATCGAACAGACTGTGGGAACTATAGAGGAATCTTTCTTCTTTCCATAGCAGGCAAGATCTTCGCCAGGATCCTCCTCAACAGATTATCTACCCACCTAACACCAGAGGTAGTTCCGGAGACACAATGTGGTTTCAGAGGTAACCGGAGCACCGTGGATATGATATTTTGTCTCCGACAACTACAAGAAAAGTGCATTGAGCAGGACTGACCACTGTACATGATATTTGTCGACTTCAGTAAGGCGTTCGATACAGTTGGGAGGACCGGACTATGGCAGCTACTGAAGAAGTATGGCTGCCCAGAGAAGTTCACAACAATGATCGAGGCACTACATACCGGAATGATGGCGACTGTTAATGTTGGAGGGGAAGTCTCGGAATCGTTCAGGGTCACAAATGGGGTCAAGCAAGGCTGTGTACTGGCGCCCACGCTCTTTTCCATCTTCCTATCAGCAATGCTCGACAATGCTTTCCGAGACATGGGGGATGGCATCTACATACAGTCCAGACAGAGCGCTGACCTATTCAATGTCGCACACTTCAGAGCGAAGACCAAGACTACATGGATACTGATGAGGGAGCTGCTATTCGCAGATGACAGTGCACTGGTTGCACACTCTGCTGAAGAGATGCAGAAAATAGTGGATGCTTTTTCCAATGCGTCAAAGAAGTTCGGCCTGAAGATTAACATCAAGAAGACCGAGGTGCTGTACCAACCCAACTCTACAAGAACCCGAGAGAAGGATATCATGGTTGATGGAAACAAGCTGAACTCTGTTATGGAATTCACCTACCTCGGAAGCACTATATCAAGTGACGGATGCATTGACGATGAAATACAGAGGAGGATGGCCAAGGCTAGTGCATCTTTCGGCCGACTACGCCAGAGACTCTGGAACAACCACCATGTGTCCATTCGGGTTAAAGGCAAGATATACCGTGCAATTGTGCTGTCCACCCTCCTATACGGAGCCGAGGCCTGGACAGTGTACAGACGACAGGTGAAAAAGTTGCATGCCTTCATGATGCGACATCTGCGTTTGATCATGAGGATAACCTGGATGGACAAAGTGACAAACAAGGAAATACTCGAACGGACAGGGCTGCCATCTATGGAAGATCTTCTGATCAGAAAGAATCTCCGGTGGACTGGACACCTCATGAGGATGTCATCAGACAGGCTACCGAAGCAGGTTCTCTACTCCCAACTGTCTTCTGGTCACAGAAAGAGAGGGCGCCCTCGTCTCCGGTTCAAAGATACCATCAAGAGAAACCTGAAGCTGAGAGACATAAAGATCGACTCCTGGACATCACTCTCACAGCAGAGAGACAAATGGAGAGCAAGAGTCAAGTGATGGAAGCAGTCTTTGTCGCTTCGCGACCGACAGCATGATGATATTGAGGTCGACATATAATCTCTCGAAATATTAGTAATCCATGGAATAGTCTATAATGTGCTAGTACTGTATAGTGTGAAAATTGCCTCAATTTTTTTATTAGCAGACTGACACCATGTCTAAAACAGTTCATTTAACGTCGAGTTTTCTTGTTTTATGTTTGCAATCTAAAAAAATTGACATTTAAAAAAACTTGCAACATAAGAGCTTCAGAAAGTCTTCATTATGCCACTCCTGTCGAAACTTGGTCTTATAAAGCGATGGGCACCTCGGTAGCAACATATTTTGTTTACAATATTCGGGCCAGTAACTTTTTTGGGGGGCCAGTGAGTAACTTTTGAATTCTACTGCCCCCCGGGCCAGTGGATACAAAAGCTTAATGTCAAGGTCTGCTGCATAGGATGTTGAGACGGGAATACACCATATTGTGTTGTTTATTGTTCACTCAATCACTATCTTCAATATTTGTTATTTCGTATGTTGGCGTTTAGTTTGAAATCGAACTCGAAGAGAAAGCAGACGAAATAAATTAGCTAACCAAGTCAACTGTGGAGAGGTTATGTTACACACCAAGTTGTTGACACATCATGAAACAATAAATGAAAACATTCTTCACAGCCTGTGAACAATGACACAAACTTGCATCAACGATAGCACCAGTGCAAACCTGTGGCCTTTCCTCTTCATCCCCGTCAAGCGGCCAGAAGTTCTCGGCTCAAGTCAAGCGTTCATAAACATGGCGTGTATTTAAACTTTGACCTTTACCATAGACCAGAACAAACAACACCAATGTTGGTAGGCACTGTTCTTTTAGTACATGTAACTAATATTATGGCGGCATCTACGCCTGATCTTACATTCAATATACGACTTAACATATAATTGAATTTCAATGTGAATAGCCAAATCGGCACTGACTACATCGTTCTCTTTTGGAATTCGTTAGAGACTAAGGTAATTGCAAGTTTGCAGACGACAGTAATTATATGATTTACGCTAGATGGCGTTACTAACCATTTCTTATGTTGATAGAATTACGATAATTTTTATAAATGACATATGTGCTTATTGTAAAAGGGAAGATGACTTATGGCTCAGTTACATGGAATAATTTTTATGTCAAGGTAGAAGATTGTTCTGCACTTTTGTTGATTATAGTAAGGCATATGACTCGATAAACAGAGCAATGTTATGAAAAAAAAACTAATATCACATGGTGTATCCGGACCGGAAAAGTACGTTATACTGAATATATATATATATATATATATATATATATATATATATATATATATATATATATATATATATATATATATATATATATATATATATATATATATATTACATGTCTTGTTCTGTAAAATATTGCTTTTACGTAATTAGGTGTCATTTGAGAATTAAGTCATTTACTAGATTTCAAGGGCAATGCAGACATATTTACAGGGCGATACAGGAAAAATTATTAAAATAGGTTTGATCCGTATTAAAACGTGTCGTCTTGGCCTGACATCTGTGTAGTCGGATTGTCCGACTCATCTCGCATTCATACATATCTGATTTGACACCAGAAGTACTGAACAAATCACTTTATTACAATTACAAGCAGAGAGAGGGGTATATATACCACCAATTGATTTTCCATAGGCGGCCATTGTAACGTTTCTTTGATTTTCGATCAATGTTATTGAAAATTTCAGACACTAAGTAGCCTCCATTCACACATATTATATATAAAATTCGTGAAAATGACATTGCCAATGTTGACACCTCTAGGCCAAATTACACCTGTATGCATACGCACCTTTTCACTGTCTGACAAATTTCATTATTTCGCAGCTGTGATATCACGCTACGCAGAAATATCATTTCCATTCAACCAGTCCTACATTTAGTGCTTCCAGAAATTTACAAAAAGTGCACCATGCAGTTCTTTTAAGCAGGACTACTATGGTAATGGCGTACGACTCCATTTGGTGGTATGTGGCCAGAGGGATAACACTGATCGATCTCGAGTCTAGCCCCGGTTACCCAGACTCCGTGAGGTGGCAGCACTTTTAAGCCCCTCAACTCCGCCTGGGACGGGTGTGTCTAAAAGCCCTAGTTTTCAAGAACATGACGTCAACCGCAAACATGTGTATAGCCTCGGTTACCCAGACTCCGTGAGGTGGCAGCACTTTTAAGCCCCCTCAACTCCGCCTGGGACAGTATATGGGCTTAAGTTTCTACATCCGGGCAGCCTTACCCCAGATTAGGGTAGAGACGCTGATTGGCTCTCAGGCCAACTATGAAATAAAAATTAAAATAACGATATACTTTTACAAGATAATAATATCATATGAAAAGTATTCACCATTGAACTTATATTAACACAAAAGTAAGTAAAAATTCAAATTTACCGTTGTTTATAAAATAAGAATTACGGCAGGATTAACCAGTATCCGTGAGGTGGCAGCATTGTCTAGCTCGACACGGATATAATACAAATTAAATAAGGAAATCTTTTGCTCAAATAATGCTGTATTATAAAAACTATTAAAAATTAAACTTATATTAACACAAAATAAATAGAAATACAAATTTGCAGTTGTTTATGAAAATATATATTACGGCAGTGTCCGTGAGGTGGCAGCATTTTATAGATCACGGCTGCTACCCAAACAAAAGCCGTTAATGTAGCCAGACTGTCTTCTCGGCGTAGTTCCGCAGCCGAACGACAGTCGGTTAAGCGAGACTAACATGTGTACCGCGTCATGCTATATTTAGCACTCCCATGGCGCTGTGTAGCACCACGGTGGGATATAGTTCCCAAGTGAACATGTAATTAAAGAAAGTGTGTGTGTGACACAAGCTTATTGATGTAACCAAGAAGTAGTTTTAAGATTTCTGCATTATACACGATAAACATAATAGTCACATTATACTGTGCGGCCGTTTCCCGTGTGTCACTGGTCACGAAAACTCGGGCTTTTATCATTTTCTAGTAGGAAACACTAAAAGCCCGAGTTTTCGTGACCAGTTCACAAGTGAAATAGATTGCATGCGGTAAAAGAAATGTCTTCACAGTGTGTACTAGGAACAACAATTTAATTATAATCGGTGGAAATATCAGCTTAATAATCACGGAAATATTCATAGGCGAAAACGGCAAAATCCGGGCCTGAACATTCAGACCCAATTATATATACGTATATGCACACGCACGCACGCACGCACGCACGCACGCACGCACGCACGCATACATACACACATTACATATAATTATATATATATATATATATATATATATATATATATATTCAATTCAATATCTTTATTTCAGACTGTCATACAGATGTCCACATAAACATGAACAAAATATAAGTGACTAGAAAAATATAAAAGTATTGCACATGGTAAATAGAAAAAAACATTGCACAATGGTACTTTCAATCAAAAACTATTATGTATATACAACATTTATATATATATATATATATATATATATATATATATATATATATATATATATATATATATATATATATATATATATATATATCAAGCTGTTAGTGTCGTAAGAGAAAATGCTAAAAGCCCGAGCATTCGTGACCGTTTATCTAGAGGCTAGAGCATGCATTTTTATATGGGTGAAATGCATGATATTTACTATAAATGTATTATATATCACGCACGCACATACATACATGCGCGGGCACGCTCGCATGTACACACACACGCGCGCGTGCGCGCGTGTGTGTATATATATATATATGCCCACTGTAACCTTCACTACCGCATGTTATTGGTCATGTAAGCTGTGGCTTTTAGCCTTTCCTACGAGAAGAAAACGCTAAAAGCCCGGTTATTGGTGGCCATATCTGTAGAGCGTGTATAAAAATATAATTTTAATTAGTAGTTTTTTAATTAAATATATTTATACAATTATTAAGTTAAGCTAACATTTCAGGAAAAGGCAAGATTGTATGTATGTATGTATGTATGTATGCATGCATGCATGCATGCATGTATGCATTTATGCGTGTATGCATGTTAGCATGTATGCATGTAGAAACACTCGTGCTTAAATGTTACCCTTCCTTTGGAGAACAAAATATTTTACCCACCAGCTCCTTGCGTAATCAATAGAGCTGTATAGGATATGATGTGTATTGGAATCTGCTGCGCATTGCTATGTTTATGTAGCGAAAGAGAGTCACTGAATGTATGTGAAAATTAGCAATGCCGTTTAATAACATATGTAGTAGTTATAATGTAAATATTGACAATGGGCATTGTCGTCAACCTAGATAGCAAAAGGCAATTCCCCTTATAAGTAAAGATTAATCTTACATAGCTGTCGATGGGGAATGCCAATAATTAACTATCTAAGCGAAATTCATGTGGGTAGTTGGGGAAGGAGGGTGGGTGGATTACATACATGTATATATACCCTAATAGTCCCAAAATTCGAGAAAAAAGTATTTCGTTTGTTGTGTGTGTATGTGGTGTGCGATTATGTATGCATGTGGTGTATATGTGTGGTGTGTGCATATGGTGTGTGGTGTTTGTGTATGTGGTGTGTTTGTGTGTGTGTTCATGCGTATGCGATCTCTTTTAATGCATTCGCAAATCAAATATTTCTTTCCACGTTGTTTCCATGGGTCTTAACAAATCAAAGAAAAAGCATGAATTAAGGAGGAATATGCTCAATAAAGTAATGCACGAGTAGACAGCCGATTACTATGGCGTGCCTCAAAACACGTTCACACAGCGCATAAATCAAAGACAAACGATAAGATGTGCTTAGTATAGCTAAGCAACAATTGGAAGTCGATTACGTTCGCACCTTCCCAACGGACACAAATCAAAATTAATATAAATAATAAGAAAAGGACTATTGCGAAACAATTACATTACCATGAATTCTACCCTTTTTATTAGTATGTATTGCATTAATAACTCGGTTTCGTAGTTATAATTCCAAAAATAAAACAACGTAAAACTGGAATCCTAGAAGAATACTATAAAAGCATAATCCATACAAACAGGTTCAATGCTCAAAACGTGGGAATCATGAATAAGCAAGATATAAAAATGAGATCGCGGCGGATCATCGCAACATTTGTATTACATTGCAGGTTCAATACATTCAATGATAACACTTGGGGATTTATCAATAGGCAAGAAATAAGAACAAAATCAAGACTGATCGTCCGAGCTTCTTTATTGTATTGCATATTTTTGTAACATGATATACGTACATATGCTGTACCATCATATCACTTCATTATATTGGTGAGCATCACCCCTGTACGGGCCAAGATCACTGGCTATAAAATTATAGGCCGAGATCACTGTCGCATATGCCGAGATCACTGGCCGAGTTCACCGAAACAGGCCGATATCACTCGGGCCGAGATCGCGAATGGCCGAGATCACCGTGTAGCCACTGGAGGCTGGACGGGACTGGAGAATACTAGATATTTGCCCATGATAAAGTCAACGTCAATAGGCCGGCATTACCATCGTCCACAACAGCCCATACTCACTATCGAAAGTGCCATTACGATTATTTAGTCATTTACTAACACATTTCTGGCAAGAAATTGCTTCCTTCTCTTTGTTTCCGTTCCATAACCCATTAACGGCGCGCTTATCAGATTATATTCATGCGCGGCATGTAAATATAGAATTACACATAAATGAGTGACGTCATGTTCTCGAAAACTAGGGCTTTTAGCCTTTCCCCGCCTGGGACAGTATATGGGCTTAAGTTTCTACATCCGGGCAGCCTTACCCCAGATTAGGGTAGAGACGCTGATTGGCTCTCAGGCCAACTATGAAATAAAAATTTAAATAACGATATAGTTTTACAAGATAATAATATCATATGAAAAGTATTCACCATTGAACTTATATTAACACAAAAGTAAGTAAAAATTCAAATTTACCGTTGTTTATAAAATAAGAATTACGGCAGGATTAACCAGTATCCGTGAGGTGGTAGCATTGTCTAGCCCGACACGGCTAGCATACAAATTAAATAAGGAAACCTTTTGATCAAATAATGCTGTATTATAAAAACTATTCAACAGTAAACTTATATTAACACAAAATAAATAGAAATACAAATTTGCAGTTGTTTATAAAGATATATATTACGGCAGTGTCCGTGAGGTGGCAGCATTTTTATAGATCACGGCTGCAACCCAAACAAAAGCCGTTAATGTAGCCAGACTGTATTCTCGGCGTAGTTCCGCAGCCGACCGACAGTCGGTTAAGCGAGACTACCTCGAGTCTCGTCATCTTCCAAGACTGATCTCTTGGACTGCATATGTCGTTCTATGAATTTACATTGGCATACCATCACATCCCTCTTTCTTCAAAACATAAAGACAAAATAACTAACTTACTAATGTCCGTATGTAAGAGAAATCAAATCATTATTCTAACTATTAGCCATAATGTTCGTGTAAACTAGAACACAATTACAGGTCCAATCGTTGTGGGCGTTTCACTCGTCTTCCGGAGCTAGTGTATTGTTCCGGTTGTGGAATCTGGAAACGGACTGACTTCTTCTGGGGTAACACGGAGTTACACGGAGGTGGTACGACTTGCATGTCGTCTCTTCGCGTCAAGTCGTCTGTATCGTCCACATTGTCTTGTTGGAACGTATGTCGTTCAGTCGTCTCACGGAGGTGACGACGGTTACGGCTAAGGACATTGCCTGTCGGAGTCAAGACGTTGTACGACCGCGGCTGTACATCAGTTGATATCACCTTGGCAGGCTGCCAGGTGTCTGTCTGAGTGTCTCTCACACGAACGTCCTGTCCGGGTATTAGCGGTGCAAGTGGTTGCATAGCTCGCTTATCATGGTTAAGACGTTGGATTTCTTGCCTCTCGGCGAGACGACGTCTGATTTCTCAATGCCCTGGTGAGCCTCGTACAGTTTGCTCAACTCTTCCGCCTGTAGACTTAGGGGAATCACCAGACGGTCGCCCTTCAAGATAAGACCGTCCTCAACTGCCAACTCGTCTCGGCATGACCAGTAGGGTCGCAACGGTGCAGCTAGGTGGTGTTGGCTATCTGGCCATCCATCCAGGATGACGGCTCTTAGCGCACACAGTTCATCGTCGGCCTGTGTCGCCTCTCTGATCGACTGTAGTTTCTGTGTTGAAAACTGTACGAATGACACTTGTATGTCAAGGTCGATCTGCGTCGACTCGCTACTCGGTTGTCTTGACATGGCGTCGGCCAGCATCATTTGCTTTCCTGGCTTGTAGCGTAACACAAAGTCGTACGGTTGTACTCGCAGGAACATTCTCTGTAATCTCTGCGGTGCTGCTGCAAGGTTCTTCAAGTTGATCATCTCGAGAGGTTTGTGGTCCGACTCGAGAACGAACGATTTTCCGTAGACATACATGTGGAACCTCTCGCAGCCGAAGACGACTGCCAGCATCTCACGTTCAATGTTGGCGTATCGCTGTTCGCAATCACTAAGTGACTTGCTGGCAAACGCGATGGGCTTCCCGTGTTGAATGAGAACGGCGCCGAGTCCTCGGCTGGAGGCGTCGACCTGGATGACACTCTCAGCCTGTGGGTCGAAGTACGCAAGGGTCACATCACGACAGATGAGAGACTTCGTCGCTTCAAACGCTGCGTTGTGAGAGTCCGTCCAGATGTACTCGGCGTCCTTCTTCACTAGATCACGCAGGGTTGCGGTTTTCTGCGACAAGTTTGGAATGAATGGCGACATGTACGTGGCTATGCCCAGAAATTCCTGAAGCTGTGCGACGTTTTGCGGTGCTTTCATTCGCTGGATGTCTGCGGCTCTGCCTGGGTCTGAACGTACGCCGTCTGCGCTGAATTCCAACCCGAAGAACTTCATGTTCGCCTGTTTGATGTCGCATTTATCAATGTTGAACACCAGCCCATGCTGCAGTGCTACTCTCATCAGGTTGTGCAGATGTTTGTCGTGTTCGGCTTCTGTCTTCCCGAACACACCCACGTCATCAGCAATACTTATCGTTCCGGGGCACTTCTCAAGAATGCAGTCCATCCTCTCCTGGAACACGTCTTGGCTGAGGTTCAGGCCAAACGGTAGTCTTCTGAAACAATACCGGCCGAAGGGACTGTTGAACGTGGTCAGACGCTTACACTCGTCGTCTAACTGCACGGACCAGTATCGGTGACGTGCATCTAGCTTGGAGATGATCACTGACTCAGCAAGCTTGTGGGTAATTTCCTCCAAGGTCGGTGTTGGGTAGTGCGGACGCTTGATAGCTGTGTTCAAGTCTTTGGGATCCAAGCAGATGCGCAACATTCCGTTCGACTTCCTGCTGTATACGATGCTAGATACCCAATCTGTAGGCTCCTCGACCTTCTCGATCACCCCGAGTTCTACCATCTGGTTGGTCTCATTCCTCACGTCGTCTTTGATATGGGTCGGACATCGTCTGGGCGCATGTACGACTGGGGTCACAGCAGGGTCTAGTGTGATGTGGAACGTTTCGCGGAACTTTCCGATGCCCTTAAAACAATCTGGATACAGCCGCTGGAGATCTTCCTTCGAGTTCAACGGCGGTGGATGTTTGCTGACTGCACAGTTCAAGGTCACCAAGTTGAGCTTGCGGCAGGAAGGTAGTCCCAAGATCACTGGACCTGGCGTGTCAGCAACAAAGAACTCTGCTTCGTGTGTGGTTGTC
The DNA here is from genome assembly GCA_964017155.1 of Oasisia sp. SBJ-2009. Taxonomy (NCBI): domain Eukaryota; kingdom Metazoa; phylum Annelida; class Polychaeta; order Sabellida; family Siboglinidae; genus Oasisia; species Oasisia sp. SBJ-2009. Next base: position 36,051,104 of record OZ024857.1, on the reverse strand, counting down.
TCATGCACACACTTCAGTCGCGCAGTACCGTACTGCCGGATCAATTGTCCGTTGTAGGCAGTTAGGATCGTGTCTCGATGCTCAAGGCTGCCTCGCACAGGTATTCCTTCTGTGTCGATGTTTGACGGGTACATGCGCTGGAACGTTCTCAGCGGCATTACGTTACCCTGCGCACCTGTGTCGACCTTGACACGAAGTGTAGCCGGGGTGTCAGGCCTGTCTTTCAGCGTGATCCTGAGAGTCGCATATACTTCGTCCCTCTCGACGGCGTTGATGTTGACGGGATTAAAGGCAAGCGGCTCGAAGTTGTAGCTGAGCTGATCGAATCTGGCGTCTTGACTGATGGAGTGGACACCATCTCGTTGGCGCTCATCTCGGTTGGTCCTTCGTCTTGACCTAGCTCGGGATCTTGGTCGCCCAGAAGAGTGTGGTCTTCCTCCGGCGCCAGACGTCCAACCTGTAGCCTGCCGACATACTCGCTGCCAGTGATTGAGTTTCCCACATGCGTTACACCTACTGCCCTCTGCTGGACATCGATCTGTGGGCGCATGATGACGTCCACATTTTGTGCACGTAGGTGCCTCCTCTCGACGTCAGCTTGGCTCATGTGTTCTCCGCGACCGGCTGACGTGACTGATGCTGCTAGCGTCTCCTGTGAACTGCTGCATGTTGGCCAGTGTTGCTTCATGCGTTCTAGCAACGTCCATCGCCGCGTCAAGTGTTAGTGTCTCATCACGGCACAGTAGCTTTTCTTGCACTTTCCCGTGCCGGACACCCACTACTAACTGTTCGATCAACCTCTCCTCGGTTTCTGTAGTATCACGGAACTTGCATTTACGCGCCTGCGTCTTGCAGCGTGTCATGAATTCGTCAACTGTCCCAGAGCTCAACTGCCTGAATTTTTGCAGATGAAAACGGCCCAGCCTGTAATTAGACTTGGGTTCTATCAGAGCCTGGAATTTAGCCCAAATGACCTCAACGTCTTTCTTATCAGTTTCACTGAGGTCCCACGTATTGTACATTCGCCGACCCTCCTGTCCTACCCATAGCAGGATGTAGGTCACTCGTTCACTCTGCCCTTTTCAGCAAAGGGCCCACTGAAAATCAGTTCGCAATATTGACGGAATGAACGAAACTCCGTGGGTAAATCAGTGGCTAACCAGTTCATGCGGGGCGGCTCTATACCTGACAGATCACCCATGGCTGCCTATTAATGGCAATGTCTATCACTTACTCAGTGAGAACAAATCGGTGCTGGCCAGCGTCGACTCGACGGTGCCGCGTGCGTGTTGACCTATTTACGAATGTCGAAAGCGCCGGATTCAACCGTAGCTGCCACCATGAAACGTGTCGTCTTGGCCTGACATCTGTGTAGTCGGATTGTCCGACTCATCTCGCATTCATACATATCTGATTCGACACCAGAAGTATTGAACAAATCACTTTATTACAATTACAAGCAGAGAGATGGATAACACTGATCGACCTCGAGTCTCGTCATCTTCCAAGACTGATCTCTTGGACTGCATATGTCGTTCTATGCATTTACATTGGCATACCATCACAAGTGGCAGTGCTGACTCAGCCTCAGGAGCAGAGTCCATTTATCAGTATCAGTAATAAGATTATCGACAGCGTCAAACGTTCATCACAAATAATAATAATTATTATATTAAGTAACGTTGTCATTGGCATCGGAATATAAGTATAGGGTTGCATTAATTAAGTCGTTTACATAGAGTAGAAATTATACAGTAACGATAGGAGTGAGCCCTGCAACAGTGCATGATCGTCTGTGTTTTCAATATCTTTAACTTTATTTCAGATTGTCATAGACATAGTACATACAGATGTCCACATAAACATTAAAAAATACAAGTGACTAGAAAAATATAAAAGTATTGCACATGGTAAATAGAGAAAAAAACATTGCACAATGGTACATTCAAACAAACAAATAATGACTTATACATTAACAATCTTTATATTATATTGACCAATAATTGTACATAGATCGTCTGTATAAAATGTTCAAGATCACATCACATAATGACTAAAAATAAACATATATGCAACCAATCATGCATGCATATTTTTTAAACTGCAATATGCATTAAAGTGGTTAGATTTCAGGATTCCTCAAAAATGTATTGCCAATTTGTTTTAAAGTGTCTTATGTTATTTATTTACTGCTAAAATTGAAACTGTTTCTTTACTTTTTGAAAAATATGCATGCATGATTGGTTGCATATAAGTTTATTTTTAGTCATTATGTGATGTGATGTGATCTTGAACATTTTATAATCTGAGACATTATATGAGCAGTGGCATGCACCACCCGGCAGTAGCCAAGCATGACAATGTCCAGAGAAGGGTACGCTCAGCTGCGCTGAAGCATACTTTAAAAGGTGTGTTCAAAAAGGCTAAATTCGAGTCGACAGTGGCAGTGCTGACTCAGGAGTTGAGTCCAGTTATCAGTAATAAGATTATCGACATCGTCAAACGTTCATCACAAATAATAATAATTATTATATTAAGTAACGTTGTCATTTGCATCGGAATATAACTATTGGGTTGCATTAATTAAGTCGTTTATGTAGAGTAGAAATGATACAGCAATGATAGGAGTGAGCCCTGCATCAGTGCATGGTCGTGTGTGTTTTCAATATCTTTATTTCAGATTGTCATCGTACATACAGATGTCCACATAAACATTAAAAAATACAAGTGACTAGTAAAATATAAAAGTATTGCACATGGTAAATAGAGAAAAAAACATTGCACAATGGTACATTCAAACAAAAACTATTATGTATATATACAACATTTTGATCCAATGTCGTCTTATCCTGCCATTCTGGATTGCCATTTTATATCACTGTTGATAATTGCAGTTACCAACTTATTATTACTTATCAAGTCTCTGCATGAATTTATATACAAGGTTTCTAATTACAGCTTTACTATCTGGTACATGGTATTCTACAAACATGATGGAGACACTGCAATATTTAGGCTGATTTAGCAGTAAGCGAAACATATTATTGTAAGCCACATGAAGATAATGTATACTTGCTACTGTGTGTAATTCCACCACAGCTGAGCAGTATATATGGGAGAGCAGAAAGTTCTAAGCAAAGTCAGCTTCACTTCAATGGAACACATGTAAAATTTCCGCAATAGCATATTACCCCTAGCATATAGTTGTCGGCATTGCCGCATTGGCGTAAGATATCTTTGTCATCACGTAATGTATTAGAAATAAAGTGACCCAAATATTTCACATTATCCACTTCCTGGATTGTTTCACCATTAATCTTAAATGATGGAACATCAACATTGTTCATATAATTTTATTAGTTACTTTTAAATATTAACACAGCACTTTTCTTGGAGTTGTACTTGATATCATGATTTAACCCATAGAGTCCACATACCTGCATCAGTTCAGACAGTCTTGATACAGATGGGGACAGAATTACCAAGTCATCAGCATACATAAGATGGTTGATAGTTGTACTACCTATTACACACTCTGTGTTACATTTGTTTAAAGCTATGGTTAAATCATCCATATATATATATATATATATATATATATATATATATATATATATATATATATATATATATATATATATATATATATATATATATATATATATATATATATATATATATATATATTAAAAAGGTGTGGTGAGTGTATACCACCTTGCCTGACACCATTTGTAACACAAAAATGTTCCGACAATTTGCCTGACCATTTTATACACATAGTCTGATTCGAATACCAATATATAAGCAGTCTAACAATATATCCAGGCACTCCGCTGTCAATCAACTTTTTAAATAAGATAAAATGTTTCACTCTGTCAAAGGCTTTAGAAGCATCGAAAAAATGTAAACATAGAGACTCCTATGCCTATCAATAACTTCCTTTAAGACATAAATACACAAGTCTGTCCCGTGTTTTTTCTTAAATCCAAACTGATTGGACATTGTTGACCGCGTAACTGACATTCTGTCTAACAATATGTTTTCAAATTTTTTGGAGACAATACTAGCTAATGCAATAGGTCTATAATTGTCTTTGCTGTTAATCTTGCTACATTTATCTTTGATAATAGGAACCAGTACAACAGATAACAAAGAACTAGGTAAAAATCCATGTACAAAAAAACAGTTATACACATAGCAAGTAAAGGCACAATGCGCTTATCACAATGTTTAAGGTGTTCAGCATATACACCATCCATACCATCAGTCTTATTTATATCTAGGCATTTAATAGCATTTTCAACTTTGCTAATTTCCGCACAACTACCGGTGTATGTCATTTGTATATTTGGAATCACATTTGATCTGTTGAATGTCTATATCCCTAATACAATTAAAAAGCTGTTTAAAATGAGACCGCCATTTACCTTTAAACCTTTACCTAATAGTGTTGAGGATGTTAGTGGTATTTTTGAAATAACTGAATTATGGCGGCCTCATTTTAAACAGCTTTTTAATTGTATTAGGGATATAGACATTCAACAGATTACTTTTTTTGTTAGAAAGTATTCAAATGTTGCTGGAGACTAATAATGGACATTCATTGCTAATTAGAAACTGTATCAAAATATCGCGGAATCCATTTTTGACGTATCCACGGAAACGTTTAATGCCGCCACCTTCTGGATAAATTACGTAACTAGCCGTTAATATATTCCGGTAGACGGCACGCTTATCTTAAGCACTTATTAATGCAATTATAGCATGCAGTTGTTTGTTCATTTTGATTAATATAATATAATAACCTTTAAACGATATCATACGATCAATTTAGACATTAATGCTTTTGTGTATTGAGCAAATGATTGCCATATAGGATATATGTAAGTGAGCTACTGGCCCACTCATATGAGAAAGTTTTGAATCATTTCTAGATAACAACTCTTCTATTTTGTGTACATCCGTTTATTCACAGAGAACAAATGATGGAATTGCGGCTGGAAAGATAGGATATAAGAAGCATATTAGTCTCTATCTCCCCCCCCCCAAGTCATTGTGATAAGACGCCTCGTCGGATTAGAAGTAGTGACTGATGGAGATTGATATGCTTCGTTACACAATCACAGTCTCGCGGGGTGGACTACCCAACTTGCAAGATGAACATGGGGATTATTCTGCCCCAAACACAACACTGGACATGTCATAGTCTCCTGATGTATGCCATGCAGGACGCAGACGGACGCGTCCTTCTCTAGCAGGCGGTGTAGACCTACTCGGCGTGGCTGGGGACACTGGTACGCTTGGAGGAGTTACAGGTGGGCCAGCAGCCGGATCGGGTGTGTCGGATGCAAGCTTTGTCGGGCTCGTTGGTGTTTTTCCATCAGGTCCAGCTGCTGGTGGATCGCCGTGTCCTGAGGTTGCAGTGTCTGGTTGTTCAAGATGTTCGGGTGGTGGGATGTGATTTCGCAGGTCGTGCAGTATATCACGTCGAGGTACACGAGTTTGGACGGGAGTGTATTTCCTGACGAATCGTCGGTTTCTCAGTGTCACTCGTCCTGAGCCGTCAACGCGTATCATGTATTGATCATACTGGCGGACTTCGATGACCAATCCAGTTTTATCCCACTTGCGGGGGTTAGGGCCGATCTGGTTCTGAATTCTCACATGGTCTCCTACAATGAGTGGTGGCAACTTCTTCGTGTGTTCAGACCATCTTTCTGCTGATTTCATGTGCCGAATGCGCAGAGCAGCTTCACGAGTGGCAAGAGTATCTCTCCATGTTTCGTGTGGTCTGTATCTACCGGGGAAAATAGGAATCAGGTCCTTGGTGGGCCGACCAAAGACACACATGGCTGGGGATAACTTGGTGTCTCTATCTGGACAGTTTCTGTATTGCAGGATAGCACGTTGGAATGGGTCGACATCCAGGTCGCCATTGGGTGCAGTGTTGTCGGTGATCATGCGTTTGACAGTCTTTACTCCTATCTCTGCGCGACAGTTGCTGTGAGGGAACGCGACTGATGACAGGCGATGGTGGACTCCCCATTGTTTGAGAAATTCTCGAGTGTGGCTTGCAGTGAATTCCGGTCCTCCGTCGGAGGACAGCTCATCGGGAATGCCATATGTGACAAAGCAGCGACGGAGGACATCCACCAGTCCGTGGGAACCTCCAGAGGCCCTCTCCACAATAGACCAGTTTGAGTATCGATCAACGATGGCGAGGTAGTTGATACCCTTGTACGAGAAGTAATCCGCACAGATGCACTGGAACGGGTAGTCTGGTATGGTGAGTGGCATCGGAGGGGCGCTGGGCTGTGATGGTGCCATTCGATTGCAGTGGCTACAGTTTGTTCTGAGGGATGTGATGGCGGGGGTGATGCCAGGCCAAAAGATGGATGATTCATCTCTAGAGATCATCGATGAGACGCTCTGATGAGCTGCATGAAGGGTGTTCAGGCATGTCTGTCGTAGGACGGGTGGAATCATGAAGCGATTGCGGTAGATGATGACTCCGTCGACAACATGAAGGTTATCTCGATATTCCTGTAGTTTGACTGGCAGGTCGTGTCGAGACATCGGCATACCTGATTCGATCAATGTTAGCAGGTGGTTCATGTTGTCATCGCTGCTAGTGGCCTGGCGTACCTTGTCCCATGTGACTGTGGACAACATGCCGTTTTCTGATGAGGTGTCAACACTTTGTGTGATGTGATCATCGTTGCAACGAATGCAGGCGAGGAAGTGATGTCTCACTGCAGAATCTGACAGACTGTCTTCTTGATGTTGAGACATAGCAGACGATATGTCATCAGTAAGATGAAACCTTTCGGGCTGGGTGTCTCCTGTGGGGTGTCGTGATGTAGTATCAGCGGCTTTGTTCTTCACGCCTGGGATATGGATCATCGTGAACTTGTAACGCAACGTCTTCTCTTTCAGGTTCCTGAGTCGGTTGTTCGAGATGTCATCCAGTGCGCGATCACCGAAAATTTTCAGCAGTGGTTTGTGATCAACTGCTATGATTAGGTCCTTGCATCCCAGGACGAAGTACCTTGCCTTGTCCATCCCGAGGAGCATCAGAACAGAGCAACTTTTGTGCATGAGCAGTGTTTTTGGAAGAGCCAGAATCCGATGCCAGTCTTGGACCAGTCTGTCGCGAGGCAGGTCGGTCTGGTCTTTGCAAATATCTTGACGCCCTGTTCTATCTCATTGACGATGATTCCCTTGGATTCTTCGAAAAGTTGGGTCTTTGTGTCATCCCATTCGAATGACGTGCCAGGTTTGAGGAGAGATCTAAAGGGTAGCATACGGCCAGTCATGCTGAATGTATATGACACCTGGTTGACGAGTCCGAACCAGGAGCGGATATCGGTGATGTTACGCGGAACAGGGAATTCCATGATGGCTCTCAGGAATCGATTGCATGGTTGTACACTATCTGATGTGATTTGGAAGCCGGCGAATTCAACAATGTCCTGACCGAATACGAATTTCTGTGGATTGATGGTGATTCCGTGCCGTCCACATATCCATTTGCATGCTTGGAAGAAACTATCGTCCAGATTGTCTGACCACACTAGTGTGTCATCGATGCACTTGATCTTGTTGGGGAAGTCCGATACGATTTCGTCGAAACGCCTTGAGTAGCCATCCCCCGAGGCGATGTATCCTTGGGGCGCTGTGCGGTATCTGTATCTTCCCCATGGTGTGATGAATGTTGTGAGGTGCTGGTCCTCTCTTTTCAGTGGGACGTTGTGGTACCCGTTCCATGCGTCAAACACGGTTTTGAGTGTACCTAGTGGGACTGACCGTGCCTGGTGGAAAGGTGAATATCATGCCCAATTCGATGCAAGCCTCTCTGCTGAGGAAGAACTTGTCAGAGCTGTCGGTGACATACGTGACCTGTCGTGTCTCCAATTTGTTCCCATCGTTGTCCTTGCCTGAGATTCTGAGGATGACTGCTCCTAGAATTCTGATCCCTTTGTTGTTGGCAGCATGCATCTTAAGTGTTACCGGGGTGAGTTTGTTAGTGCCGATTCCGAGGCGCGAGATGGTCTTCATGCCAGAGAGACAACTTTGACAGCCTGTGTCAGCCATGCAGGAGACAATGGCCGACTTTGGCTTGATGTTGACATTGAACCCAAGATCGCTGTAGTCGTCCGGCGATGTGCTGACAGTCAGATCGGCGAATGGCTGTGGTTTGGAATGTGTACTGGTCCATGTGTCAGATAGACGACTGTAGAGGTGGTGGTCCAAGCTGATGACTTTGGGAAAGCTGACTTCATCTGACGCGGTGCAGAGAGAATCGAATACCGCTTCATATTCATCACTGGCCGACCTTGAAGTGTTCCTCTTGCTGGCAAGGCAGACATGCTCGAAGTGATTATTCTTGCCACAGCGTTTACAGGTACGACCGTAGGCAGTGCATTCCTTCTGGCGGAGTTTCACGTGGGACCTCGCTCCGTGTCCTTTCTTGTCACAGTAGGTGCATAGGTCGGGGTTCTCGATAGAACCAGCGGCGTTGTCGTGTTTGCTGATTAGGCTTTCCTTCTTGTGCCGCCTGTATGAGCTGCTAGCAGCCTCAGCTCCTTGAGTCTGGGCGTGAAGGAGCCGTGAGGCAGAGCGCTTGCCGGATGATTCCTTTGCTTCCACAAACTGGAATATTTCCTCGAGCTTCATGTTCTGGTTGCGGTCCCCCATTATGTCCAGTTGTATGTCCTGGTCTGCGAGCCCGCGGGTAACACTGTCACAGAGGACTGGTTCGGTGTAGTTCACATCGTGTTTGCAGTGTGGACATTCGATGATGAATTTACATACTCCAGCTTGTCCGCGGAGTCTTGCACCGAATGCTCGAACTGGCTCGTCGTGATCCTGCCGCATGTCGTGCAGTGTAAATGCGTGCCACCATGATATTTTCTTCACGCACAGCGAGACGTTTGATGGCCTTGAGGACGTCTTCTACGGTGAGTGAGTGAGCCTCTGGCATTGCGAGATAGGTCCTTGCGCAATTGTTCATCACAACACTCGAGGAGCTGGATGACCTTGTCCTTGCCTGTGATATGGGTGGCTTCGACATAGTCGGTCCATCTGGAAGTAAAGTATGCCCATTCCTCACTTGTTCCAGCAGACGATATCGTGGGGCGCTTGCTTTTCTCGACCTTGGCCGAGGTACCGTCACCAGCATGTGACGTGTGAGTCGTAGCGTGGATGGTAATCAGTGCAGCAGCGACGACACCTTCCACGCCTTGAGTTTTGTACGGGCATCCTTCGATGGGGCAGGCGATTTCAGGCTTCTTGCAGGCTACGCAGTTCCGTCATAGATAAGAACTCGTCTATTTTGTTTACATCCGTTTATTCAGAGAGAACAAATGATGGAACTGCGTCTGGAAAGATAGGATAGAAGAAGCATATTAGTCCCTAATTTCCATGTCCGTAAATGTGCCAAGAATGTGTATTGCAATATCGAACTGAAATACTATTACATGTTAATATTAAGCAGTTCTGTAGTTTCGAACCGACAAACTTTACGTGAATAATGCGCATCTCCACTAATATCTACACCCCCTATCAATCTCATCACAACAGACATTGGTACACGAGGCTATATTCCGTCTTGTTGGCCTAGATATGTCTTACTTTGTCACCCAATTAACAATAAATCCACAATCATTGCGCGTAATCACAAATGCCAATTACGACTAAAACGTTGCACTTAGGAAGATGTGTTTTCCGAGGCCGATATGTCGGAACAATAACAATTAGTGTACGTAAGTTAGAAAGTATTCATATGTTACGGGAGAATAATAAATGAACATTCATTGCCAATTAGAAACTGTACCAAAATATCGCGGAATCCATTTTTGACGTATCCACGGAAACGTTTAATGCCGCCACCTTCTGGATAAATTACGAAACTAGCCGTTAATGTATTCCGGTAGACGGCACGCGTATCATCATTACTTAATAATGCACTAATAGCATGCAGTTGTGTATTAATTTAGATTAATATCAAATAGTAACATTTAAAACCATGTCATAAGATCAATTTAGATATTAATACTTTTATGTAATGAGCAAATGATTGCCATATACATAAATCTTATTGAGCTACTGGCCCAATCATATGAGAAAGTTTTGAAACATTTCCATGTCCGTAAATGTGCCAAAAGTGTGTATTGATTAAAAGTACTATCAAACTGACTGAAATAATATTACATGTTCCTATTAAGCATTACCTAGTATCGAACCGACAAACATTACGTGAATAATTCGCATCTTTACTAATATCTACGCCCCCCCCCCCTTTTAGTAAGCTACTGGCTCAATCATGTGAGAAATATTTTGACACATTTCATGTCCGTAAATGTGCCAAAAATGTGTATTGATTAAAAGTACTATCAAACTGAAATAATTTTACATGTTCATATTAAGCAGTACCGTAGTTTCGAACCGACAAACATTACGTGAATAATGCGCATCTTTACCAATATCTAAGCCCCCCCCCATCAGTCTCATTGCAACAAACATTGGTACACCAGGCTATATTCCGTCTCGTTGGCCTATATATGTCTAACTTTGTCACCCAACTAACAATAAATCTACAATCCTTGCGCGTAATAAAAAACGCCATCATCATTATCATCATCATCATGCTGTCGGTCGCGAAGCGACAAAGGCTGCTTCTATCACTTGACTGTTGCTCTCCATTTTTCTCTCTTCTGTGAATGTGATGTCCATGAGTCGATGTTTCTGTCTCTCATCTTCAGGTATCTCTTGATGGTATCCTTGAACCGGATATAAGCGCCCTCTCTTTCTGCGACTAGAAGACAGTTGAGAGTAGAGAACTTGGTTTGGTAGCCTGTCCAGTCCACCGGAGAGACTTTCTGATCAGAATTACTTCCATTGTTCCAGAGTATCTGGCATAGTCGGCCGAAAGAGGCACTACCATTAGCCATCCTCCTCTGTATTTCGTCGTCAATGCCTCCATTACATGGTATAGTGCTTCCGAGGTAAGTGAATTCCAGAACAGAGTTCAGCTTGTTTCCATCAACCATGATATCATCCTCTCGGGTTCTTATAGAGTTGGGTTGGTACAGCACCTCGTGGTCTTCTTGATATTAATCCTCAGGCCGAACTTCTTTGACGCATTGGAGAAAGCACCCACTACATTCTGCATCTCTTCAGCAGAGTGTGCAACCAATGCACTGTCATCTGCGAATAGCAGCTCTCTCATCAGTATCCGAGTAGTATTGGTCTTCGCTCTGATGTGTGCTTCGTTGTATAGGTCAGCGCTCTGTCTGGACTGTATGCAGACGCTATCATCCGTGTCTCAAAAGCCTCGTCGAGCGTTGCTGATTGGAAGATGGAGAAAAGCGTGGAGAAAAGCGTGGGGGCTAGTACACAACCTTGCTTGACCCCATTTGTGACACTAAACAATCCTGAGACTCCAACACTAACATTTCGGTATATTGGCGAAAGTTAGTGTTGGAGGGGAAGTCTCGAAATCGTTCAGTGTCACTAAAAACGCCAATGACAACTAAAACGTTGCAATTAGGAAGATATGATTTGCGAGGCCGATATGTCGGACAAATAAGAATTAGTGTACGTAAGTTAGTAAGTATGCATATGTTGCGGGAGACTAATAAATGGACATTCATTGTTAATTAGAAACTGTACCAAAATATCGCGGAATCCATTTTTGACGTATCCACGGAAACGCTAAACGCCGCCACCTTCCGGACAAATTTCGTAACTAGCCGTTAATCTATTCCGGTAGACGACACGCTGATCATAATCACTTAATAACGCAATTATAGCAGTGTGTATTAATTGTCATGTCCGTAAATGTGCCCAAAATGTGTATTGATTAAAGGTACTATCAAACTGAAATAATATTACCTGTTTATATTAAGCAAAACCGTAGTTTCGAACCTACAAACATTACTTGAATAATGCGCATCTCCACTAATATCTACACCCCCTATCAGTCTCATTACAACCTACATTGGAACACCAGGCTATACTCCGTCTTGTTGGCCTAGATATTTCTAACGTTGTCACCCAATTAACAATAAATCCACAATCATTGCGCGTAATCAAAAACGCCAATTACGACTAAAACGTTGCAATTAGGAAGATGTGTTTTCCGAGGCCGATATGTCGGATCAATAACAATTAGTGTACGTAAGTTAGATAGTATTTATATGTTGCGGGACACTAATAATTGCACATTCATTGCTAATTAGAAACTATACCAAAATATCGCGGAATCCATTTTTGACGTATCCACGGAAACGTTTAATGCCGCCACCTTCTGGATAAATTACGAAACCAGCCGTTAATGTATTCAGGTAGACGGCACGCGTATCATAATTACTTAATAATGGACTAGTAGCGTGGAGTTGTGTATTAATTTTGATTAATATAATATAGTAACATCTAAACGATGTCACACGATCAATTTAGATATTAATACTTTTATGTAATGAGCAAATGATTGCAATATAGGATAACCTTTAGTAAGCTACTGGCCCAATCATGTGAGAAAGGTTTTGACACACTTCAAGCCCCCCCCCCCCCCCCCTATTTGTCTCATTGCAACAAACATTGGTACACCAAGCCATACTCCGTCTCGTTGGCCTAAATATTTCTAACTTTGTCACCTAACTAACAATAAATCTACAATCCTTGCGCGTAATAAAAAACGCCTTCATCATTATCATCATCATCATGCTTTCGGTCACGAAGCGACAAAGACTGCTTCTACCACTTGACTGTTGCTCTCCATTTTTCTCTCTGCTGTGAGAGTAATGTCCATCAGTCGATCTTTATGTCTCTCAGCTTCAGGTATGTCTTGATGGAATCCTTGGACCGGATATAAGCCCCGTCTCTTTCTGTGACCAGTACACACAGTTGAGAGCAGAGAACCTGCTTTGGTATCCAGTCTGGCAACATCCTCATGAGGTGTCCAGTCCACCTGAGATTCCTTCTGATCAGAAGACCTTCCTTAGACGTCAATGTATCCATTACATGATATAGTGCTTCCGGGGTAGGTGAATTCCAGAACAGAGTTCAGCTTGTTTCCATCAACCATGATATCCCCCTCTCGGGTTCTTATAGAGTTGGGTTGGTAATGCACCTCGTGGTCTTCTTGATATTAATCCTCAGGCCGAACTTCTTTGACGCATTGGAGAAAGCACAAACTACATTCTGAATCTCTTCAGCAGAGTGTGCAACCAGTGCACTGTCATCTGCTAATAGCAGTTCTCTCATCAATATCCGAGTAGTCTTGGTCTTCGCTCTGAAGTGTGCTTCGTTGAATAGGTAAGCGCTCTGTCTGGACTGTATGCAGACGCCATCATCCGTGTCTCGGAAAGCCTCGTCGAGCGTTGCTGATAGGAAGATGGAGAAAAGCGTGGAGAAAAGCGTGGGGGCTAGTACACAACCTTGCTTGACCCCATTTGTGACACTGAACAATTCCGAGACTCCAACACTAACATTCGCCATCATTTCGGTATATTGGCGAAAGTTAGTGTTGGAGGGGAAGTCTCGAAATCGTTCAGTGTCACTAAAAACCGCCAATGACGACTAAAACGTTGCAATTAGGAAGATATGTTATCCGAGGCCGATATGTCGGAACAATAAGAATTAGTGTGCGGAAGTTAGTAAGTGTGCATATGTTGCGGGAGACTAATAAATGGACATTCATTGTTAATTAGAAACTGTACCAAAATATCGCGGAATCCATTTTTGACGTATCCACGGAAACGTTTAACGCCGCCACCTTCTGGATAAATTACGTAACTAGCCGTTAATCTATTCCGGTAGCCGACACGCTGATCATAATCACTTAATAACGCAATTATAGCAGTGTGTATTAATTTTCATGTCCGTAAATGTGCCCAAAATGTGTATTGAGTAAAGGTACTATCAAACTGAAATAATATTACCTGTTTATATTAAGCAACACCGTAGTTTCGAACCTACAAACATTACTTGAATAATGCGCATCTCCACTAATATCTACACCCCCTATCAGTCTCATTGCAACCTACATTGGAACACCAGGCTATACTCCGTCTTGTTGGCCTAGATATTTCTAACTTTGTCACCCAATTAACAATAAATCCACAATCATTGCGCGTAATCAAAAACGCCAATTACGACTAAAACGTTGCAATTAGGAAGATGTGTTTTCCGAGGCCGATATGTCGGATCAATAACAATTAGTGTACGTAAGTTAGATAGTATTTATATGTTGCGGGACACTAATAATTGCACATTCATTGCTAATTAGAAACTATACCAAAATATCGCGGAATCCATTTTTGACGTATCCACGGAAACGTTTAATGCCGCCACCTTCTGGATAAATTACGAAACCAGCCGTTAATGTATTCAGGTAGACGGCACGCGTATCATAATTACTTAATAATGGACTAGTAGCGTGGAGTTGTGTATTAATTTTGATTAATATAATATAGTAACATCTAAACGATGTCACACGATCAATTTAGATATTAATACTTTTATGTAATGAGCAAATGATTGCAATATAGGATAACCTTTAGTAAGCTACTGGCCCAATCATGTGAGAAAGGTTTTGACACACTTCAAGCCCCCCCCCCCCCCTATTTGTCTCATTGCAACAAACATTGGTACACCAAGCCATACTCCGTCTCGTTGGCCTAAATATTTCTAACTTTGTCACCTAACTAACAATAAATCTACAATCCTTGCGCGTAATAAAAAACGCCTTCATCATTATCATCATCATCATGCTTTCGGTCACGAAGCGACAAAGACTGCTTCTACCACTTGACTGTTGCTCTCCATTTTTCTCTCTGCTGTGAGAGTAATGTCCATCAGTCGATCTTTATGTCTCTCAGCTTCAGGTATGTCTTGATGGAATCCTTGGACCGGATATAAGCCCCGTCTCTTTCTGTGACCAGTACACACAGTTGAGAGCAGAGAACCTGCTTTGGTATCCAGTCTGGCAACATCCTCATGAGGTGTCCAGTCCACCTGAGATTCCTTCTGATCAGAAGACCTTCCTTAGACGTCAATGTATCCATTACATGATATAGTGCTTCCGGGGTAGGTGAATTCCAGAACAGAGTTCAGCTTGTTTCCATCAACCATGATATCCCCCTCTCGGGTTCTTATAGAGTTGGGTTGGTAATGCACCTCGTGGTCTTCTTGATATTAATCCTCAGGCCGAACTTCTTTGACGCATTGGAGAAAGCACCCACTACATTCTGAATCTCTTCAGCAGAGTGTGCAACCAGTGCACTGTCATCTGCTAATAGCAGCTCTCTCATCAGTATCCGAGTAGTCTTGGTCTTCGTCCTGAATTGTGCAAAGTTGGATAGATCAGCGCTCTGTCTGGACTGTATGCAGACGCCATCATCCGTGTCTCGGAAAGCCTCGTCGAGCGTTGCTGATTGGAAGATGGAGAAAAGCGTGGAGAAAAGCGTGGGGGCTAGTACACAACCTTGCTTGACCCAATTTGTGACACTGAACAATCCCGAGACTCCAACACTAACATTCGCCATCATTTCGGTATATTGGTGAAAGTTAGTGTTGGAGGGGAAGTCTCGAAATCGTTCAGTGTCACTAAAAACCGCCAATGACGACTAAAACGTTGCAATTAGGAAGATATGTTATCCGAGGCCGATATGTCGGAACAATAAGAATTAGTGTGCGGAAGTTAGTAAGTATGCATATGTTGCGGGAGACTAATAAATGGACATTCATTGTTAATTAGAAACTGTACCAAAATATCGCGGAATCCATTTTTGACGTATCCACGGAAACGTTTAACGCCGCCACCTTCTGGATAAATTACGTAACTAGCCGTTAATCTATTCCGGTAGCCGACACGCTGATCATAATCACTTAATAACGCAATTATAGCAGTGTGTATTAATTTTCATGTCCGTAAATGTGCCCAAAATGTGTATTGAGTAAAGGTACTATCAAACTGAAATAATATTACCTGTTTATATTAAGCAACACCGTAGTTTCGAACCTACAAACATTACTTGAATAATGCGCATCTCCACTAATATCTACACCCCCTATCAGTCTCATTGCAACCTACATTGGAACACCAGGCTATACTCCGTCTTGTTGGCCTAGATATTTCTAACTTTGTCACCCAATTAACAATAAATCCACAATCATTGCGCGTAATCAAAAACGCCAATTACGACTAAAACGTTGCAATTAGGAAGATGTGTTTTCCGAGGCCGATATGTCGGATCAATAACAATTAGTGTACGTAAGTTAGATAGTATTTATATGTTGCGGGACACTAATAATTGCACATTCATTGCTAATTAGAAACTATACCAAAATATCGCGGAATCCATTTTTGACGTATCCACGGAAACGTTTAATGCCGCCACCTTCTGGATAAATTACGAAACCAGCCGTTAATGTATTCAGGTAGACGGCACGCGTATCATAATTACTTAATAATGGACTAGTAGCGTGGAGTTGTGTATTAATTTTGATTAATATAATATAGTAACATCTAAACGATGTCACACGATCAATTTAGATATTAATACTTTTATGTAATGAGCAAATGATTGCAATATAGGATAACCTTTAGTAAGCTACTGGCCCAATCATGTGAGAAAGGTTTTGACACACTTCAAGCCCCCCCCCCCCCCCCTATTTGTCTCATTGCAACAAACATTGGTACACCAAGCCATACTCCGTCTCGTTGGCCTAAATATTTCTAACTTTGTCACCTAACTAACAATAAATCTACAATCCTTGCGCGTAATAAAAAACGCCTTCATCATTATCATCATCATCATGCTTTCGGTCACGAAGCGACAAAGACTGCTTCTACCACTTGACTGTTGCTCTCCATTTTTCTCTCTGCTGTGAGAGTAATGTCCATCAGTCGATCTTTATGTCTCTCAGCTTCAGGTATGTCTTGATGGAATCCTTGGACCGGATATAAGCCCCGTCTCTTTCTGTGACCAGTACACACAGTTGAGAGCAGAGAACCTGCTTTGGTATCCAGTCTGGCAACATCCTCATGAGGTGTCCAGTCCACCTGAGATTCCTTCTGATCAGAAGACCTTCCTTAGACGTCAATGTATCCATTACATGATATAGTGCTTCCGGGGTAGGTGAATTCCAGAACAGAGTTCAGCTTGTTTCCATCAACCATGATATCCCCCTCTCGGGTTCTTATAGAGTTGGGTTGGTAATGCACCTCGTGGTCTTCTTGATATTAATCCTCAGGCCGAACTTCTTTGACGCATTGGAGAAAGCACCCACTACATTCTGAATCTCTTCAGCAGAGTGTGCAACCAGTGCACTGTCATCTGCTAATAGCAGCTCTCTCATCAGTATCCGAGTAGTCTTGGTCTTCGTCCTGAATTGTGCAAAGTTGGATAGATCAGCGCTCTGTCTGGACTGTATGCAGACGCCATCATCCGTGTCTCGGAAAGCCTCGTCGAGCGTTGCTGATTGGAAGATGGAGAAAAGCGTGGAGAAAAGCGTGGGGGCTAGTACACAACCTTGCTTGACCCAATTTGTGACACTGAACAATCCCGAGACTCCAACACTAACATTCGCCATCATTTCGGTATATTGGTGAAAGTTAGTGTTGGAGGGGAAGTCTCGAAATCGTTCAGTGTCACTAAAAACCGCCAATGACGACTAAAACGTTGCAATTAGGAAGATATGTTATCCGAGGCCGATATGTCGGAACAATAAGAATTAGTGTGCGGAAGTTAGTAAGTATGCATATGTTGCGGGAGACTAATAAATGGACATTCATTGTTAATTAGAAACTGTACCAAAATATCGCGGAATCCATTTTTGACGTATCCACGGAAACGTTTAACGCCGCCACCTTCTGGATAAATTACGTAACTAGCCGTTAATCTATTCCGGTAGACGACACGCTGATCATAATCACTTAATAACGCAATTATACCAGTGTGTATTAATTTTCATGTCCGTAAATGTGCCCAAAATGTGTATTGAGTAAAGGTACTATCAAATTGAAATAATATTACCTGTTTATATTAAGCAACACCGTAGTTTCGAACCTACAAACATTACTTGAATAATGCGCATCTCCACTAATATCTACACCCCCTATCAGTCTCATTGCAACCTACATTGGAACACCAGGCTATATTCCGTCTTGTTGGCCTAAATATTTCTAACGTTGTCACCCAATTAACAATAAATCCACAATCATTGCGCGTAATCAAAAACGCCAATTACGACTAAAACGTTGCAATTAGGAAGATGTGTTTTCCGAGGCCGATATGTCGGACCAATAACAATTAGTGTACGTAAGTTAGATAGTATTTATATGTTGCGGGACACTAATAATTGCACATTCATTGCTAATTAGAAACTATACAAAAATATCGCGGAATCCATTTTTGACGTATCCACGGAAACGTTTAATGCCGCCACCTTCTGGATAAATTACGAAACCAGCCGTTAATGTATTCCGGTAGACGGCACGCGTATCACAATTACTTAAAGTGAAAAAAAGGCAACAGTTTAGTGTTATGCACCTAAAAGAGTTTACAATAGCTAACCATTTGCATCTACAATCCAATTTTTCACCTTAGTGGTTACCTCAGAAAGTGGTCTTAAAGTGGGAAAATCTAGCTAAATCACCGACTCCATGATCCGGCCCATCTTGGACCTTGCAACCAATCACAACCCAGCAGTTTGGAAAAGTAATACGTCAGAGAGTCGTCTGCTGGTTCAGCTGTCATAACAGAGAGCCAAGCGGTACGCTAAAAGTTGCCTTACGTCGGTTTCCCACGAAATCGCGACAGCAATATGCCACACTGTTCCTCATACGCTTATGGTAACAGTACAGTGAAAGACAGTATCACTAAGATGTCTTCTTGTTAACCTTTGAATCGAGCAGAACTGAAACAGTGTTTCGGTGGATTCGTTCGGACAGTCACAGATACAGCGCGGATCCTAGACGACCCGATTTGATTGACCTAACCATCAAAACGACCACCAACAGCCGCCAAACTTCTCCTCACATATCTTACATACATATGCATACACTATGTTATGAAATAAAATCTCTTGCATTCCGCTAACAAAGAAAATTCACACACAAAAACGCGCACACCTCGAGTACAACTTGTTCGGCCGCCCAGCGGTACCATAAAATCGCTTTTAAAATCTTTACACAAAATACCGCTAGACGCCGCGTTTCTGACTGCGAATATTTAATTGTTTTACTTCACCCGCGCGAAATAGTTTAATTACTTATAAATAATATAATAATTAATTATTATCATCACTATGATTTGCAGGAAATTATAAGTTTTATTATTTTTATATCGATATTTTATTTTTATAATTGTTCATATATGTTTCTAGTATATTTATGTTTTTTTCTTCTGGTGTGTTTTTGTTTTTTTTAGCATTTTAATGTATGTAAAACGCCATGAACAATTTTAAATCGGATGTGGCGCTATATTAAATAAACAAACAAAAATTGTTATTATAATATAATATTTTATTTATGTAGCGCCACATCCATAATTGTTTGTGGCGCTTCACAACATAATGCTATTAAAAGTACAATAAAGAGCAAACTACCCACAGATAATATTATTTAAAAATAAATAATGAAAATACATGTTTCTATATCATTAACTAAGCTGACCTATCAGTCATAAATAAACATACAAATTACATAACAACAATTGTAATAAATGAATATAAAAGTATGGTTAATAGTAATAAATAATTAAAGTAGTAAAATAAGTACGACGTAATAATAATTTTCATTCATCACATACACAACCATTATGCATAAGAACATATTACTGAAGCTATTTGTTCTACTCATGAATGACATTTCCACCACCAGATATGTAATAATTATTATTTTTGGACAAGACACTTTATTAATTATCGGAACAATAAATCACTAAAATGCAAAAAGGAATATGAATATATGGGAAATATTATGGTGGTAGAAAAAGAAGGATTTAAAAACAGTAATATTAACATGTTATTGTTTTAGTTATTATTGTTAAGACATCGCTTATGTAATATAAGCTTGCATGCTCGCAGTACACGCGGGATGTTTATAGAAATATTGATAAAATAAACAATGTGACATCATTGAAAAACACGTAATTTCCTTTTTCTTTTATAACTAATAGGCAATTTTGGATAATTATGCAGACACATGTATTTTTAATATTTATTTTTAAATATTATCTGTGGGTAGCATTCTTATTATTGCATATACTTTAATAACAGTATGTTGAATAGAAGAGAAGAGAATTGTGGATTTGGCGCTATATAAAATAAACTAATAAAATTATATATTTGTATATTAAATTGTTATTTTTGATCAACTCTATTAGACCCATATCACCAAAGCGTTGCCTTAGTTTGCCGTTTAACATTTTCTGCAGATCATAGTGATGCAGCTAATTATTATTATATTATTTATAATTAATTAAACTAATTCGCGCGTGCGAATGCAGTAAGGTTAATAAATATTCGCGCGCCATCTAGCGGTATTTTGTGTAAAGCTAACTTATAATAGCGAGTTTACGGTAGTCGAAGTTGTCGAGTTGCCGTTCGCCAAGATTTGCGTTTCTTTTGTGAATTTTCTTCGTTAGAGGAATACAAATGATTTTTTTGTAACGTAGTGTATGTATATGTATGTAAGAAATGTGGGGAGAAGTTTGGCGGCTGTTGGCGGTCGTTTTCGTGGTTAGGTTAGAAAATAACATAATAATACGCATGCACAGTTCACGCCGACCAAGACGACTCTCTGACGTCATTTTGTTTCTAAAATGGCGTAGTCTGTAGACTTTCTATGTCTATGTGTTCTACATTTTTTTCCTGGTAAACCACTGACGTTAAAAATATGATTGTTGTTGGAAGTTGTTACTTTTTATTAACTCTGTTAATCCCATATGATCAAAACATTGATTTATTTTTCCCTTTAATAATGCACTAGTAGCGTGGAGTTGTGTATTAATTTTGATTAATATAATATAGTAACATCTAAACGATGTCACATGATCAATTTAGATATTAATACTTTTATGTAATGAGCAAATGATTGCAATATAGGATAACCTTTAGTAAGCTACTGGCCCAATCATGTGAGAAAGGTTTTGACACACTTCAAGCCCCCCCCCCCCCCTATTTGTCTCATTGCAACAAACATTGGTACACCAAGCCATACTCCGTCTCGTTGGCCTAAATATTTCTAACTTTGTCACCTAACTAACAATAAATCTACAATCCTTGCGCGTAATAAAAAACGCCTTCATCATTATCATCATCATCATCATGCTTTCGGTCACGAAGCGACAAAGACTGCTTCTACCACTTGACTGTTGCTCTCCATTTTTCTCTCTGCTGTGAGAGTAATGTCCATCAGTCGATCTTTATGTCTCTCAGCTTCAGGTATGTCTTGATGGAATCCTTGGACCGGATATAAGCCCCGTCTCTTTCTGTGACCAGTACACACAGTTGAGAGCAGAGAACCTGCTTTGGTATCCAGTCTGGCAACATCCTCATGAGGTGTCCAGTCCACCTGAGATTCCTTCTGATCAGAAGACCTTCCTTAGACGTCAATGTATTCATTACATGATATAGTGCTTCCGGGGTAGGTGAATTCCAGAACAGAGTTCAGCTTGTTTCCATCAACCATGATATCCCCCTCTCGGGTTCTTATAGAGTTGGGTTGGTAATGCACCTCGTGGTCTTCTTGATATTAATCCTCAGGCCGAACTTCTTTGACGCATTGGAGAAAGCACCCACTACATTCTGAATCTCTTCAGCAGAGTGTGCAACCAGTGCACTGTCATCTGCTAATAGCAGTTCTCTCATCAGTATCCGAGTAGTCTTGGTCTTCGCTCTGAATTGTGCAAAGTTGGATAGATCAGCGCTCTGTCTGGACTGTATGCAGACGCCATCATCCGTGTCTCGGAAAGCCTCGTCGAGCGTTGCTGATAGGAAGATGGAGAAAAGCGTGGAGAAAAGCGTGGGGGCTAGTACACAACCTTGCTTGACCCCATTTGTGACACTGAACAATTCCGAGATTCCAACACTAACATTCGCCATCATTTCGGTATATTGGCGAAAGTTAGTGTTGCAGGGGAAGTCTCGAAATCGTTCAGTGTCACTAAAAACGCTAATGACGACTAAAACGTTGCAATTAGGAAGATATGTTTTCCGAGGCCGATATGTCGGAACAATAAGAATTAGTGTGCGGAAGTTAGTAAGTATGCATATGTTGCGGGAGACTAATAAATGGACACTCATTGTTAATTAGAAACTGTACCAACATTTCGCGGAATCCATTATCCACGGAAACGTTTAACGCCGCCACCTTCTGGATAAATTACGTAACTAGCCGTTAATCTATTCCGGCAGACGACACGCTGATCATAATAACTTAATAACGCAATTATAGCAGTGCTATTATGTATTAATTTTCATGTCCGTAAATGTGCCCAAAATGTGTATTGAGTAAATTGAAATAATATTACCTGTTTATATTAAGCAACACCGTAGTTTTGAACCTACAAACATTACTTGAATAATGCGCATCTCCACTAATATCTACACCCCCTATCAGTCTCATTGCAACCTACATTGGAACACCAGGCTATACTCCGTCTTGTTGGCCTAGATATTTCTAACTTTGTCACCCAATTAACAATAAATCCACAATCATTGCGCGTAATCAAAAACGCCAATTACGACTAAAACGTTGCAATTAGGAAGATGTGTTTTCCGAGGCCGATATGTCGGAACAATAACAATTAGTGTACGTAAGTTAGATAGTATTTATATGTTGCGGGAGACTAATAATTGCACATTCATTGCTAATTAGAAACTGTACCAAAATATCGCGGAATCCATTTTTGACGTATCCACGGAAACGTTTAATGCCGCTGTCGCGCTTACATTTTTCCGATCGTTAAAACCGTTCCGATTGACGTTTCTGCGCATGCGCGTATCTAGGGGATAAACGTAAGCGCTACCTACGATGGTCGCGCTTACATTTTTCCGGTCGCTAAAAACGTTCCGATTGACGTTTCTGCGCATGCGCGCATCTAGAGGCGCGCGCGACAGGTTGTTGCTCACGTATATTTGGGAGTTTGAGCGTTATAGCACGGACTAATTGGACCAGTGACAGCGGATAACAAAGCGCTGTCACTGGTTACGATTAATTGTGCTAGGATTTACTGCTACATCTTTAGTAAATAAAAATATAGTAGTTGTTGCTTCGTATACAAAGCTGTATTGTTTAATTATCCTTAATATTAATATTAACTGGATGGATAAATAAATAGTTGCACCAAGTTTGGCATAACAAAGTTTTGTAATTTGTTGTGTGATAAGTGGCTTAAATTTGCATTTAACGCGTACACGGGAGGAAAATAATGACTTATACATTAACAATCTTTATATTATATTGACCAATAATTGTACATAGATCGTCTGTATAAAATGTTCAAGATCACATCACATAATGACTAAAAATAAACATATATGCAACCAATCATGCATGCATATTTTTAAAACTGCAATATGCATTAAAGTGGTTAGATTTCAGGATTCCTCAAAAATGTATTGCCAATTTGTTTTAAAGTGTCTTATGTTATTTATTTACTGCTAAAATTGAAACTGTTTCTTTACTTTTTGAAAAATATGCATGCATGATTGGTTGCATATAAGTTTATTTTTAGTCATTATGTGATGTGATGTGATCTTGAACATTTTATAATCTGAGACATTATATGAGCAGTGGCATGCACCACCCGGCAGTAGCCAAGCATGACAATGTCCAGAGAAGGGTACGCTCAGCTGCGCTGAAGCATACTTTAAAAGGTGTGTTCAAAAAGGCTAAATTCGAGTCGACAGTGGCAGTGCTGACTCAGGAGTTGAGTCCAGTTATCAGTAATAAGATTATCGACATCGTCAAACGTTCATCACAAATAATAATTATTATTATATTAAGTAACGTTGTCATTTGCATCGGAATATAACTATTGGGTTGCATTAATTAAGTCGTTTATGTAGAGTAGAAATGATACAGCAATGATAGGAGTGAGCCCTGCATCAGTGCATGGTCGTGTGTGTTTTCAATATCTTTATTTCAGATTGTCATCGTACATACAGATGTCCACATAAACATTAAAAAATACAAGTGACTAGTAAAATATAAAAGTATTGCACATGGTAAATAGAGAAAAAAACATTGCACAATGGTACATTCAATCAAAAACTATTATGTATATACAACATTTTGATCCAATGTCGTCTTATCCTGGATTGCCATTTTATATCACTGTTGATAATTGCAATTACCAACTTATTATAAAAGCATCAAGTCTCCGCATGAATTTATATACAAGGTTTCTAATTACAGCTTTACTATCTGGTACATGGTATTCTACAAACATGGTGGAGGCATTGCAATATTTAGGCTGATTCAGCAATAAGCGAAACACATTATTGTAAGCCACATGAAGATTATGTATACTTGCTACTGTGTAATTCCACCACAGCTGAGCAGTATACATGGGAGAGCAGAAAGTTCTAAACAAAGTCAGCTTCACTTCAGTGGAACACATGTAAAATTTCCGCAATAGTATATTACCCCTAGCATATAGTTGTCGGCATTGGCGTAAGATATCGTTGTCATCACGTAATGTATTAGAAATAAAGTGACCCAAATATTTCACATTATCCACTTCCTGGATTGTTTCACCATTAATCTTAAATGATGGAACATCAACATTGTTCATATAATTTTATTAGTTACTTTTAAATATTAACACAGCACTTTTCTTGGAGTTGTACTTGATATCATGATTTAACCCATAGAGTCCACATACCTGCATCAGTTCAGACAGTCTTGATACAGATGGGGACAGAATTACCAAGTCATCAGCATACATAAGATGGTTGATAGTTGTACTACCTATTACACACTCTGTGTTACATTTGTTTAAAGCTATGGTTAAATCATCCATATATATATATATATTAAAAAGGTGTGGTGAGAGTATACCACCTTGCCTGACACCATTTGTAACACCAAAATGTTCCGACAATTTGCCTGACCATCTTATACACATAGTCTGATTCGAATACAAATATATAAGCAGTCTAACAATATATCCAGGCACTCCCCTGTCAATCAACTTTTTAAATAATATAAAATGTTTCACTCTGTCAAAGGCTTTAGAAGCATCGAAAAAATGTAAACATAGAGACTCCTATGCCTGTCAATAACTTCCTTTAAGACATAAATACACAAGTCTGTCCTGTGTTTTTTCTCAAATCCAAACTGATTGGACATTGTTGACCGCGTAACTGACATTCTGTCTAACAATATGTTTTCAATTTTTTTTTATATAGTGTACATTTAGGTATATGAAATGTTATAGTTGTGTTTCACTTCCCCTTTAAACGTTGCCGTTTAGCATGATTCCAATAACCAAATATTACGCGTTCAGAGTTCCCCTACTTCCCCTACCTATGAAGGGCGGGGTACATTTAGATAGATAGGTTGGACTCTCGATGTGCCAAAGGGCTTCCTTGTCGACCTGCCATCTAGAGTTGATTCTCTAGGTGGCAATCTTGTTAAATCGTGTTTACATCTGCGCCATCTTGATGAGCCGGTTGCCGAGCGGACTAGTTTTGCAAGTTACTTTACTAATGTGTGGTGTTCAGATGTAGCCTGACCAATCACAACCCTCGCTTTGCGGTCTTGCAGATAGGAGAGGGAGAGGGAGAGGGAGAGGGAGAGGGAGAGGGAGAGGGAGAGGGAGAGGGAGAGAGAGGAGAGGGAGAGGGAGAGGGAGAGGGAGAGGGAGAGGGAGAGGGAGAGGGCGAGCGAGGGCGAGGGCGAGGGCGAGGGCGAGGGCGAGGGCGAGGGCGAGGGCGAGGGCGAGGGCGAGGCGAGGGCGAGGGCGAGGGCGAGGGCGAGGGCGAGGGCGAGGGCGAGGGCGAGGGCGAGGGCGAGGGCGAGGGCGAGGGCGAGGGCGAGGGCGAGGGCGAGGGCGAGGGCGAGGGCGAGGGCGAGGGCGAGGGCGAGGGCGAGGGCGAGGGCGAGGGCGAGGGCGAGGGCGAGGGCGAGGGCGAGGGCGAGGGCGAGGGCGAGGGCGAGGGCGAGGGCGAGGGCGAGGGCGAGGGCGAGGGCGAGGGCGAGGGCGAGGGCGAGGGCGAGGGCGAGGGCGAGGGCGAGGGAGAGGGAGAGGGAGAGGGAGAGGGAGAGGGAGAGGGAGAGGGAGAGGGAGAGGGAGAGGGAGAGGGAGAGGGAGAGGGAGAGGGAGAGGGAGAGGGAGAGGGAGAGGGAGAGGGAGAGGGAGAGGGAGAGGGAGAGGGAGAGGGAGAGGGAGAGGGAGAGGGTGGGGGAGGGGGAGGGGGAGGGGGAGGGGGAGGGGGAGGGGAG
>OZ024857.1:35873440-36024440 GCA_964017155.1 Oasisia sp. SBJ-2009 | reverse complement strand
CCCACATAATAAACTTATTTTAATCGAAGATTAGAATCATTAGCATAGAAACATTTATGAGGATTATTTATTTAAGAAGCTTCACCGGCACCCCCGCCCCCGCCCCCACCCTGTCCCACTCACTTCCGAAGTTTGTCATCAATAGAACCGAGGCGAGAGAACACGGAAAAATTGCAAATGATTTTAAACAGCACCAGTTATTTGAAAGTTCTAAACATTAAAACCCGACGTCTTTGTAACATGGCCTTAGCCTGTTTCCATCCGTGCTCAATGGTCGCATTCAGCCAGCGTGGCGTGGCTGCCATCGACTACCAACTGACAGGAACTGGGTTGAACATTGTTTAGACATATCATTGGTTGTGTTTACGTCGCGTGTTTACATTGTGTGTGTGTGTGTGTGTGTGTGTGTGTGTGTGCGTGCGCGTGCGCGTGCGCGTGTGCGTGTGCGTGTGCGTGTGCGTGTGCGTGTGCGTTTGCTTGTGCTTGTGCGTGTGTGTGTTTACACAAGAAGGAACAAACAAAAACATCATATTATATATTTTAAAGGTTTTAATTTTTTAAATGATTCCGACACATATTTGACATTCTCCTCACCTTCCAATATCCAAAACTACATTGGTTGTGGTAGCGGTTGTATACCATTATATTCGGTAAATAAATTACCATATATTTATGTATACAAAATGCATATATTTACGTATAACAAATGCAGAATTGTATTACAGATAGCTGTGATAGTCACGCCATTCTTCTTGCCTAAGATAAACGTTACAGACAGACATTAACACACCTATAAAATATATTAAAAGAAATAAAACAAGGGATTCCCAAAAATTCGTTTTCCATGTATACACAAAGATGAACTTTGTAATATTTAACAACATTCAACAAATAAATAAAAATATATGTGTAGTATAAATTCAGTCTGTATAGCGATTCCCGCGGATAGCTAAAACTGTATTAGGTAGGCGATCACGTGGTGTCGTGGGGTCAGAGTTGACACACACTGGCATCAGGCGGACCCTTTCTATGCATTCAGAGCATGTTTACAGTAATAGCTTTTGGGTCGAAACAAGCGTGAGAATAAATTAGTGTACGAGATTCCAACGAAATACAAACACCAGTCATTACAGGGAACACACATTTATCTTACGGTTCCACACGAATCAAATTCGCAGAGGCATGGCTGAGCTTTGGGTTCGCTGCCGCCTTCGGCTCGTTTTCGGAGTTGATATCGATTGGAGCGAACGGGGGATAATCCACGCAAGAACACATACATTACAAAGATACCTTATATTTAACTACAGAAAGAAATGTTGTGTAATTCATTAATATCACTATTACACCGATGGAGGAGTTGTAAATTTAACATCCGAGAAACGAATCCTAGTTGTCGCCGTAGCTAAATTGCTAGACGCGCTCGGTAGGTCGTAGGTGCGTTCGCTTTTACAACCGGAAGCATGCGAGTTCGAACCTGGTAGGAAACCATTAATTTATTTTTGTCACTTTCGTTGTTATGCTTTCCACAAGCAATGTGTGTTTTTATTTCCTTTAAATTACGTAACGTAACCACATACGTTTTAAAGCATTAACATTTAAAGCATTAACATCTGTTCTGCTCTGCTCTGCTCTGCTCTGCTCTGCTCTGCTCTGCTCTGCTCTGCTCTGCTCTGCTCTGCTCTGCTCTGCTCTGCTCTGCTCTGCTCTGCTCTGCTCTGCTCTGCTCTGCTCTGCTCTGCTCTGCTCTGCTCTGCTCTGCTCTGCTCTGCTCTGCTCTGCTCACAAATTGGGTCATTAGCATAGTTTTCCTACCATACGTATTTGTGTTAATCTGTGTTAATCTCATTTGTTTCTAAATGCATTCTTATTAATTTACTACACATCGTAATTATGTAGTTTCCTTCACTTTTCAATTGTGTCACTTTCCATATGCTATACCATTTTGGCAAGCCCAGAGCAAGCCTAGAATACGCAAAATCGTCGATTTTTGATTTTCGTTCCTCAACTCGGGTTTTCGATGTTTCAAACTTTCGACTTTCGCTGTGGCTTAAAGAGCCTATCCGACCTAGTTTTTTCTCACTGGTTCCTTACTTTTGCGATAGCTCCATCCACGAGCGAAATTCAATGGTTTTGTAATCTTACTCAACATTTTGATGTATCAAAGTGGGATTTCCGTCATTTATTACCTTTCGTGGCGCAGAGCAGTAATGGTTGCCAATGGTCACGACGCCGCAACTAGCCAGGAGGTGAGCACATATTTGTTCGCATAGCATCATTTCGGGCCTACGAAATGATGCGATTGCAATGACAAATTAGATCAAACAAGTGCCTGTCACTGACATTATTTCAGGTCATGCAGCAAAGGAGACAAGGAGTAAGGAGGGGGTAGGGGGCGGGGGGAGGGGGCTTGTCTCCTTACTTTAGCTCGTGTCTTAAAAGAGAGGTGGGGCGGGGGGGGGGGGCGGGAGGGCGACTTGTCTTCTTACTTTAACTCATGTCTCATACGTGTTTTAGCTGCGAAGCATTTACCATGTAGTAGTCCCACTCCCATACATATTACCCCAGTCCTGCTTCATCCTTGAAACATTTGCCCACTAGTATTCTAATGAGTCATGTCTCCTGCTCGCTGAAACAATAATCCATGATAGCATGTTGGGGAATATATTTGCGCATTATGTTGTAAATATAATTATGTACCTCAATAAGTCATTTTTCTTATGCGTTTGCGTTGATGTCTTTAAGTCCTGCGATCAGAGTTCTGTCCGCGACCAGAGCCATACGTAGATCTATCTATGGCTTTGTCCGAGATATTCTAGCAGCGCCACCAGGCGGATTCCAGTTACGCGAATGACGTAACAAACGTAACCTAACGGCGCACAACGAGGATGCCTCGCGTCCCGAACGACCAGACCTGCTGTAACACAGCATGACGAAAATCTGCGAAGAAATATAGCCGTGTTTGAACGGATAAGTATAATTGCACTGCATTCATTAAACCGGAGCAACGTGTAACAGTTACTATGATTTTCTAGTTGCCAAATATAGCAAACTCAGGTAACTTAAACCAGCACTGGTGTTGTTAAGAAATAATTATAATGGGCGTACGCCTACGGATAACTGTCTTAACATGTTACAATAACTGAAATAATACATTTGATATCAACATATATAACTAGAATAGATCACTCACTGAGAGCACATTTTCACAATAGGCACGATTTGCAATTATTAATAATTGGCTATGATAATTCCTAGGGCGACTCTGACATCGACACTATGTCTATGTCTATATGGAACGGTGTTCAAAATGGGACCCACCCAAAACAGGCCCTCGTTTAAATTAAAGGTTATGTTTCCACTACACTCCCTCACAAGAGACTCTACTGAACGCTGGTCGGAACGGAAATTCAATCAGGTGAGCTCAAAAACATAGTGTGTCACGCTTTTCTTAATATATTAACAGGTCAAGGGCTTAACACGTCACACTTCCATTTGTATGCGATGAGAAAACAATAGAACTCATGTGAATCACCACATCACTGTATTAGCTCTGATGTGTGCAAGTTTCATTACAAGAACTACCAAGGGTAGCATTAAAACTTGCGATCTATCGGAGGTCTTGGGTACCGCTAAAACGCCCCCCCCCCTCGGCGCTCCAGTGATGTGTGTTTTGCTCGCATGGTGTTAGTATTCTATATGCAATTCGTTACACAGGTATTGAAATTACAGGCATGCATTGTTATTTACATCCGTATATTGTATAGTATATTACCCAGTTACAAAATAGCATTAGTAATAATCACAACAAAACAAATATTAAAACGTGCACACTATTTATGCATAGCGATATAGCCAATGGGTGCACATCAGCGTGTACAACACATTCATAATGTTGTCGTTTTGCTGCAGATTGGTCGGGTGCCCACGCCTATAGTGAGATACTCCGCACGACCCTTCAAAGACGTCGTCGCCAAAGTCGAACAACAAAGGGGAGGTGTGCATTATCAACCTAATTTCATATAGGCAGTGACTTTAAAATATGATAAATGATTCATTCACTCATTCACCCACTTATTCACCTACTCATTCACCCATTCATTCACCCACTCATTCACCCATTCATTCACCCACTCATTCACCCACTCATTCACACACTCATTCACCCACTCATTCACACATTCATTCACCCACTCATTCACCCACTCATTCACCCACTCATTCACCCACTCATTCACCCACTCATTCACCCACTCATTCACCCACTCATTCACCCACTCATTCACCCACTCATTCACCCACTCATTCACCCACTCATTCACCCACTCATTCACCCACTCATTCGTTCGTTCGTTCGTTCGTTCGTTCGTTCGTTCGTTCGTTCGTTCGTTCGTTCGTTCGTTCGTTCGTTCGTTCGTTCGTTCGTTCGTTCGTTCGTTCGTTCGTTCAGTAGGTCACTCAGTCATTCTGACAACAATATATTAAGCCCTGCCTCACTGAAGATTTATAATATTGACAAAGTTTATAGTATACGTTCACAGTTAAATGGTATAAACTAAATTCAATCACAGTCACTCGCTCGCTCCTTCGCTCCTTCGCTCGCCCGCTCGCCCGCTCGCCCGCTCGCCCGCTCGCCCGCTCGCCCGCTCGCCCGCTCGCCCGCTCGCCCGCTCGCCCGCTCGCCCGCTCGCCCGCTCGCCCGCTCGCCCGCTCGCCCGCTCGCCCGCTCGCCCGCTCGCCCGCTCGCCCGCTCATTCACTCACTCATTCATTCATTCATTCATTCATTCATTCATTCATTCATTCATTCATTCATTCATTCATTCATTCATTCATTCATTCATTCATTCATTCATTCATTCATTCAATCAATCATCCACTCACTCATCCAGTCTGTCAGTCGTTTCCCTATGTCATTTTCACGAAACAATATATTAACCCCGGCCTCATTGAAGATATTTATAATATTAAAAAAGTTTTGTATTATATGTTCACAATTAAATGGTACAAACTAAATTTATTTATGCAACGTGCCTTACCTTTTCCATACTAGAAGCACAATAACGGACGTTGATTTTTTTATTACCTTATTAAAATTGTCGCTAAATGCAGCAAATAATGTTAACTTTATAGATAGCAACATTAACTCATTTATTCGTCGATTCATTCATTCACTCATTCACTCGTTCACACATTCACTCTATCACTCATTTTCTCACCCGCTCACTCGTCCATCCGTCCGTCCGTCCGTCCGTCCGTCCGTCCGTCCGTCCGTCCGTCCGTCCGTCCGTCCGTCCGTCCGTCCGTCCGTCCGTCCGTCCGTCCGTCCGTCCGTCCGTCCGTCCGTCCGTCCGTCCGTCCGTCCGTCCGTCCGTCCGTCCGTCCGTCCGTCCGTCCGTCCGTCCGTCCGTCCGTCCGTCCGTCCGTCCGTCCGTCCGTCCGTCCGTCCGTCCGTCCGTCCGTCCGTCCGTCCGTCCGTCCGTCCGTCCGTCCGTCCGTCCGTCCGTCCGTCCGTCCGTCCGTCCGTCCGTCCGTCCGTCCGTCCGTCCGTCCGTCCGTCCGTCCGTCCGTCCGTCCGTCCGTCCGTCCGTCCGTCCGTCCGTCCGTCCGTCCGTCCGTCCGTCCGTCCGTCCGTCCGTCCGTCCGTCCGTCCGTCCGTCCGTCCGTCCGTCCCTCCGTCCCTCCGTCCCTCCGTCCCTCCGTCCCTCCGTCCCTCCGTCCCTCCGTCCCTCCGTCCCTCCGTCCCTCCGTCCCTCCGTCCCTCCGTCCGTCCCTCCGTCCCTCCGTCCGTCCGTCCCTCCGTCCCTCCGTCCCTCCGTCCCTCCGTCCCTCCGTCCCTCCGTCCCTCCGTCCCTCCGTCCCTCCGTCCCTCCGTCCCTCCGTCCCTCCGTCCCTCCGTCCCTCCGTCCCTCCGTCCCTCCGTCCCTCCGTCCCTCCGTCCCTCCGTCCCTCCGTCCCTCCGTCCCTCCGTCCCTCCGTCCCTCCGTCCCTCCGTCCCTCCGTCCCTCCGTCCCTCCGTCCCTTGTCACAAAATATTCTTGTGAAACCAGAATTTCAACAAAATATACGAATTGCAAATATTCAGGCAGTTGTGTTCTATTGCTTGACGGGGTTTATTAAGCAATCTGGGTACATAAATGTTAAATCGTAGACCATTAGTGCGGCTAAACGCCTTTTCCCCAAACCTCGCCGGGTAATTCTGCTAATCAAATATAGGACTAATTGCTCTATGTTAGACGCAAAAAGTATGTTTAAACACTGACGTCAACCCAAATACAATTCTGGCATAAAAAGGATTTTTCCGGATTAATGCGCGCAACTGCAAGCAAACAGGCCAGTTATTCTAGACAAAAAGGAGAGAAAATATAGAAAATGTATACTTTACTACGAATCAGCTTTGTGTCTTTGTGAAACTGTTAGACAAACCCGTCACCAAGTGACGTAAGACAACACAATCAACCAGTTGTAGCCGGGGGTAATCTGTGTCGCAACTTGGCACCTGTGGCATTTCTGACAGGTTTCGCAGAAAATCAGTCATAACACAATCCCTACAAGGTCCTTCGGCTCTCCCATAAAAACTGCTTTCCGTCAATGGACCGTTGATACAAAGAACGCACAAAGCACATAAAGATCCACACGTTTTGTTTGGCTCATACAGTTTTTTGTTTTAACTCAATTACGCTTTTTACAACGATAATTCAAAAATGACGCACATGCTCATTTTACTGAACTCGCTGTCTACAGTTTTAAGGTTTGGGTATGATATTTTGTCAAACAACTTGGTTTTGCCAATGACATGACGTGATTAGTAGTATATCATTTAGCTCTATCGAAATGGTTAATTAAAACGTCGTTATTCTACTAAACATGCCCGTGTTCCGTCACACACTGGCGCCATGTCCCGCCAGTCCACTCGACCCACCCTCCTAGGTGGGGTTGAACTCGTCTAACAACAAAAAACACTTACGTCCGCGAAAACGTATAAAAGCAGCTGAAATCCTTCCTTGAATCATTCGACAACGACGGACGAAATTCAGCGGCTACTACCAGGTAGGTGTCTATTCTTGTTGCTCTCGTTCGCACGAAATTAAGGTAATATACAGTGTATACTTATGTCTACATGAATAATAGATCCAAGGATACTAAAATAAAAGCAACTTAGTGAAACTGCATTTGTGCGAGTAAATTCAATTGTCCCGAAATGTGCTTACATACGAAACATGGACACACAATCTGAACAGGAATGTTAGAGAAAATATGATGTTATATGAATGTGGAATTTGTAGGTAATAATATTCATTTCAGCAGAGAAATACGGCGTGTTTATTTATGTTGTGAATATTTGAGGTCACTATGTTTCAGTGCTAACAACTCAAGCGTCATGAACAAACTCATCTTTGTTGTTCTCGCGTTGGCTGCAGTGACTGCAGTCTCCGCACGTTGTAAGTTTATTGTTCATATTGTACACGCATTTTCTTCATCACCATAATCGTCATTAATACTAGTAAAGCGCAATGGCTCATGGATAGAGCTTTGGACTCTCGACTACGAGAACCCGAGTTCGAATCCTGTGCTGCGGTGTTAAACCTTGGGCAAGTTTTTTCACTCTACTTTGCTACTGTTCACTCAGCTGTGTAAATGAGTACCTGGCTATAGACAGTGCTGGGTATGTGTACGAGCAGCCTTCGCGCATTAATTGTACCATATGGCTGGATGCTTCCCAGAGAAGCCGAGATGGTGTTTGAGTGAACAGGTCTGTCAGGGAAGTAAAGAATAAAGCGCCCATCGTCACCATCATCATAAACTGCTGATCAATTATGTACGTTATATTGGTATATAATTAAAGTACTTTACATAGCAAATAATATTACTAAACATTCTGAAATTATACACCTGAAACCGTCTATTAAAAGGAGACATGAGTTGGCTAGTTTGTCAGTACATCTGGTCGTTATACCTTCGCATTCGTTCACCGCGATGTCGCCACGTCTTACAGGCCACAAAAAAGGCATGGAACCCCCCGAAGGAGAATCTTCCGAATACTGTACCAACGGCCTCATCAAGAACGAGAAGTGCGGGGAAAACCTCTGCTACAACCCCTACACACAAGAGTGCCAACCACGTAAGTCTCTGTTCTTGTCACTAAAAACAATCACGTCACAGTTTTATGTGTGTTAAATTACAAATCGTCCCATCTTAATCAATCCAGGCATTCTATGCCAAACACATACAATAAAACTTTAAATAAAATAAATCGTTCACAAAAATACTACTAAAATAATCAGAATAAGAATAAAAATAATAGTAGTAGATCAGTAAACATATACGAACTTTGTAATTAAGTTGTAATTATTAAAATACATTTAATTATAATATGAGTATACCATTTAAAGAAATTATAACTAATTACATTAGTAAAACATCTGATCATATTTGTCCAGGCATTCCGTGACAAATATAGGGTCCAGTTTATACAGTTTTAATACATTTATTCTCAGAAAGGTGTCCTGTATAAAACGCAAGAGGATGACCAGAAATCGTTAAGGGGATGTCCTTACGTTTGAGTAATTATTTTCGCTATGTATTCCATATTACAACACACTATGTGTTGATGCCACTGGAGTGTTATTAGCTAGCTTACAGTTATCTCTCCCTGTCACTGGTGTCTATTATCAAAGCAATACCATTCGAGAGCCATCGACATCGCTCAATATTACTCATCTCTAATTAGCAGCCCGTTCTGTCTGTCTCAGACTGCGTGACCGGTCACCATGGCGTCCCCACGTGTGCGCGGAAGAGTGACGGTCACTACCAGCACTGTTACCTGTGCACCGGTTACGTCTCCTGTGTCAAAGGCAGGATGTACGAGAGAAAGTGCCCCATCAACCTCTTCTGGGACGATTGCGTGCAGAAGTGTCTGTGGAAAAGCAAATCATGCATTCTTTCGGTCAACAACTAGGCTCAGCTATGGTGAGTTTTACCTTTCCGTTTTGTTCAATTGTGTTCTGATTTCTGCGTCGTCTCGGTGACAAATTGTGATATTATGACACGAAATATTTACTTAGGGACGTTAAGCGTTAAAATAAAGGTACAGCTGTGTTTCAATGAGACTAAATCGAAGCTGTAACATTGTAATTGTTTCATGTAGGAATGTTTTTGTTTTGCTATAATGACTCAGATGGTTGCTCTAATAATGATGACATGGAATTGTGTATAAAGTTGTATAAAGAAAGTACGCATTCTCTGTTGTGTTACGATTGCTCAGCTACACAATTGTTTCGTGCTATACTTTCGTCATTTGAGTACTTTGGTCATTTGAGTAGTTTAACTGTTTCAGGTTGCTCGAATGATACGGCCAATCAACTACATTGAAAGTGTGTCACGGCTTAGCTTCATCAAACGTCGTTCGATTACAGAACATCATGAAGATCAACTTCACCGGAAATAATTCAGATAATTTTATTTAATGTTACTGCTGTTTCATGTTTTCCTTTAAATAAAATCTTGATATTCAACTTAGTTTTGCGTATCACTGATTGTATTTTGATAATGAATAATGATTATGTAGATTAACTCTTGTGGGACAAGTCCTGGCGACTAAGTTAGATTAACAAGTTATATGAAAGCAGCTCTTGCGTATGACTAACACACATATATACGCACATTTGATAGAGGTACTCACGCACAGGTCCACACATGAACACACGCGCACATCCGCACGTAATGACACACGCACTGGCAAAATATAACATAAGATAATAAACAAGGAGGATGATATGACCGTGTGTCTACCAGGGGCAGATATTGAGGATGAAACAGAGTGAGTAGGACAACTTATGGGTACCTGCAACGGGGGATCTATTATTATGCACATAGGCACAAATAATGTTGTTGATGAAGGTACGACGGTCATCATTGATGAGTACAGGAGAATAGTTTACACACTGAAAGAGGTACGCGTGGGACAGATCGTGTTATCAGCTACACTGCTGAACATGGGAGGCAGAGAAAAATAGTACAATAATTGCAGAAGAATGGCCATCAACACAGTACTACAGAGAGAGAGAGAGAGAGAGACAGAGAGAGAGAGAGAGAGAGAGAGAGAGAGAGAGAGAGAGACAGATAGACAGACAGACAGACAGACAGACAGACAGACAGACAGACAGAGATGAAGGAAGGGAGGGAAGGAGGGAAGGAGGGATGGGGGGAGGGAGAGAGGGAGGGTGGGAGGGACGGAGGGTGGGAGGGACGGAGGGATGGGGGGAGGGAGAGAGGGAGGGTGGGAGGGACGGAGGGTGGGAGGGACGGAGGGATGGGGGGAGGGAGAGAGGGAGGGTGGGAGGGACGGAGGGTGGGAGGGACGGAGGGAAGGAGGGACGGA
Source organism: Oasisia sp. SBJ-2009 (assembly GCA_964017155.1). NCBI lineage: Eukaryota > Metazoa > Annelida > Polychaeta > Sabellida > Siboglinidae > Oasisia > Oasisia sp. SBJ-2009. Next base: position 36,014,063 of record OZ024857.1, on the reverse strand, counting down.
GGGATGGGGGGAGGGAGAGAGGGAGGGTGGGAGGGACGGAGGGAAGGAGGGACGGAGGGATGGGGGGAGGGAGAGAGGGAGGGAGGGAGGGACGGAGGGAAGGAGGGACGGAGGGACGGGGGGACGGTGGGACGGAGGGACGGGGGGACGGAGGGACGGTGGGACGGAGGGACGGAGGGAAGGAGGGACGGAGGGACGGTGGGACGGAGGGACGGGGGGACGGAGGGACGGTGGGACGGAGGGACGGAGGGAAGGAGGGACGGAGGGACGGGGGGACGGAGGGACGGTGGGACGGAGGGACGGGGGGACGGAGGGACGGTGGGACGGTGGGACGGAGGGACGGAGGGACGGAGGGACGGAGGGACGGAGGGACTGACGGAGGGACTGACTGGCTGACTGGCTGACTGGCTGACTGGCTGACGGGCGGACGGGCGGACGGGCGGACGGGCGGACGGGCGGACGGGCGGACGGGCGGACGGGCGGACGGGCGGACGGGCGGACGGGCGGACGGGCGGACGGGCGGACGGGCGGACGGGCGGACGGGCGGACGGGCGGACGGGCGGACGGGCGGACGGGCGGACGGGCGGACGGGCGGACGGGCGGACGGGCGGACGGGCGGACGGGCGGACGGGCGGACGGGCGGACGGGCGGACGGGCGGACGGGCGGACGGGCGGACGGGCGGACGGGCGGACGGGCGGACGGGCGGACGGGCGGACGGGCGGACGGGCGGACGGGCGGACGGGCGGACGGGCGGACGGGCGGACGGGCGGGCGGGCGGGCGGGCGGGCGGACGGGCGGACGGGCGGACGGGCGGACGGGCGGACGGGCTGACGGGCTGACGGGCTGACGGGCTGACGGGCTGACGGGCTGACGGGCTGACTGGCTGACTGGCTGACTGACTGACTGACTGACTGACTGAATGACTGACTGACTGACTGACTGACTGACTGACTGACTGACTGACTGACTGACTGTCTGACTGACTGACTGACTGACTGACTGACTGACTGTCTGACTGACTGACTGACTGACTGACTGACTGACTGACTGACTGACTGACTGACTGACTGACTGACTGACTGACTGACTGACTGACTGACTGACTGACTGACTGACTGACTGACTGACTGACTGACTGACTGACTGACTGACTGACTGACTGACTGACTGACTGACTGACTGACTGACTGACTGACTGACTGACTGACTGACTGACTGACTGACTGACTGACTGACTGACTGAATGACTGACTGAATGACTTACTGAATGACTTACTGAATGACTTACTGAATGACTTACTGAATGACTGAATGATGCACGGATGGACGGATGGAAGGATGGACGGATGGACGGATGGACGGATGGACGGATGGACGGATGGACGGATGGACGGATGGACGGATTGACGGATGGATGGATGGATGGACGAGTGAGCGGGTGAGTGAATGAGAAAATGAGTGATAGTGTGAATGTGTGGACGGGCGGACGGGCGGACGGGCGGACGGGCGGACGGGCGGACGGGCGGACGGGCGGACGGGCGGACGGGCGGACGGGCGGACGGGCGGACGGGCGGACGGGCGGACGGGCGGACGGGCTGACGGGCTGACGGGCTGACGGGCTGACCGGCTGACGGGCTGACGGGCTGACTGACTGACTGACTGACTGACTGACTGACTGACTGACTGACTGACTGACTGACTGAATGACTGACTGACTGACTGACTGACTGACTGACTGACTGACTGACTGACTGTCTGACTGACTGACTGACTGACTGACTGACTGACTGACTGACTGACTGACTGACTGACTGACTGACTGACTGACTGACTGACTGACTGACTGACTGACTGACTGACTGACTGACTGACTGACTGACTGACTGACTGACTGACTGACTGACTGACTGACTGACTGACTGACTGACTGACTGACTGACTGACTGACTGACTGACTGACTGACTGACTGACTGACTGACTGACTGACTGACTGACTGACTGACTGACTGACTGACTGACTGACTGACTGACTGACTGACTGACTGACTGACTGACTGACTGACTGACTGACTGACTGACTGACTGACTGACTGACTGACTGACTGACTGACTGACTGACTGACTGACTGACTGACTGACTGACTGACTGACTGACTGACTGACTGACTGACTGACTGACTGACTGACTGACTGACTGACTGACTGACTGACTGACTGACTGACTGACTGACTGACTGACTGACTGAATGACTGACTGAATGACTTACTGAATGACTTACTGAATGACTTACTGAATGACTTACTGAATGACTTACTGAATGACTTACTGAATGACTTACTGAATGACTTACTGAATGACTTACTGAATGACTTACTGAATGATGCACGGATGGACGGATGGACGGATGGACGGATGGACGGATGGACGGATGGACGGATGGACGGATGGACGGATGGACGGATGGACGGATGGACGGATGGATGGATGGATGGACGAGTGAGCGGGTGAGTGAATGAGAAAATGAGTGATAGTGTGAATGTGTGAACGAGTGAATGAGTGAATGAATGAATCGACGAATAAATGAGTTAATGTTGCTATCTATAAAGTTAACATTATTTGCTGCATTTAGCGATAATTTTAATAAGGTAATAAAAAAATCAACGTCCGTTATTGTGCTTCTAGTATGGAAAAGGTAAGGCACGTTGCATAAATAAATTTAGTTTGTACCATTTAATTGTGAACATATAATACAAAACTTTTTTAATATTATAAATATCTTCAATGAGGCAGGGCTTAATATATTGTTTCGTGAAAATGACATAGGGAAACGACTGACAGACTGGATGAGTGAGTGGATGATTGAATGAATGAATGAATGAGTGAATGAGTGGAGCGAGCGGGCGAGCGGGCGAGCGGGCGAGCGGGCGAGCGGGCGAGCGGGCGAGCGGGCGAGCGAAGGAGCGAGCGAGTGACTGTGATTGAATTTAGTTTATACCATTTAACTGTGAACGTATAATATAAACTTTGTCAATATTATCAATCTTCAGTGAGGCAGGGCTTAATATATTGTTGTCAGAATGACTGAGTGACCTTCTGAACGAACGAACGAACGAACGAACGAACGAACGAACGAACGAACGAACGAACGAACGAACGAACGAACGAACGAACGAACGAACGAACGAACGAACGAACGAACGAACGAACGAACGAACGAACGAACGAACGAACGAACGAACGAACGAACGAACGAACGAACGAACGAACGAACGAACGAACGAACGAACGAACGAACGAACGAACGAACGAACGAACGAACGAACGAACGAACGAACGAACGAACGAACGAACGAACGAACGAACGAACGAACGAACGAACGAACGAACGAACGAACGAACGAACGAACGAACGAACGAACGAACGAACGAACGAACGAACGAACGAACGAACGAACGAACGAACGAACGAACGAACGAACGAACGAACGAACGAACGAACGAACGAACGAACGAACGAACGAACGAACGAACGAACGAACGAACGAACGAACGAACGAACGAACGAACGAACGAATGAGTGGGTGAATGAGTGGGTGGGTGGGTGGGTGGGTGGGTGAATGAGTGGGTGGGTGGGTGGGTGAATGAGTGGGTGGGTGGGTGGGTGAATGAGTGGGTGGGTGAATGAGTGGGTGGGTGAATGAGTGGGTGGGTGAATGAGTGGGTGAATGAGTGGGTGAATGAGTGGGTGAATGAGTGGGTGAATGAGTGGGTGAATGAGTGGGTGAATGAGTGGGTGAATGAGTGGGTGAATGAGTGGGTGAATGAATGGGTGAATGAGTGGGTGAATGAGTGGGTGAATGAATGGGTGAATGAGTAGGTGAATTAGTGGGTGAATGAGTGAATGAATCATTTATCATATTTTAAAGTCACTGCCTATATGAAATTAGGTTGATAATGCACACCTCCCCTTTGTTGTTCGACTTTGGCGACGACGTCTTTGAAGGGTCGTGCGGAGTATCTCACTATAGGCGTGGGCACCCGACCAATCTGCAGCAAAACGACAACATTATGAATGTGTTGTACACGCTGATGTGCACCCATTGGCTATATCGCTATGCATAAATAGTGTGCACGTTTTAATATTTGTTTTGTTGTGATTATTACTAATGCTATTTTGTAACTGGGTAATATACTATACAATATACGGATGTAAATAACAATGCATGCCTGTAATTTCAATACCTGTGTAACGAATTGCATATAGAATACTAACACCATGCGAGCAAAACACACATCACTGGAGCGCCGAGGGGGGGGGGGCGTTTTAGCGGTACCCAAGACCTCCGATAGATCGCAAGTTTTAATGCTACCCTTGGTAGTTCTTGTAATGAAACTTGCACACATCAGAGCTAATACAGTGATGTGGTGATTCACATGAGTTCTATTGTTTTCTCATCGCATACAAATGGAAGTGTGACGTGTTAAGCCCTTGACCTGTTAATATATTAAGAAAAGCGTGACACACTATGTTTTTGAGCTCACCTGATTGAATTTCCGTTCCGACCAGCGTTCAGTAGAGTCTCTTGTGAGGGAGTGTAGTGGAAACATAACCTTTAATTTAAACGAGGGCCTGTTTTGGGTGGGTCCCATTTTGAACACCGTTCCATATAGACATAGACATAGTGTCGATGTCAGAGTCGCCCTAGGAATTATCATAGCCAATTATTAATAATTGCAAATCGTGCCTATTGTGAAAATGTGCTCTCAGTGAGTGATCTATTCTAGTTATATATGTTGATATCAAATGTATTATTTCAGTTATTGTAACATGTTAAGACAGTTATCCGTAGGCGTACGCCCATTATAATTATTTATTAACAACACCAGTGCTGGTTTAAGTTACCTGAGTTTGCTATATTTGGCAACTAGAAAATCATAGTAACTGTTACACGTTGCTCCGGTTTAATGAATGCAGTGCAATTATACTTATCCGTTCAAACACGGCTATATTTCTTCGCAGATTTTCGTCATGCTGTGTTACCGCAGGCCTGGTCGTTCGGGACGCGAGGCATCCTCGTTGTGCGCCGTTAGGTTACGTTTGTTACGTCATTCGCGTAACTGGAATCCGCCTGGTGGCGCTGCTAGAATATCTCGGACAAAGCCATAGATAGATCTACGTATGGCTCTGGTCGCGGACAGAACTCTGATCGCAGGACTTAAAGACATCAACGCAAACGCATAAGAAAAATGACTTATTGAGGTACATAATTATATTTACAACATAATGCGCAAATATATTCCCCAACATGCTATCATGGATTATTGTTTCAGCGAGCAGGAGACATGACTCATTAGAATACTAGTGGGCAAATGCTTCAAGGATGAAGCAGGATTGAGGTAATATGCATGGGAGTGGGACTACTACATGGTAAATGCTTCGCAGCTAAAACACGTTTGAGACATGAGTTAAAGTAAGAAGACAAGTCGCCCTCCCGCCCCCCCCCCCGCCCCACCTCTCTTTTAAGACACGAGCTAAAGTAAGGAGACAAGCCCCCTCCCCCCGCCCCCTACCCCCTCCTTACTCCTTGTCTCCTTTGCTGCATGACCTGAAATAATGTCAGTGACAGGCACTTGTTTGATCTAATTTGTCATTGCAATCGCATCATTTCGTAGGCCCGAAATGATGCTATGCGAACAAATATGTGCTCACCTCCTGGCTAGTTGCGGCGCCGTGACCATTGGCAACCATTACTGCTCTGCGCCACGAAAGGTAATAAATGACGGAAATCCCACTTTGAAACATCAAAATGTTGAGTAAGATTACAAAACCATTGAATTTCGCTCGTGGATGGAGCTATCGCAAAAGTAAAGAACCAGTGAGAAAAACTAGGTCGGATAGGCTCTTTAAACCACAGCGAAAGTCGAAAGTTTGAAACATCGAAAACCCGAGTTGAGGAACGAAAATCATAAATCGACGATTTTGCGTATTCTAGGCTTGCTCTGGGCTTGCCTAAATGGTGTACATGTATGTAGCTATTCCCAATCGCTGGATCAATTCATATCACCATAGTGTCACGTACTACCCACAGTAGCTATAGTGTCACTGTCCACAGTAACTATAGCGTCGCTGCCCGCAGTAGCTATAGCGTCGCTGCCGCAGTAGCTATAGCGTCGCTGCCCGCAGTAGCTGTAGCGTCGCTGTCCACAGTAGCTATAGCGTCACTGCCCGCAGTAGCTGTAGCGTCACTGTCCGCAGTAGCTGTAGCGTCACTGTCCGCAGTAGCTGTAGCGTCACTGCCCGCTGTAACTGTAGCGTCACTGTCCGCAGTAGCTGTAGCGTCACTGCCGGCAGTAGCTGTAGCGTCACTGCCCGCAGTAGCTGTAGCGTCACTGTCCGCAGTAGCTGTAGCGTCACTGCCCTCAGAAGCTGTAGCGTCACTGCCCGCAGTAGCTGCAGCGTCACTGCCCGCAGTAGCTGCAGCGTCACGATCCACAGTAGCTGTAGCGTCACTGTCCACAGTAGCTGTAGTGTCACTGTCCACAGTAGCTGTAGTGTCACTGTCCACAGTAGCTATACTGTCACTGTCCACAGTAGCTATAGTGTCACTGTCCACATTAGCTATAGTGTCACTGTCCACGGTAGCTATAGTGTCACTGTTCACAGTAGCTATAGTGTCACTGTCCACAGTAGCTATACTGTCACTGTCCACAGTAGCTATAGTGTCACTGTCCACAGTAGCTATAGTGTCACTGTCCACAGTAGCTATAATATCACTGTCCACAGTAGCTATACTGTCACTGTCCACAGTAGCTATAGTGTCACTGTCCACAGTAGCTATACTGTCACTGTCCACAGTAGCTATAGTATCACTGTCCACAGTAGCTATAGTGTCACTGTCCACAGTAGCTGTAGTGTCACTGTCCACAGTAGCTGTAATGTCACTGTCCACAGTAGCTATAGTGTCACTGTCCACAGTAGCTATATTATCACTGTCCACAGCAGCTATATTGTCAATGTCCACAGTAGCTATATTATCACTGTCCACAGTAGCTATATTGTCAATGTCCACAGTAGCTATATTATCAATGTCCATAGTAGCTGTAGTGTCACTGTCCACAGTAGCTGTAGTGTCACTGTCCACAGTAGCTATATTGTCAATGTCCACAGTAGCTATATTATCACTGTCCATAGTAGCTGTAGTGTCACTGTCCACAGTAGCTATAGTGTCACTGTCCACAGTAGCTATGTTATCACTGTCCACAGTAGCTATATTATCACTGTCCATAGTAGCTATATTGTCACTATCCACAGTAGTTATAGTGTCACTGTCCACAGTAGCTATAGTGTCACTGTCCACAGTAGCTATATTATCACTGTCCACCGTAGCTATATTGTCAATGTCCACAGTAGCTATAGTGTCACTGTCCATAGTAGCTATATTGTCAATGTCCACAGTAGCTATATTATCACTGTCCATAGTAGATATAGTGTCACTGTCCACAGTAGCTATAGTGTCACTGTCCACAGTAGCTATATTATCACTGTCCACAGTAGCTATATTATCACTGTCCACAGTAGCTATATTGTCAATGTCCACAGTAGCTATATTGTCACTGTCCATAGTAGCTATAGTGTCACTGGCCATAGTAGCTATAGTGTCACTGGCCACAGTAGGCGTCTCTGCAGCAATACATCTTCGCTGCACAAGTACGCAATGTTCATGTGTCAACATGCTGTCTTGACGACCTTGACCTCACTTGACCAATGTCGGGGGTCTGAAATTGAATATAACAAAGTATGGTGTTTAGTAAAATTATTAGTAATATGAATATAGCTAAAATTGGCAATGCAATTTACATAAAATGTATACATAAAAATACAGTTTTCGCTTCTTAGGAAAATACTGATTTATATCATTTATATATTGATGATTAGTCAAGCACAATAACATAACACCATCACTTGTTCTGTTCAGAGATGGAGTAATGGTACTTTGTACTCGTGGACAGATTTTTTTTGAGTAGCCTACCATGATTATTTTCACCATTAAAGTTTTGTCATACGTACAATGGCAAACAAATATATTAGACAGATTAAAATGGCAATACCACTGGTATTCTAATAAATGTATTAGTAGCTGAACTATTACTTTTCTATTACTTTATTTATTTATTTGTATTCTATTTTTTCTTCACTATATTTTACCGCATTACGCAATGTCATATGTTATTAAGAGTAGTGAGTTTAAGCAATTAAACTGTTTTTGTAATGTATGTACCGTTCCGACAAAAGCCCTTTGTGGTTGAATATAGAACAAAGAAAACACGTAAATCTTCCTGATAGGCCTACGACATAAAGAAACCGACTTAAAATCACTTCTATACATGTGTAATGGGAGCGCCACGGGTCCTGGCGATGTTCACTCACCACACGCGGTGAGGCGATCAGCAATACATCATCGGCCCACGTGGGCCGCTTAATCACCAAGGCAGTGTCAACGTCTAGATGTCAAGCCTGGGCCATAATCGGTTTAGCCTTTGTTCGGTGAAAATGTACAGGTGAGTTCTTTGCGTTATGTGTACTCATTCTCATTATGCCATCCTTATCATTTACACTATCGCGCGTCGCGCCTCGCGCATCTCGCATGGGCGTTGTGAATGGACACCAAAGCGCGATATCCTTTCTCGGCCACCATAAGAAATGTCCTTAATAAAATACAAATTACGGAATCATTATAATTTATGCCATCGCATATCGCAATCTGGCGTCGCGTCGCGTCGCGTCGCGTCGCGTCGCGTCGCGTCGCGTCGCGTCGCGTCGCGTCGCGTCGCGTCGCGTCGCGTCGCGTCGCGTCGCGTCGCGTCGCGTCGCGTCGCGTCGCGTCGCGTCGCGTCGCGTCGCGTCGCGTCGCGTCGCGTCGCGTCGCGTCGCGTCGCGTCGCGTCGCGTCGCGTCGCGTCGCGTCGCGTCGCGTCGCGTCGCGTCGCGTCGCGTCGCGTCGCGTCGCGTCGCGTCGCGTCGCGTCGCGTCGCGTCGCGTCGCGTCGCGTCGCGTCGCGTCGCGTCGCGTCGCGTCGCGTCGCGTCGCGTCGCGTCGCGTCGCGTCGCGTCGCGTCGCGTCGCGTCGCGTCGCGTCGCGTCGCGTCGCGTCGCGTCGCGTCGCGTCGCGTCGCGTCGCGTCGCGTCGCGTCGCGTCGCGTCGCGTCGCGTCGCGTCGCGTCGTTCACCGTGCATTGGCATTGCGATGGCTGCCTATACAGCGGAGTATCTAATCACCAGGATTACTAAACGACCTTCACAAGTTACTCCCTGGCAGACCTGTTCAATCGAACACCATCTTCACTTCTCTGGAAGCCACTCTGCAATTAATGCGCGAAGACTATTTGTACACAAATATCCACCACTATCTATAGTCAGATAATCATTCATAAAGTTCAGTGAACTTCAGTAATGTAGAGTGAAGGAACTTGCCCAAGGGTCGACACGGCAGTACAGTCTAATCACTGCGCCACTGCGCTACTACGTGTGAATTTCTTCAAGTTCTATATGCTATTATATATATATATATATATATATATATATATATATATATATATATATATATATATATATATATATATATATATATATATATATATTTCATCGGTGTCACAATAAATAATCTAACCGTGTATTTACTGTTATCGTACCATTCTATAGGCAATGTAGTATGTATCGCGATACGTCTTATATCGTGCCATGACTTCTGTGTTGCGGTACGTATTGTATCGCAAAATAGTGTATCGTTTCGCCCCTGTTTGAAGACGAATAATCGACTTCAGGGAATCCCAAAATAATGACCCACTCGTGTCCTAAACACTGCATGTTGCTCGACCCACGGTTGGCTGAAATTAGTTTTATTTTGATCATCTGACCTGCCGCCAACCACTGATCCAGTGAGCGGTTTCATACATTGAGTGTCGCTGTTAGCACTGACATACTCGATCAACAGCACCGGCCACTGACGCGCCAGAATTACTATTATTAGAATATGTGATATGCTTGTTGTCACTTATTTCAGCGTGACGATATGTTTTATGGAGATGCGGATCGCATGGCTGTGACGCTAAAACTGTGAAATATGAGAAGTAAAATGGTGCATCAGTTCATACGGCGCGCATACACAAACTAATAAAAGTCACTTTTTTGTATTGAAACATGTTACATACAAAAGTAATTAAAATTGTGCAGTTACTAGCTATTCCTACACTACGTCTGCTTGACTGCATTTTGATGACACAGTGTTCCTTAGTTCTCGTTTTTTTCCGGTTTAATTGTTATGTTACGTTTATTTTATTGATTTCCCCATAGGCGTACACATTATAAGATGTCCTTCATTACATACACGTGCAATTTATCCTGAACGTTTTCACATCATATTTTATAGAAATACCATGGAAAATCCGTGAAATATAAATATTACTAAGGTAAGCTAAGTTTCCCACCAGACACCCCTTCTTTTCTGCTAAAATCAGACAGTGACCAACAATCAACATGACACAGGTCTCTGTATCTACAATAGTATGCAGATAAACTTCGACTGACATCTGTCATCATTTGACAGCTATGATGCCGCCCTGCACAAAACATCAACAACATTAAATAAGGTGATGCCACCTCGCGGCTACTGAATGCAAGACATGCACCTGACGCGCCACCTGGTGGTGTTTAATTTAACCCCCCTTGCGTGACTTCCGTGCCAAATGAATGCACAAATACAAGCTGGTCACTTCTTACTTTTGTGATCTAGAGAAGCTATAATCTAGCGTACGTTTGATGTTCAAAGGAAGGATAGTGTGCGTATGCTATGTGGATAAAAGACATAGTATTAGTACCAGTAAACGACAGGTAACTGAGGAAAGAATCAGCATGCAGTCGAATCGCAACGTAATATGAAAGCGTAGCCGTAGATTGTTGTGAAGGAGCGAACTCGGGTCGCAGACTCCATCAGCTGCCAGTGCCAGAGGCAGCGACAAGTCAAAGCGGAAGTCGCCAGGTAACCTAGTTGGTTACGCCGATGTTGACTGTTCAAGGTAAAAATAACCTTTGCGATTGTATGTCAGTCCTACAAAATACCTACACAATGTTGTTTCTGTTGATTGTACATGTAGCTTCTTATTGTATTCAGTATTGTTACAGTAGCGGTAGACGTCATTTCATATGTTGTGTCTGTTGGGGCATGCATGGCTCAGGCCTCAGCCTGTGTTAGTATTACTATGTGCCTGTGACTGTTCTCTAGTTCTAGTTTACATTGATTTACCTTGAGTTCTGTCTACTTAGTAGTCGAGGAGTTGCCAAGGATGTCTACTACCACGCCCCCTTCTACTATGCCACACACCCTTTCACTACATTTCAGAATTGTCTACTGCAACCTCCACAAATCAGCATAATCATCACAACATTGATGAATTGGCTGATCAATAGAAGAAGAAGGAAGCGAGTCAATCACCGATTCGTACAATTCTCCACCCAATTCTTTAAAGGGACTTAGCGTTATACACTTTGTGGCTTTTCCTTTTTATTGCAGTCATGTTATACTCATCAAGCACACCCTATTATTTGCGCATCGCTTAATATATCTGGTTATTGGAATCCTGTTAAATGGTAATTTCTAACCCCAAAATCAACCATTTGCTTACAAATTTATTTTCATAATCTCAAACTGCATTTTAAGAGTGGTGGTAGAGTGCCGGACTGTCAATCGAAGGGATGGTGGTTCAATCCCACCTGCCGCCATTTCAAAATTTAGGCAGTTTCGTTCACCCCATTTCATTTAATGGAAGAAGATGTTGTAATAGTTGGAATGGAAGATATTTTCATAAGCAACATTTTCATCCAGTGCGGAGATGTTCATGTGTCGATACTTGGGGCATGTCTGCACTGTCCTGTGCAGACATAGTCAATGCATTGCTGATTCCACATGTGGTGGGATTTCAAACGTGCAGGAAGAAAGTATCAAGTCATTGTGGCAAAACAGCTACCGTGATGGCTAGTCCATATCAAGCCATGCTCGAACGAAGCTATCTCTATGAAACCTTAGTCAGCAGCGAAGAAATCACTAGCTGCAGTGATCGGTTCTAGAGACATGAAGAAATTGTGTGTTGTAATTGCACAAGCGTCTTCTTCCACTTCCATGCTGGACGACTCGGAAAATGAAGAAATGGTTCAATCAGCAATGGGGATTATTACTTTAGACAAGTAAAGTTAGCCAAGAAGCACCACATATCGACTCGTACTATGCTGGACAGGTGGTGTGTGTTGACACATATGAAGATGAGGTGCAGGCAACTTATATGAAGCGCAATGACATGCACTTTCTGCTGGCCAGAAATCGACTTGAGGAAATAGTATGATGAACAAGATATCATTGAAAAGCTGGCAGAACCAACAGACTTGAGACTTGATCAAACGTCTTACTGAAATCTAAACGAATGGAGTCCACCTGAAATCTATTTTAGCATGGAAGCAAATTGTCATATATATGTTGTTTTTAGTGAAAGGCAACATCACTTCATGCACAAAACAGAAGCACTTGGTTTTGATTATTGTGTTCTTTTGAACACAATAATCTAAACCAAGTTGCATCGCTGTTAAAGAATACAGTTGTGTGTCAAATAATATTTAGTATACATTGTATAGAATGGCTAATCTATCACATTTAATAGCAATATGCCACACTGTTCCTCATACAGTTATATGAACAGTACATGGAAAGACATCTGTCTTTTTTGTTACCCTTTGAATCGACCAGAGAACGGTAACTGGGCCAGTGGATTCGTTGGTATTGACAGACACAGTGCGGATGCCAGATGACTGGGTTGGATTGACCTAACCATGAAAACGATCACCAACACCCGCCAAACCTCCATCACATATATTACATTCATATACATATACTACATTAGACAAACATTCACTTGGATTCCTCTAAGAAATTTCACAAAACAAACGCGCAGATGTCCCGTCGTTACCGAACAATCGCTATAAGTTAGCTTTACACAAAATACCTTTAAAGGGTGCATTTGTGCACATGGATATTTTTAACTTTACTTACTGGTACTGCATACGAATAGCAATTTTTTTTAAATTAATTATAAATAATAATAATTATCAAGTTTTATAATAATAATATTTTATTTCATATAGTGCCACATCCATAATTTTTTGTGGCGATTCACAACATATTGCTATTAAAAATTATAATATAAGAAGAAAACTACCCACAGGTAATATATTAAAACAGATAATAAAAATACAGTGTTTATATAATTAACTAAAATGGCCTATCATTCTTAAAAATACCTTACAAATTCCATAACAACAATAGTGATAAATGAATGTAAAGGTATGGTTAATAGTAATAAATAACTTATATAGTAAAATCATTACAGCATAACAGTAATTTTCATTCAGCAGATACACACGTTATGCTTAAGAAAACATTTTGATTACTCCTTTAGGCCGAAGGTAAAATGTGAAATTTTTTTGCTGCTTCATTTTTTACCCATCCACCACCTGTCCACCCATATTTCTACCCGTCCACATAGGTGTCTACCCATCCAAATGACAGGTGGACGGGTCTCTGCATAAAGCTACTCTGCATAAAGCTATGTATGTATATATATACATGTGTGTGTGTATATATATATATTATATATATATATATATTCATATATTATTAAGCTCCGTATGACACAGCCAGTCTGTACTTGCCTGGTTGCTAATATGCTCGATCATTCGTATAAGTTATGAGTACAAACATAGCAACATCAGACAAATGTGTTCTTACTGCATTGTAAACATCATTTGGGATTAGCTAAAATTTGTGATATATATATATATATATATACAGTCTCTATACTGAAGTGTGACCATGTCACGCATGAGTGGACACCAAGCCTACCGGTCATGTATTATTGACACGTTGCCTGTATATTTGGGAGCATAGCAGGTTCAGTGGATTTACTCTCATGATAAGGTCAGTAGATATATTGATTACCAACATGTTAAGGTATATTTGAGCAGAACATGTGTAACTGTTGGTAGGCAGACAGTGAAATGTATCAGTACACTGGAAGCCATGAGTGGCAGGTTAGACATTCAAAATACACTTGATTACCCGGGGGTAGACTTGATTTTAATTATAGCAAATCCTGTTGTTTTGTATACAATTGAAGCAAGATTTATTTCAGTCAGTAATCTAAGTATTAAACCAGCGCTGATGTGAAGAGTCATTTAACAGGAATTTGTACATTTTTATTATCAAGTGTGTGTGATAAAAAATTCTCTAAATAATCATATTTGCCATTGATACACAAATTAGTGTTCAGATGGACTATCAAATTGGTAAAAAAAATTGTTCCTCGGAAACATTTATTGGAATATACAGTCGAAAACGCTATGGTCAAAACGACTTCCAAACTTCCAGCCACCAGTTATCCCGTCTAAAGCTCTCTCCTACTTAAAACCTTTATACCACTACAAACGATCAACAACTGTGTGAATAATTTTGTTTGTAATGACTGTATTTATTCTTATTCTTACATTTACACTGTTATTATCTTAATACAGTTAACTGTAACATTCCATTTCACAGTTATGCAATAGTTGTGAAGTTCTTGACTCTCTGAAGTCTGAACACATGTTTTCTTTAATTGGCAGCTGATGTTATTACATTTACATACAATAGATTTGTGACATCAGAATTGCAGCTTGTATATAATAAATCTTGCATGTTTTGAAAGTTTGTTGGCAATATCCAAAGTCACGTCCCAAATGCCAAATACCAGTAGGTGTAACGTAGTAAGGGTACATGTGTTTATCTGATTTAATGCTATCTGGCCTTCTAAGTATTACATACCAAGCATGTTAGTAACTAAGCAGTATTGAATAGTTCTATTATTGGCAATTTAACTTGGGTGTTTTTTTTTGCATTCTTTTTAGTCCTTTTGGCCAAAGGTTTAACATATGTATGGCAACACTTTGCATCTGTCATTGGCTGTGTGTGCTCTGTATTTATTATTTGCCATAGATGTATATTGGGGCACTGCTACTATGCACAATTTTTTTTATTTGATTAGAACTTTCTAAAGGTACCCGATGCATGGCTTTCAAGGGCTTGTGTATTCACTGACTTGTATATGCCCGGACTTGTGTATTAGCCAATCCTATGAGTCATGGTTCCGGCTGTCTACTGTTGGTGAAATCATTGTGACCTGTGACTGATCTATTACTAGTGTCTAGCTGACGCTTATGTCGACAACACGTTACATGTTACATTGAAAAGTTCCAGTAACTTCCACTTTAAATGGTGTGACCATGGTGTATTGTCACCTGTAGATGACAAACATATAAAATTAATGCTCTGTACAATTAGTGAATGAAATATCATACACTTTATTGATATCAACTGCATTCTGCTCACTCGGCTGGCTGATTTTGCACAGGCATTTCCTGTTGTAGTACCACACAAGAAATCTGTATTTGATCAAATCTTTCTGAAACCATCTCTTTTCAAAAATGTTGTTATATTTTATAATCCATGTTGTAATTTTTATTCACTCCATTTTGGCCCATTTTTATTTGATTAGTTCCTGTTGATATGCAAATACCTAATGCCTGTCTGCGTCTTGCATGGCTGGGCGGAAGGTACTGATGAAATAACATTGCAACATGCCACCCATTAGTGACACTTCCGTGTGTAGTGAAGCAGGAAGCCTCACACTTGAGGGGTTTGGGTTCAGTGGATTTACTCTCATACTACGGTTGGTGGAGTGAGCTGGTTCAGTGGTTCAGTTTGTTGAGAGGTAAGGTGTACACTGGTGTAGTGGGGCAGAACATCTGAACATGTACGCAACTGTTGACAGGAAACAGTGGACTAGTTATACAAAAGGACCACAGTGGAAATAAGTGCGTGCACTTTTTGTGTTATCCGAATATTTAAATGTACCTTGTATTTATATATTACAATATGCATATGTGTACAATGTTTTACATTTTATATTAAATAAATAAATCTAAAAAAATACCCACACGTAACTGGAAGGTTAGCATATCATTTTGTTACGTTTGATTTATAACAAATTCTGTTTTTTTACCAAATTTATGCAATATTTCTTTGCCCTTTGTTGGTCAGTATTAAGACATCTGATTGGAAGGCTTATTTAAAGGGAAACAAAAGTCAACGCTTTGGTGATATGGGCCTAACAGAATTAATAAAAAGTAACAACTTCCAACAACAGTCATATGTTTAATGTCAGTTTGGTTTACCAGAACAAATATGGAACTCCTGGTCATCAAAATTCTGTGGACAACGTCATTTTTAGAAACAGAATGGCATAGAGGAATCGACTTTGGTCGCGTGAACTGTGCATACTGTCTTTTACTTTCTGACCTAACCATGAAAATTACCACCAACAGCCACCAAACATATTTTACATACATATACATACACTATGTTAAAAAAATCACTAGCTTTCCTCTAATGAAGAAAATTCACAAAGCAAACGCGCATATCTCAGAAACCGGTTGGGATCTGTATTTCTAACTTGCATAGACATATATTAGGGCACTCCCACTATGCACGAGGAATTTACATTTGATTTATTTCAGGTTATAAAAATTTTAAACCGTTAAAAAACTTTTTCTCTAATTTGCATAGACATATCTTTGAGTAAAGAGGTAACACACAATACATGTGTTTCTGTTTGGATGTTTATAAGGGCATTTCCAGGCTTCACACAGAAGCTAAATGTTCATATCTGCTTGGTTATGCCTTGCATTAGTTGTGAATTGTGGACTTGTATATTCCAGGGCTTGTGTATTCGCTGACCCTATGGCCTCAGGTTCCACCTGTCTACTGTTGGTGCACTCTACTCAATGTCTGTTGCCAAAACGTCCATTGCCAAAGTGTCCTTTACCAAAACGTCTCGCTACAATTTGGACCCTGATGTCATCTGTCATATGTTGTCCTATGATTACCTTTCTACTTGACCACAAATAGCCGTCACAAGAGTTGTCACCTGTGACACCTCTGTCCCTACTCTGCTCTCTCTCTCCTCAGGTCTCTACTGCTACTGTCTGTCTCATTCGGGTTGCTCCTATTGATCTGTTTAGTGACTTCTCCCGTGTGTGTGTCGTGTCTGTCATCATGCACGCACAGCCACAGACACACGCACACAAGCGGATGTGTCCCTCTGTCTCTGTCTCAGTTGGCTGGCAGTGTCAGTCAGTGTGCTGATCGCTGTTACGGGCAGGTGATGACGTTGTTAGTGTGACTTCATTATTCATACAGTGTTGGTGGTTTTAATCGCCTGTGATGTTCTTCGTGTCGAGGTAACAAAGCATCTGTTTCTGTTGTACCGTATTATGTGTGGTGATGATATTTTGTTAGCCTGATATTTCTTAAGATAGTGAACTAGTATGTCATATTTTGCCATCTGAATCTGTCACAGTTATTGGGAGTGATTGTGGTGCAGCAGGTAATAGTGTGTTTCACTGTAACAACCCACGTGTGTTGTAGGTTAATGTTTTGTTACATATTTTAGTTGTGCATTTTTAGTTTGCAGTCAGTGGAGAAAATCCAATTTATGTTTTGTGAAATGTTGTTAGGCTATATCTCTACCTCTGTATCGATGTAACTGCAGTGTAGCACAACAGAATACTAACACACTGATAACATTGTTATAGTGTATTGCACTGTTACAGCATGATTGTTACAGCATGACTGAGCATGCAACACTAACATTGCTACACATGTCACATTACTACTATAGTGTGGCAAATAGGAATGCAGATTGAAATGTAAAAACTACAGTGTAACATTAACTATTTCAGGAACAAATGATTGTGTTTTCTTAGACAATTCTCTCTCCACCAATCCATAATAACAAAACAAAATGTGTGTCATTTTGTTTAGCTATTTGAAGTGAATATTTAGCTAAAATGCATATGGTTAGAGGAGGGCGTTCACAGCCATGTGTTACACATGTGTTACTGTTACTGTGTCTGTTACAGGTGTGTCAGAGTCATGGCCATGTATCGGATGACGTCGCGTCGTCTTGGCTTCTTCCTGTGCTTCATTGGCTTTGTGTGGGGCATCGCCCTCATCAACACCACCCTGCAGTCTGGTGGGGGGCCCAGGGGCAGCCAGGAACTCAAGGTGAGGCTGATACTTGTCTCTGTAGATAACATGTTATCTACATGTAACATGTAACTACATGTTATCTACAGTCTACATATGGTGTTGTCTCAAACAAACAATGCATTATACTGTATATTCAAGACATTGTGCATGTTGCAAAGATGGTTTGTAGTCTGCCTATTTGAGAAAGATATAGATATGGTATTTTGTAATTTGCATACTTTTAATACAGTGAAATGTGTTAGTAATTTTAATCCAACATTTTAATAATTAAATCAAATGAGCCACCATGTTCACTGGCGTGATGTCCCGGATGTGTCCATAGGACATTTTGCTAGTCACAGATACAGATACAGATAGTATGTGTGATTAATAAACTTAGAAAACCCCTTAGAGCAGGTTACTGTGTTACTGGAAAGGGAAGTATTAACATTAGTTTTGATAGATGTATACTCTAGTCTTGCTTTGCACTGCTGATGTGCTTAACATGTTTGTACCATGCCTTCAGTTTAGTTGTATGCAGCTTTGTATTCTATAATAATGATGAGTAACACTGTAATATCACATCTATGTCTATCATTATTATATATACTAAGGCCTAAAAGAAATATATATATATATATATATATATATATATATATATATATATATATATATATAATCATATAATCTTTTAGGCCTTAGTCTTGGATTATAATTTAACCAATGGTATTAAAGTCTTTGAAAGTGCCTCTTTCTATAAAATAGATTACCAGGTATTAGCAAATTGACATGTTTTTGAAGATTTCCCTGACTTTACTCTCAGTGAAGTGGCCTCGTGTAGGGGATGTTAGGTTTATTCAGTGCACATTGTATGTTCTGCTGCTGGCGGCTTTCTCTAAGCAGCATGAACAGCTAATTAGCTGAGTGTTTTTTCTCTTTCTGTGACTTTCTGCTGTTGCTAATCTACTATGACTACGGCAGAAATTATATTGCTGGAACTTTTGACGACACTGTATCTGGATAATACAATCAAGTCTGGATTTAAGAAGGGACACTCTACTTACAACAATTATTTTTTATTCAGTACTATAAAAGTAACAATAGCCCAGTGTATTTCTGCTTTCTAGTCGGTTCAAAGTATAGATATAAATAGAACACCCCACTAGAACACTATAGTCTATAGGGGAAAGATTAATGATCTAACTCTGTGGTTCAAAGGCATTTGACAGTGTCATTCATTGGGCACTTTATTTTTTCTACTTATCTGTATCATGTTAGGATAGGTTGCCACATACACAACTGCTGCATTAATCATGTGTTTTATGCAGATGACTCACTGCAGCCAGTCCTAGTGGGCTTCAGGGTTTGCTGAATAGTTGCACAAAGTTTGATCTTGAAAATGATGTTGAATATAACCCTATCAAGTCATTGTGTATGATCTTCAAACCATGTGGGTTTCATCTGAAATGTCCATATATCTATATGAATTTAAACAATAAATATACCTAATCATTGTAACATCGATTTTTCTACTTATTTTTAATATTATAGTACACTGGACACAGTAAAACATTGTGGTTGCCTATTACTTAGCACATTCAAACATATGCTATGTATAATATAGTATATTAACCGTTCAAGTCCTCCGCCTTTCAATATGTTTCATGCAGTAAGAATAATGTGTAGTTTCCTTAGCGTGTTCTATTTACCTATGATATTGTGACTTAAAATGCACTACATTTCAACTGATTGGGTCGTCACACATGCGACACAACATTTTGAGCGCCACAGCCTCACGACAGAATATATATTGATATAATTAATTAATGTAGCATTGCTTCCATGTGCATTTATGCCTGGCTACGCCCCTGATAATATTGTGACAATTATCAGACAATAGTTAATTGTGCTTATTTAGTTGTAT
The DNA here is from genome assembly GCA_964017155.1 of Oasisia sp. SBJ-2009. Taxonomy (NCBI): domain Eukaryota; kingdom Metazoa; phylum Annelida; class Polychaeta; order Sabellida; family Siboglinidae; genus Oasisia; species Oasisia sp. SBJ-2009. Next base: position 35,993,974 of record OZ024857.1, on the reverse strand, counting down.
GTTTATTTAACTGGTGTTATCTAGGCTTACTTGTAAAATGGTAAGTGTCTTGCTACACTTTTTTTGTAAGTCAACTACAGTAATTTCCTATGAAGTAGTAAAGACGTTAATTTCAGTCATATTTGTTTAAACGGATATCCTGGCCAGAAGACTGCGCTGTTTGATGCTGCCTGAACACAGAAACATACCTAGGCATCAGTATCAGTAGAAAACTGTCCAGAAACGCCCTCATGCATGCTGCATCAAGCCAGTAGCACTGTTGTTGCTCCTGTCTTCTTTCCCTGTATGTCAGGGATGAGGTCTCACTTAGAGCCTGGTCCTCAGTTTCACTTTCAAGTTGTCCTGTTACCTCACCAACCAGCCTCACTCTGTCACGTGGATCTCACTGTTGTCTCGTTATCCTTGTCTTCCTTACACACAAGTAACACAACCACAGTGATTACCCCAGGCCAGTAACATCATAAACTTCTGCCATCCATGTACTGCCTGGTCCCTCACACCAGATACCAGACATGGACAAACTCGAGATGGTGCAGAGGCGAGCTGCCATATACATGTACACCAAGACGTCAGACTCGGAGCACTGTATCAGTGCAGATACATGTACACTGAGTCAGACTGGGAGCACTGTATCAGTGCAGATACATGTACACTGAGTCAGACTGGGAGCACTGTATTAAGGGCATGGATTGTTACCAGATCTAGCAAGTGAAATTGAGGTGGCTGAAAAATAGGGTTAAGAAAAGCCGACTTAAAAAATACATGCATGCATTTGCAATGTTTCTAAACAAAACATGAATTAACCTTGGTAAAATAGAATAGATAATAATTAAATAAAAGTAATAATATAATATTAATAAATTAAACGGGACAACCTAACTGCCAAGTTAACTGCTCTACCCCTAGATCCCTGTAACCGTGTTACAGCGTCTTTCACAAGAATGATCTGCAACTTAACCTGCTGCAATCACACATGATAGTACTGTAATACACACACCACTGCACCAAGTTTACCATTCATAATACTAGTGTCAGCTGTGACAGTGCGAGAAGACAACTAGACAGACACCTACTGGCTAACAGTGAGGGACTTTCACTCCTGCCCTCATGCCACCTGGCACTTGTAATGGCATACAGCATGTATTGGCATATGCCAATTAACGATGTTAACGATGAACCAACTTGGCACCAGTCACCCACTCATGTTTTCTGCAATAATGGATTGCGCTCAACTGCACAAACACATACATAAACAGTGACATATTGATGTCAAGTGTTGTACACAGTGGGTGAGGTGAGTCTCACACTGGCACAGTGTGGAGCTGACTCGTGTCTGTTGATGTGTTGTCATTTCATGTGGAAGTTATTGTAATGGCATTTTGTGAGCAGTCACTGTCGTGTAGCAGTGGCTGTCTAGTGACACACCTGGGTGGCCAGTATGTTAGAACACATGTAGATTGTAACTACTGTGTAAGTCAGCATAACACGAGGTTATAATAGAAACAAATGGAAAATGTGTTTAAGTATCTGAGTGCAGCCTCTGACATACAGCTGCTTGTGATTGAAGTCACCACCCTAGATACTCTGTGGTCACCACACACCCACACCTGCCACATACAGGGTTGTCATCCCATACACACATACATCAGCACGGTTCCTGCGACAGTTAGCAGGCACCAGGAAGTGGTGCTTCTACAAAATGTTAGCCATTTTGACAAATGTCATCAAATGCAATTCATTTACAAATGCCAGTTTGTGTGAAACAAGAGACGTCTATCAGTGAAAGGGGATGGTGTTGGTGCCAGTGAAAGGGGGTGGTGTTGTAGCCAGTGAGCACCCATATGGGAGTGTTATCTCTCCCTACACTACACACAGTGAGGGACGTTATCTCAATCACATGTTCCATATACACTACACACAATCAGGAACGTTATCTCAATCACATGTTCCATATACACTACACACAATCAGGAACGTTATCTCAATCACATGTTCCATATACACTACACACAGTGAGGACAGTTCATTATTTCCGTTCCACTTTCTGTGTAGATGTGTACCAGGTAATTGATTTTAAGACAATTCCTTATATTTATATGTTTATTTTACATGGAAATCGTGACATTTAAGATCAATAAATTACAATATTTATTATACAGAGGAGAGATGTTCCCTGCATAGACATATGTAGACAAAAGTGTACCCTTTTAGCAGGGAGTATCCCATTTATATGTTTAAAATGATTGTTGAAAGAAACAAATATTTCCTAACAACTTTCCAGATAATAAAAAATACATTTGCATATAAAATTGACAAATGACAACATCACGGCCAAAAGAAATATAAACCAGCCAGTTCCCAGTGACTTGGTCGGGATAGTGGATACACAGCGTCTGTCACGTGCATTATCACAATAATGCTACTTCAATTATTCATTGCACTTCTGTATGTACAATATGAGCCAACATTGTTCATTATCATGTTGAGCGACCAATAAAGTTAATTATTTTTAATTAATTCTGGTTGATGGAATTATATCTTATGAGTCTTGGCATTAGGCTCTGCCATATGATGTACAAAGACACAAAAGTAATTATTTAGAATTAGTGACTTCTCATTTCTGTGTTGTCCTCAAAGAAAACGTGATGTGATGACTGGTTCCTATAGACACAGTGGATGATATGAGCCTGAGTGGGTCTTTAGAAGGTGTCCATGTAGCTTATGAATGGGTGTGAGATAGTTGCAATGCTCCAGTACTGAGACGCCAGCCATGATAAATACTCTTTGAATGAGGGCAGTGTTCCGCATGAGAACACAGCCTGTGTCAGTCGGTTGACCTGTTTTATGTGCTGTGTTCTTCAGTACAAATACCCCTAGGTATGGTAGGATTTGTGTAGCTCAGTAACCTAATTCTGGATCAGTCTTTAATAATGCAAACCAGTTTCTGGACCTTTTCTGCTGGCTTCATTTCAACATTCCATTTTTCAACATTTCAGATTTCATAAAATGTTATGCAGGATCAGAGTTAGACACACCAACTGGCATACAGACAAGCCAGTTGAACTGTTATGACCTAAACTCAAGCATAATGGAGTGATCTGACCTGTTGTGTTTATTTTAATGGTTTATTTATGGACCAACTGAACAGCTGCACCTGAATGCATTATTCACTAGAAACACCAGTAATGTTTCCTGGCAGCAAACACATCAGGTCAATTGTAGAAATACTCTTGGGATTTCTTTAATTGCGATTGAAGTAGAAAATATGTCATGCGTGTTATATTGGAGATCTCTTAAATTGTTTTTCTAGGCCAGTGTTTGGGATTAGTTTAAAATGACATTTGTCATGATATCTGAAATTGTTATCAAGGAAAGATTTCTTGCAAACCATTGCATTTTTGCCACACTAAAATGTATATAGTAGCAAGGGAATTCTTTCTCCTACAAACCCACAGAAAGCCACAGATGAGCTACTAAATGTAATTTGCCAGACACTGGAATCTGACGATACTCAGGGGCTTGAGTAGCTTTTGGGAATTCACTCGAAGCTCCATCATGGTTAACAGACCTTTCTAGTTGTCTTACCAGTCCCAAATGGAATACAACAGCATTTGACAATATGGAGAAGTCTGGTCAGTCAGATATTTGTGGGAAACTTACAATATATTCCATATGAAGAATGTGAAACATACAATACAATATATTCCGTATTGAGAATGCGAAACTTACAATGTATTCCACAAGGAGGTTGGAGTAAGTGTGAATTGATGCAGTTATTACTTGTAGACATATTCAGACCAGGAGGTTGGAGTAAGTGTGAATTGATGCAGTTGTTACTTGTAGACTTATACAGACCAGGAGGTTGGTGTAAGTGTGAGTTGATGGAGTTGTTACAAAGATGTCTTGTCTCTATGGAGGTGATGCATCTCTAACTCTCTGTGGAGGTGACTTACACAGACCAGGTGCTAGTGAAGGTCTCTCTAATCTCCATTGTCTGGTGGAGATTGTATTGATCTGTTGTCATGCAAGATGTATCGTGCTTGCCGGTCCGTTCGTCCATTGTTGTGGCTCTTAACCATGTCCCTCAGTAATTATAATCTACTGTTACGTCGTACTAACGACATTGGCTGGTCGTGACTGATTAGCCGGCTGTGGCCACTGAGTTACTGGTCAATATTGCAAGATGAAACATTTCATCTGCTCAAAGTAAACATTGTTCTCAATTGTTTGGGGATTGATGTTTTTGACGACAGCAGTTTGTGAAGAGAGGCCACAGGGAGCAGTGTTGTAAAGTGGGTGTATTTATGGTGCAACCAAATGCTGTTTTATTGTTACCCGGTAATATAATGTTAATAAAACATTATTATTGTTAAGTTATTACTGGGTGATGCCAAGATGAATCAATAATATGAGTTCTGGTGGTCCTTCTGTTCCTTGGCACAGGGGTGATGTCTAGCTCCTGTGATATTCTTTCTCCTGGTTCCTTGTACAAAAGTGAGGTCTAGCTCCTGTACTGTTCTTCCTCCTGGTTCCTTGTACAAGAGTGAGGTCTAGCTCCTGTACTGTTCTTCCTCCTGGTTCCTTGTACAAGAGTGAGGTCTAGCTCCTGTACTGTTCTTCCTCCTGGTTCCTTGTACAAGAGTGAGGTCTAGCTCCTTTACTGTTCTTCCTCCTGGTTCCTTGTACAAGAGTGAGGTCTAGCTCCCATAATGTTCTTCCTCCTGGTGCCTTGTACAAGAGTGAGGTCTAGCTCCTGTAATGTTCGTCCTTGTGGTTCCTTGTACAAGAGTGAGGTCTAGCTCCTGTACTGTTCTTCCTCCTGGTTCCTTGTACAGGGATGAGGTCTAGCTCCTGTACTGTTCTTCGTCCTGGTTCCTTGTACAATAGTGAGGTCTAGCTCCCATAATGTTCTTCCTCCTGGTTCCTTGTACAATAGTGAGGTCTAGCTCCCATAATGTTCTTCCTCCTGGTTCCTTGTACAAGAGTGAGGTCTAGCTCCTGTACTGTTCTTCCTCCTGGTTCCTTGTACAAGAGTGAGGTCTAGCTCCCATAATGTTCTTCCTCCTGGTTCCTTGTACAGGGATGAGGTCTAGCTCCTGTACTGTTCTTCGTCCTGGTTCCTTGTACAAGAGTGAGGTCTAGCTCCTGTACTGTTCTTCCACCCGGTTCCTTGTATAAGAGTGAGGTCTAGCTCCTGTACTGTTCTTCCTCCTGGTTCCTTGTACAAGAGTGAGGTCTAGCTCCTGTACTGTTCTTCCTCCTGGTTCCTTGTACAAGAGTGAGGTCTAGCTCCTGTAATGTACTTCCTTGTGGTTCCTTGTACAAGAGTGAGGTCTAGCTCCTGTAATGTACTTCCTTGTGGTTCCTTGTACAAGAGTGAGGTCTAGCTCCTGTACTGTTCTTCCTCCTGGTTCCTTGTACAAGAGTGAGGTCTAGCTCATGTAATGTACTTCCTTGTGGTTCCTTGTACAAGAGTGAGGTCTAGCTCCTGAACTGTTCTTCCTCCTGGTTCCTTGTACAGGGATGAGGTCTAGCTCCTGTACTGTTCTTCGTCCTGGTTCCTTTTACAATAGTGAGGTCTAGCTCCCATAATGTTCTTCCTCCTGGTTCCTTGTACAATAGTGAGGTCTAGCTCCCATAATGTTCTTCCTCCTGGTTCCTTGTACAAGAGTGAGGTCTAGCTCCTGTACTGTTCTTCCTCCTGGTTCCTTGTACAAGAGTGAGGTCTAGCTCCCATAATGTTCTTCCTCCTGGTTCCTTGTACAGGGATGAGGTCTAGCTCCTGTACTGTTCTTCGTCCTGGTTCCTTGTACAAGAGTGAGGTCTAGCTCCTGTACTGTTCTTCCACCCGGTTCCTTGTACAAGAGTGAGGTCTAGCTCCTGTACTGTTCTTCCTCCTGGTTCCTTGTACAAGAGTGAGGTCTAGCTCCTGTACTGTTCTTCCTCCTGGTTCCTTGTACAAGAGTGAGGTCTAGCTCCTGTAATGTACTTCCTTGTGGTTCCTTGTACAAGAGTGAGGTCTAGCTCCTGTAATGTACTTCCTTGTGGTTCCTTGTACAAGAGTGAGGTCTAGCTCCTGTACTGTTCTTCCTCCTGGTTCCTTGTACAAGAGTGAGGTCTAGCTCCTGTAATGTACTTCCTTGTGGTTCCTTGTACAAGAGTGAGGTCTAGCTCCCATAATGTTCTTCCTCCTGGTGCCTTGTACAAGAGTGAGGTCTAGCTCCTGTAATGTTCGTCCTTGTGGTTCCTTGTACAAGAGTGAGGTCTAGCTCCTGTACTGTTCTTCCTCCTGGTTCCTTGTACAGGGATGAGGTCTAGCTCCTGTACTGTTCTTCGTCCTGGTTCCTTGTACAATAGTGAGGTCTAGCTCCCATAATGTTCTTCCTCCTGGTTCCTTGTACAATAGTGAGGTCTAGCTCCCATAATGTTCTTCCTCCTGGTTCCTTGTACAAGAGTGAGGTCTAGCTCCTGTACTGTTCTTCCTCCTGGTTCCTTGTACAAGAGTGAGGTCTAGCTCCCATAATGTTCTTCCTCCTGGTTCCTTGTATAAGAGTGAGGTCTAGCTCCTGTACTGTTCTTCCTCCTGGTTCCTTGTACAAGAGTGAGGTCTAGCTCCTGTACTGTTCTTCCTCCTGGTTCCTTGTACAAGAGTGAGGTCTAGCTCCTGTAATGTACTTCCTTGTGGTTCCTTGTACAAGAGTGAGGTCTAGCTCCTGTTATGTACTTCCTTGTGGTTCCTTGTACAAGAGTGAGGTCTAGCTCCTGTACTGTTCTTCCTCCTGGTTCCTTGTACAAGAGTGAGGTCTAGCTCATGTAATGTACTTCCTTGTGGTTCCTTGTACAAGAGTGAGGTCTAGCTCCTGAACTGTTCTTCCTCCTGGTTCCTTGTACAAGAGTGAGGTCTAGCTCCTGTAATGTTCGTCCTTGTGGTTCCTTGTACAAGAGTGAGGTCTAGCTCCTGTACTGTTCTTCCTCCTGGTTCCTTGTACAGGGATGAGGTCTAGCTCCTGTACTGTTCTTCGTCCTGGTTCCTTTTACAATAGTGAGGTCTAGCTCCCATAATGTTCTTCCTCCTGGTTCCTTGTACAATAGTGAGGTCTAGCTCCCATAATGTTCTTCCTCCTGGTTCCTTGTACAAGAGTGAGGTCTAGCTCCTGTACTGTTCTTCCTCCTGGTTCCTTGTACAAGAGTGAGGTCTAGCTCCCATAATGTTCTTCCTCCTGGTTCCTTGTACAGGGATGAGGTCTAGCTCCTGTACTGTTCTTCGTCCTGGTTCCTTGTACAAGAGTGAGGTCTAGCTCCTGTACTGTTCTTCCACCCGGTTCCTTGTACAAGAGTGAGGTCTAGCTCCTGTACTGTTCTTCCTCCTGGTTCCTTGTACAAGAGTGAGGTCTAGCTCCTGTACTGTTCTTCCTCCTGGTTCCTTGTACAAGAGTGAGGTCTAGCTCCTGTAATGTACTTCCTTGTGGTTCCTTGTACAAGAGTGAGGTCTAGCTCCTGTAATGTACTTCCTTGTGGTTCCTTGTACAAGAGTGAGGTCTATCTCCTGTACTGTTCTTCCTCCTGGTTCCTTGTACAAGAGTGAGGTCTAGCTCCTGTAATGTACTTCCTTGTGGTTCCTTGTACAAGAGTGAGGTCTAGCTCCTGAACTGTTCTTCCTCCTGGTTCCTTGTACAAGAGTGAGGTCTAGCTCCTGTAATGTACTTCCTTGTGGTTCCTTGTACAAGAGTGAGGTCTAGCTCCTGTACTGTTCTTCCTCCTGGTTCCTTGTACAAGAGTGAGGTCTAGCTCCTGTAATGTACTTCCTTGTGGTTCCTTTTACAATAGTGAGGTCTAGCTCCTGTACTGTTCTTCCACCCGGTTCCTTGTACAAGAGTGAGGTCTAGCTCCTGTACTGTTCTTCCTCCTGGTTCCTTGTACAAGAGTGAGGTCTAGCTCCTGTAATGTACTTCCTTGTGGTTCCTTGTACAAGAGTGAGGTCTAGCTCCTGTACTGTTCTTCCACCCGGTTCCTTGTACAAGAGTGAGGTCTAGCTCCTGTACTGTTCTTCCTCCTGGTTCCTTGTACAAGAGTGAGGTCTAGCTCCTGTACTGTTCTTCCTCCTTGTTCCCTTGTACAAGAGTGAGGTCTAGCTCCTGTACTGTTCTTCCTCCTGGTTCCTTGTACAAGAGTGAGGTCTAGCTCCTGTAATGTACTTCCTTGTGGTTCCTTGTACAAGAGTGAGGTCTAGCTCCTGTAATGTACTTCCTTGTGGTTCCTTGTACAAGAGTGAGGTCTAGCTCCTGTACTGTTCTTCCTCCTGGTTCCTTGTACAAGAGTGAGGTCTAGCTCCTGTAATGTACTTCCTTGTGGTTCCTTGTACAAGAGTGAGGTCTAGCTCCTGAACTGTTCTTCCTCCTGGTTCCTTGTACAAGAGTGAGGTCTAGCTCCTGTAATGTACTTCCTTGTGGTTCCTTGTACAAGAGTGAGGTCTAGCTCCTGTACTGTTCTTCCACCCGGTTCCTTGTACAAGAGTGAGGTCTAGCTCCTGTACTGTTCTTCCTCCTGGTTCCTTGTACAAGAGTGAGGTCTAGCTCCTGTAATGTACTTCCTTGTGGTTCCTTGTACAAGAGTGAGGTCTAGCTCCTGTACTGTTCTTCCTCCTGGTTCCTTGTACAAGAGTGAGGTCTAGCTCCTGTACTGTTCTTCCTCCTTGTTCCCTTGTACAAGAGTGAGGTCTAGCTCCTGTACTGTTCTTCCTCCTGGTCCCTTGTACAAGAGTGAGGTCTAGCTCCTGTACTGTTCTTCCTCCTGGTTCCTTGTACAAGAGTGAGGTCTAGCTCCTGTACTGTTCTTCCTCCTGGCTCCTTGTACAAGAGTGAGGTCTAGCTCCTGTACTGTTCTTCCTCCTGGTTCCTTGTACAAGAGTGAGGTCTAGCTCCTGTACTGTTCTTCCTCCTTGTTCCCTTGTACAAGAGTGAGGTCTAGCTCCTGTACTGTGCTTTCTCCTGGCATAAAGGTAAAAATAAGTTTTTTTGTATGATACACAACATAGTATACAATGCACAACATTACTTTTAGCTGTCAGAATATGTGTCCTTTCTTTAGCCTTTTTTTAGTTTAATGAATACGTTTTGGATTTCCACAAATGAGGTGAAAATACATGAAATTTGTGAAGAATGTTTTCTTGTAATTGAGTTTCATTAGCTTTGTGGTGTGTTTTTATAGGAAGAGATTCTTCATCTGAGTGAAAATTATGTGCGAGCGTTGGCCCAGGAGACAAAAGACACAATTGATGGCCCGTATGCAAGCAAGGAGACAGGATACAGTAAGTACTTAGCTAAGTATGTCAGCTTAGTCCTGGTTCTGCCCTATAGGTCACAGGTCACAACATTTTATTTATTTTACCAATGAGAGGGACATCAAAATGCAGTTTCTTGCTCATCTCGATAATAAATTATGACTGATCGTGTTTCTACAGTTGATCATCCTGAATGAGCGGCCATGTTGGATTTCTCATCCAGTAGGTCATTCATCAGGTACAATACAATAACCTTTAATAGATAGGTCAGGCATGTCTGGAATGTAAACTTAAAGAAAATCGAAACTTTAATTGAGTGACCACCTTTAAATGCTAGCAGATAGTAGTAGGACAAGCTTTGTTTCATCTTTCATCATGGTGATTTCATCTTTTACAGTTTGATCTTCTGTGGTTCAGTATAAACATATACAGCTCTAGGAAATTATTATTTAATATATACAATTCACAACAGTATATTATTATATTAAACAAATAAAATAAATAATAATAAAAAAAACATTGCCATTGCAATTAAAACTATCCTCAAAAACGTAAACAAAATAGTAAGAATCCAAATAATTTTAAAGCAATTTACCACTAAAATATTACCAGTTATGCAGGAATGCCAGTTTGAAAATGTTCACAGAACTTTGTGAACATACTTCCTGACACATTACCAAAACAGTGTGTTAGGCCTTGTCCAGTAAACTGTACAATGTTTTGACCAGATCTGAAGAAGACTCTGGCCGTGCTGCTTGAGAACATGCTTGGCCGTCTTGGAAAGCTTGAGAAACAGCTCAACAATGCCCTCATGAACCGGACATTCCCCGTGGCCCTCCAGTCACCAGTGGTCATCCAGCCAGTGGCTGACCAGCCCCAGGAGGACGTTGCACGGAACGCCATGGCCAAAGGTACAACACCGGTCATTGTTTAGGTAGTGGTTCACAGCACAAGTAATACAACTTACTGTCAGATGTTTCACTAACTACAAAGTCTGTATTCATCCTATCAGTATTAACTGAACCTGCCATGTTATGGAGACAACCCTTTATGAGTGTCTGGTGCCGTTACAGCAACACTCCAGGTACAGTTAGCAGTGTTTGTGGCTCAGTTGCTCAGTTACTCTGGATACAATTTGTTGTGCCTGGTATGTAGTCAGTTTGTATTTGATCAAATTATCCGAAATACAGTTTGTTGTATTTGCTGTGAACTTATACAAATACTCCAAATACAGCTTGCTGTATTAGGTGTGTTTTCTTAAATATGCTATATTTAGTGTGTATTTGTTTTATCAAATAATCCAAATACAATGGCTGTATTTGGTATATATTGGGGCATATTGAAAAAATCAGATATGAAATATGCAAAATGAACATTTATAAAAAAAATAACTAGAACAGGTTCATTTTTGCAAACATTGTATTCAGTATGTTTGTGTAAAAGTAAGAAAGTCTTGTACTAAAATGATGAGTTGCACAAATGTATTATTCTAAGCTATTATTTGGCATTCATCTGCCTACCGTCATGTCATGTTTATTCCACAGATTCATGAAATATTTTTTCTCCTGTATTCCTGCTCGATTATTGAGAGTCATTAGGAATATTATTGACTGGCTAATGTTGCACGTCAGTATTCATGACACTGGTTAAAAAACCAGTTGGTTACTACGACAGATGACTGAGTCTTGCAGACTGCCAGCATCACATCTGTCTCACCTGCCCTTGGTGTGCTGTACAGTGCTATGATGTCATCAGCAGTCTCTCTGCTTCCTCCTACACAAGGCACACTCACTTATTAGTTTAATTTAGCTGAGATCATCTGGTCCACATCACAAATTGCCTGCATTGTGGCAATGAATTGTGACAAACCTAATCTGTTCAGTCATTCATGAAGTTCAGTGTAGTCTCAAAATTATGCATCTTCGTTTGTGATGTTCAAAGAGGTGTACTTCTGATTTATATTAACATAATCACAGGTTCAGACGTATACAATTTACATTTTAATTGAAATTATAGTTTGTTCTTTTATGTTCTGGTCCTGTGGTAGCCTCAGAGGTTTGCAGAGTTAAATAAATGTGAATAGTTCCATGTTGTTTCAATGACCTCTGTTGGCTATAAATCAATACATAATGACTGGCCACAAAACATAGCCAATACACTGTAGGTGCATTAATTCATGTCTCACTTGCCATGTACATGTAGCACTGTTGTGTTGATTGAGTCCCCTTGTGGTATGTAATGTTACAAAATGTTTGACATGCAATAACGCAGTAGTATCCTTAGAAATTGTACTTGTTTTCATTGTTGTAAGCCACGTTTTACTTACCAGTGTATTTCAAACTAATGAGATTGGTTAACATTTTAATTTAGTAGAGAATAGAGTGATCATAGATTTATCCTTGATATGAAACAAGTGATACAAGATTGGCAGTAAAGAATCTCTGGATAAATGTCCCTTTTTTCTTTTTGACATGATTATAAAATTTAGTGATTTTTCGTGAAGTTATCTGATTTTCCACATTCCTGGAGATGGCCATCAATCAAAAGGTTGCTGCTCCATAGAAATAAGCTGTCTCAGGAAGAAAGTGACGCTATTGTTCAGAGATCACATGCTTGCCAATCTAGTGTCATCAGTTTCATGTCAATGTCAGTAATGACTAACAGCTGCTGCAAGTTGTGTGTATTTGATGTCCCAGGAGGCAACGCAAATGTAGACAAACCACATCAAACAGGTTTGTGTCAAGTTGTCATTGTGTGTTGCTTAAGCTGCCAGTAACACCACACACAAGTGGATGCAGGTGGTGGTTGCACAGGGTGTTCATGATGTGTACACAGGCACGCTACTAACATACTACAGGGTGTGTGCGGAGTTGTTAAAAAAAAAATGTTGAATTCATAAATTAGATATTCTGTCTTTAAGGTCTGGAACATGTCATGTAAATCTCAAGTTTTCTTGAAAAGTCTAAAAGATCTGAGATTTTATTTAAATATACTAGATGACTATTTTGGCACTGGTGGAATGTGTTGCTTATTAATGAACAATATTAAGATTATTAATTATTGAATTTATTATCGTAACATAAATATCTCTTGCAGGATGTTTTTGAACACAGTTTTGACTTTTTCAAGGAAATAGGTCTATAAAATTAAGTATTGATCTTGACTTTCATCTTTAGTTATTGTAACTTGTTTTGGTTCAATAAATATAGTTTCAATCTGATCGGCTGAACTTCGCACAGACACTGTAGCAAGATGATTACTGTAAAATTATATATTACGTTAGACACACCCTGCACCTGCTGTTATGCCATTTGTTAGAGCAGTGTTGGGACACCCTTAATATGACCACAGTAGCACTTGGCGTAATATTTTCTCTGAACGAAGCTTTGGAGATGACCTTGTAGTTGCCCAGCGACCATTGTCTACTTGTCTACGTCTGATGAGGACATGTACAGCCATAATCAGGTGGTATTAACGTGGTTCGCTCTGAGACTACATCAGTGGGGCCCCATCATGCCTGGGGCCACCCACAAGGACCAGGTTTAGGTGTCTGGAGAGTTTCAGGTGGCATCTGCTCACTTCAAGTCATCACAAACTCATTCAGTCTGCAGTTAATGTAATCAATGGTCTTCGAGTTGGTGTTGCAGGAAATAATATTTGCGATGCAGATTCAACTGAATTATGTGTACATTAAAAAGCATTATATTTTCTTTAAAATAATTTTCTAGGTAGTGGTCCCAATTATTTGTTTCCATGTGGTGACAACGTTAATGCTGCATATTGATTTTGAGAGTGGCCACCTGCTCTGTCTTGAAGCTCCTCTGCACTTGATTCCCAAGGATTTAGGCACAAATGAAGTCTAGTATTGTTATTATTGCACTTTCAGATTTGGATGTCACACGTTTTTGAGTGACTGATATTTATTTTGAGTAATGTATCTAACTAACAGCATGATTACCTTTTTTAAATATTTGTAACAATGAATATGGTACATGATATGTTACCATTGTCAAAATAAAACATTGCTATCTCGTATGTATAATTTTGTAATTTTCATTATAAAAAGACAGTTGTACCTAATTATTAATAATAAATAATAATTTTTATTTGATTTATTAATTGATTAATTGGCATATATCTCTGTATGCTTCCAAGTAATATGAGAATTTGAATTTTGAGAAGTTGCATATTTTACTCATTATTGAATGTTTTCATTACATCCACATATTCAAAGTCTGCTTACCCTTAGCAAAAACAAACATTTCACATTAACTATTTTTTATTGATAGTTATTAATTTGTATGAGTTTATCACTTTATAATAATAAAAATTTTCTTTGGGCTGAAGATCCAACATTCTTAGGGCACTGTCAGTGTGAACGCTGCAGCTGTAGTTCAAAGAACTGCAGTGCCTCTTGGCCCATTTTAAAATTATATTTTCATACTTTTCTAACGCATTTGATTAAGGACTAAATATGATGCATGTATATATTATATTTTGCGATACAGTGTACATGTAATATTTAATTTATGGACAACGTATAACAAGTATTTTTCATTATCACTGTTCAGTTATTGAATAGAAAGTACTGCACTGCACTGCACTGCACTGCACTGCACTGCACTGCACTGCACTGCACTGCACTGCACTGCACTGCACTGCACTGCACTGCACTGCACTGCACTGCACTGCACTGCACTGCACTGCACTGCACTTTCCATCTTTCCCAGCAAAATAACATGTAAGTATAACGGGACCTGTATTGTATTGTAAATCAGGATTACAACCCTGAGTGTACAAATAACACTTAACAAATAAGGTACTGAGTTGGATGAGGGGTATTTGAAATATGCCCTGGTGTTCACCTATATATTCACTTTGTTTGATCTGTTTCTGTTCCTTCAGGAAACAGCTGCAGTTTCAGTAATAAGATATTTTTGCCTCCTTACTTTGCTGTTATCTTGAGATGCTATGAATGTGCTATAATATGCAATGAGAATCAGACCTGATATTTTTGTATTTCCAGACATTTTGGCAGGCGTCCAAGAAACCTGTAAGATCAGTGACGATGATATCAAGAATTTTCCGCATTGTCAAATCAAGATGGCCGTAAGTACAGGAATATCCCAAATTGGAAGATGTTATTTTGACGCTTTTGAATATGAAATTATTCAGTTTGAAATAAATGTTATAATCCAACAGTTTATTATGTTTAACACAGCACAGATTACATGATAACAGTTTTTTCTTTGTTGCTTCGGAAAGTTTCTATGTGCCCTTATATATAATAATGCACATGCACATGTATACATCAGTGACACTTGTGTATCGAATGTTCTCATTGGCAGATAGTGAGTTCATAAGGTCAGATCTACGATAAAATAATTTATACATGAGGTTATTAGGTAATGATAATCCTGATCATGTATTGCGAAGTGTAGGTTAGGGACTTATGTGAAAGTCAGAAGCTATGTACGTAGGTGTACCTGCTGTGAAAGGGAGCATGCATTATTCTATTTAGGATGATTTGATGTAGTAGTGCATTGTGTAGATGCAGTAAGACCTGTGTCATCATGTGATATGTCAGTCAGACACCAGGTGTCATCATGTCACCATGTCAGTGAGACACCAGGTGTCATCATGTCACCATGTCAGTGAGACACCAGGTGTCATTATGTGACATGTCAGTGAGACACCAGGTGTCATCATGTCACCATGTCAGTCAGACACCAGGTGTCATCATGTGACATGTCAGTGAGACACCAGGTGTCATCATGTCACCATGTCAGTCAGACACCAGGTGTCATCATGTGGCATGTCAGTGAGACACCAGGTGTCATCATGTCACCATGTCAGTCAGACACCAGGTGTCATCATGTGACATGTCAGTCAGACACCAGGTGTCATCATGTGACATGTCAGTGAGAGACCAGGTGTCATCATGTCACCATGTCAGTGAGACACCAGGTGTCATCATGTCGCCATGTCAGTGAGACACTAGGTGTCATCATGTGACCATGTTAGTCAGACACCAGGTGTCATCATGTGACATGTCAGTGAGACACCAGGTGTCATCATGTGACCATGTCAGTCAGACACCAGGTGTGATCATGTGACATGTCAGTCAGACACCAGGTGTCATCATGTGACCATGTCAGTGAGACACCAGGTGTCATCATGTGACCATGTCAGTGAGACACCAGGTGTCATCATGTGACCATGTCAGTGCGACACCAGGTGTCATCATGTGACCATGTCAGTGAGACACCAGGTGTCATCATGTGACCATGTCAGTGAGACACCAGGTGTCATCATGTCACATGTCAGTGATACACCAGGTGTCATCATGTGACCATGTCAGTGAGACACCAGGTGTCATCATGTGACCATGTCAGTGAGACACCAGGTGTCACTGTGTCACCATGTCAGCCAGACACCAGGTGTCATCATGTGACCATGTCAGTGAGACACCAGGTGTCATCATGTCACCATGTCAGTGAGACACCAGGTGTCATCATGTCACCATGTCAGTCAGACACCAGGTGTCATCATGTCACCATGTCAGTCAGACACCAGGTGTCATCATGTCACCATGTCAGTCAGACACCAGGTGTCAGTGAGCATCAGCGATACAATACATATACAGATTAGTCACAACAGTGTATTACCACATTATATTATATTATATTATATTATATTATATTATATTATATTATATTATATTATATTATATTATATTATATTATATTATATTATATTATATTATGCAGATAAAAAATATTAATGAGTTAAATGACATTACAAATCTAAACAATATAATAAAACCAACACTAAATTTACAAATGATAGAAAGAAGGGATACAATAACTAAACACTTACCAATAAAATATCTACATTTATGCAGGCATATTAATTTGATAATGTTCATATTATATAAATATTATATATTTTTCAGAAATAGTTTTAAAGAGTGTTAAACTGTGAACCATAGTTACAAATAATATGTATGCATGTTATTTACATATATACATATATCTGCATGCACACCTACAGAGCCAGGGTAGTGAGTGTCATGTGGTGTTTATGTGGCAGTGGATGAGAGACCACTGGAAGTCTGATGCGTGCTATGGCAAGCTGGGAGTGGACGGCTCCGAATGCTCCTTCCAAGTCTACCTCAGTGAGGTGAGTTGGTCTCTACCCTGGGTAGGTTGTCCCCTGGGTGGGTTGTCCTGTACCTCAGTAAGTTGGGTTGTCCCCTACCTCAATGAGGTAGGTTGTTCCGTGTGAGGTAGGTTGTCCTGTATCTCTGGTAGTTTTTGCCATCTCATGTCATTCTCATAACCACTAATCGCTGACTCTTTCAGAGTGAGTTGAACTTGTAAAGTTAGTTGTTGAGTTGTGTTAGATGGAATGATTGTGCCTGTAGGTGGAAAGTTTCTGTCCTCTGCTCCCGGGTCGAGTCCACAAGAATCACACGAATGGAGGCCCTCAGGTTAACCCTAAGGTGAGATATCACGTCATCGACCCACCTTTTATTGTAATAATAATAGATTTATTTATACATTAAAATCTGAAGTTACGCATTCTGTTTAGTCATATTTATAAGATAGAAATGATAAACTATAAATACTATTAATTAAGATTAAACGTTACTAAGACCTCACAAAATGAAACTGAACATCTATATTGTACACCACTGTATTAAGGGGTTCACCGTCCATCTGTCCCTTTGTCTGTGGGCCCCTGTGTAAGTTAGTTTGCATATTATATAATATGTCACTGGAATTTTGTGTGTGATTTAACAGACACATTGGAATGGTTCGTAATTTGTTTTCAAAATTTGTGCGGGATGGTTGTTGTACTGTGTAAACAAGTTGATGGAACTTGTTTAAGCCATGTTGAAAATATGATGATTCGAAGGCCCCTCATCAGTTTGATTGTAACTCGGTAGTCATAGAAATGAAACGCTGCATGCTTTTTTTATTTAGTTTTGGTGAATCTTTAAACAAAGTGTTAAAATACTTTTTACCACTATCCATATTTGTACTGTGTGGCAGACTTTATATTTAGAAATAAAAAATAAAATGGCTTAATAAAATTGTGGTTTAATGAAAGATATTTGGGCAAAATACGTGGTACATGTAATTTATAACATAATATTACATACATGAGCCTTTATGCATTTGTTAAATATGTCCTCTAATACTCATTTGCTTGGGCATGATTTTCCATAACACTGCAGGAAACACTTGCATTTTTACCTCCACCATGGAAGAATTTAACATTCACATGATTGCCATGCATTGTTTGCCACTGCTAGAAACACACTGCTGCAGTGCTGTTGTCTTGTAGGCGGTGTTCAACTATGACCTTGTGGGTCTCATGGCCAAGCTGCAGGATGTTGGAGAGCGACAGAACTATGCCTGGATCCGCACACGTATCGAGCGAATGTGGTCGAGTTGGACAGCCGCAGCTCGACGTCTGGAACAGACACAGAACATGACTGGGCGGGAACAGAAGAAGGTGGGTGCTTGTGTAGAGACACAGTCAGCTCTACACTCAGCTTGCTCATTCGTGATCACATTCAGAGTTTGCTGTCAGGGTTTTGTAAATGCTTCATTTGTCTAACAAAATAAACATTATTCTATTGTGTTTTGGAAAGAAGACAACATTTAGTTTGTTGTCTTGAATGTACTAGTGGCAGTGGACATGCCTTCATTGACCAGCTCAGTTGATTTTATCTTAATTCATTTAGTCACCAAACAATGAAAGCATGTACCAAGTACTATTCTTTGTTTCTGGTAGAACAACAGCATCACTAGTAGAAGAGTTTACAACCCACAGCTACATGTAATTACATAAGTTTGTTTCATATATTATGTGACTTTGTAAGTCTTTTAAGGATACACCACTCATTTGTGATTACAATGAAACAGTGATTGAATTGTAAATAAGGAAGGTTTAGAAGCACTGTATATGTTGAGTGCCTTACACAGTCTTCTATTTCAGCTGGTAGTTCATCTGGGGTTGCTCACAAAAGCGTCAGGGTGGAAATTTGCAGAACACGCTTCCAAGGGTATTTAATGCATACACATGTTGCATGCCTGTCACTTGTAGGGCAAGGCTTGTGAGGCTGTTATTCACCCCTGGACGTTGTGTATTTAGTTGTTATGTTGCTAGTGTAGGTACAAGTGTCCACCTGCTGGTCCACAAGTAACGCTTTGCCAGTGCATTTGTTTACAGCATTTGTTTATGAGTTTGGTGAATAATAACACTTGTGACTGCTTCCTCACCTGGTCCAAGCAGGGTTGTTGTTTGGTGAATAACAACACTTGTAACTGCTTCCTCACCTGGTCCAAGCAGTGGTCGGTGTTTGGTGAATAACAACACTTGTAACTGCTTCCTCACCTGGTCCAAGCAGGGTTGTTGTTTGGTGAATAACAACACTTGTGACTGCTTCCTCACCTGGTCCAAGCAGTGGTTGGTGTTTGGTGAATAACAACACTTGTAACTGCTTCCTCACCTGGTCCAAGCAGGGTTGTTGTTTGGTGAATAACAACACTTGTGACTGCTTCCTCACCTGGTCCAAGCAGTGGTCGGTGTTTGGTGAATAACAACACTTGTGACTGCTTCCTCACCTGGTCCAAGCAGTGGTCGGTGTTTGGTGAATCTGTGTGTCGTGTTAGTTTAACAAAGTGTACACTTGTTTAAAAGATCAAACAGTTTCGTTTTAGTTGTCCAGCCAGACTTGATTTGTTTTGGATCCCCCTGCAACAGATGGCAACAGTTAATTTGTAAATCTGTGATACTTCTCTCCAGAGGCCTTGAAAGGGTATCCATGTCATTGGTCATTACACAGAGGTTTGATTTTTACTTGGAGTTTGTGTAACTACAGGGTGGTGTTTGTATATGTTGTCAGAAATTAACTTTCTTTGGAGCATATCTTTTGAAACACTTATAGTTGAATATTTGCAAACCAGCCACAATTATTTAATGGAAATCCCTCCCTTTTACATATCTGTAGATATCAAAATAGCTGATCAAAATACATGTAACATATTTCTATGGTTTACCTGCAGCATTCCTGATGCATCTAATAAATATACCTGCCTCCAGCCACGTCTGTGGGTTAGGTTGTCATAATCACCATTAGTCCCCATCCAATGTTACACTGTGGTCAACCAACATGCTTTATCACAGTTGTTTTCATTTGATGCCAAAAATGTGAGAGCAGGATACAGTCATATTTGTCACGTGCTCCAACAGTCCACATTGTGTGTGTAGGGAAGGGACTGAAGGGACTGAAGGGAGTACACTTGATTGTTGTTGATGGTAGTGGATGTAGGCACCCCCTGGTGTTCAGTGTTGACATTAGCAGATGAATGTGCCACCTGGTGTTTACTGATGATGTTAGTTTTATTGTTTAGATTATTTGTTAATTGTCCCACTAAGTTTTCACTGTCCATTTTAGTGAACGAATGCTCTTCACTGATGTTACTGTTAGTGAATGCTCACTGTTGATGTTAGTGAATGCTCTTCACTGATGTTAGTGAATGCTCACTGTTGATGTTAGTGAATGCTCTTCACTGATGTTAGTGAATGCTCACTGTTGATGTTAGTGAATGCTCTTCACTGATGTTAGTGAATGCTCACTGTTGATGTTAGTGAATGCTCTCCATTGATATTAGTGAATGTTCACTGTTGATGTTAGTAAATGAATGCTCATTGTTGATGTTAGTGACCATTGTTGGTGTTAGTGGTGTGTCTTTGTTTCTTGTAGATATTGCTTCACCTAGGGCTTCTATCTAAAAAGAGTGGCTTCAAAATTATGGAATCCACGGATAAGGGTAGGCAGCTACTAGACACATGCTTGCGCCTGCTCCTAAATGCTTGCATGCTGCATGACGAAATGTTAATTTGTCTTCATTGTATACCTTTCCTGCAATGTTGAACCATTACCAAAGCTTTTGGTGGTGGTCAGGGAAATGTTGTTTAATTTGTTTAGAGACAGGAAAAGCAAACAACTGAACTAATTAATACTGAGCTATGTGTACAAGTAAACTTGATTTAAATGTGTTCTATTTTGTAATCGTAATATTGTTACTTAGGAGTTTAAATGTACCAGTACAAGAGTAGAATGTCATAAGTAACTTTCATCCAGTTAGTTTTATTGCTCTACAAACACTGTCTTTAAATGTGGTGTGTTGGTATGTTGGTAGGAAGTCAGTTAGAGTGGGTGTTGACAGAAGGTCCTCCAGGTGTGTCGTGTAATGTGTTGGTGTGTTGGCAGGAGACCATTTTGGTGTGCTACAGAAGATCATCTGGGTGTACATCATGTATTGGTGTGTTGACAAGTCCTTTGGGTGTGTAGTGTGATGTGTTGGTATGTTGGCAGGAGGTCATCTGGCCATGTAGTGTTGATGCGTTGGTGTGTTGGTAGGAGGTCCTCTATATGTGCAGTGTTGATGTGTTGACAAGTTTTCTGGGTGTGTAGTGTAATGTGTTGGTGTGTTAACAAGTCCTCAGAGTGTGTAGTTTGGTGTGTTGACAGGAGGTCTTCTGGGTGGGTAGTGTTGGTGTGTTGATGCATTGACAGGAGGTCCTCTTGACAAGTGTGTAATGTTGATATGTTGGTGTGTTGACAGATCTTCTGGGTGTGTAGTGTTGATGCATTGGCAGGAGGTCCTCTGGGTGTATAGTGTTGATATGTTGATGTGTTGGCACGAGGTCCTCTGAGTATGTAGTGTTGATGTGTTGACAGATCCTCTGGGTGTGTAGTGTTGATGTGTTGGTGTGTTGGCAGGAGGTCCTCTGAGTGTGTAGTGTTGATGTATTGACAGATCCTCTGGGTGTGTAGTGTTGATGTGTTGACAGATCCTCTGGCTGTGTAGTGTTGATGTGTGGATGTGTTGGCAGGATGTCCTCTGGGTGTGTAGTGTTGATGTGTGGATGTGTTGGCAGGAGGTCCTCTGGGTGAGTTGGTCCAGTGGAGTGACATCCTGGCCACTCTCTACATCCTGGGACATGATGTTGTTGTTACCAGTGAAGTCGAGCAACTCGCATCGTAAGTTATCTAACTGGGTGTTGTTGAACGTATCAGTGTCATACAAAGTTCACATTTGTGTTGCTACACAACAGTTGTGACACAGCCACAGCAGTACAGCCGCAGTTAGACTGCTGTTGCTTTACTGTCACAATTATAATATCTCCACTAGTCATCCCTGTTGATTACTCTACTGGTTAATGACTCATCCTGTCCCGTGCTGGCCAGTCAGGCAAGAGTGCCTGTATGGAGAGACATGAGTCAGACTCGAACTGACACAGTCATGTTGTACTCCCACTTGCCTGCCTGGCCACACATAATCACACGTGAACATGCGGGAGCACACATGACTATACACAAACAGATACAGCTTGAAGAAAACATTCCTCTCATTAATAGTGCTTGCTAGATTCTCTTTTTCACTTGTCATATTTTATGAAAGATGGAACATGTAACGTTTGTGATATGCAAGTGATTTGTGAAAATATTTTGTACTGTTTTAATTACAAAACATTTAAGAATCTCTGACATATTACAACAAAATATCCTTCAAAACTACTTAAATACGACTGCTAAATGCCATAGAAAGCAACTCGATTAATTTGTTATGCGGAAACAAACCACACACAGTGACAGGGAATATTGCTATCAGCCACATGTCTCTACTACCAGTTGTGGTAATGATGTGATAATGCTTTCTCCCTCAGGTTGATCAATGGTCTTCCGACAGCGTTTTCTTCCTGTCAGGTGCGCACAAGTATTCCTGTCGACCTCATGTTCACTGATATAGTTGGTCTCATACAATTCAAACGCAAGGTCAAGAATGGATACGGCAAGTTCAGGTATGCAATAAAACAACCACACTTACATATTGGTTCGGAGTAACTCTTACTGCAGTTTGATTTTTAAAATAGCACAGTTATGAAGTATAGCTACCTTTTGTTGAGGGAGGGTGTTTAAACAGTTTTAATTGTTCCAAAGAATGTTCATCTTGAAAAGTTAATAATTTAGTGCTAGCGAAAGACAACTAAAAGTGGATTTTTCCTGGTAGAGTTCATATAAAATAACTGCTAAATATGTCCCACCTTAAAAGCAGGCAGATGATTGGTTTGGTGATTTGGGTTCTTTGCCATCGATAATGTATGATATACGCAAGGCAATCATGTCTCACATATGTATATCGTTTGTATGAAAGCATTATAAAAAAGAGACGTCGACAGTACTAAAAATCCAGTCTGACAAAATAGAAATATTAGTTTCTTATAACACTGGATGTTCTGTGACACTGATGTGCTATTGACTTGTGGCCAGTGGTTGTAACTTGCTGACAGCCATGTTGTGTTCTCCTGTTACCTGAAGTCCTGGGTGAGGATGTCCTTTATGTGGGGCCTTCATTTTGCTCTCAATTTTTGCTTGTCTAATCTGTTCACTTGTGCCAGTCTTCTCACCCAGTACCTTTTGCTAACTAGGATTTCTCTGGTAGTTTCCATCATCACCGTGGTCTCGTGGCCATCTAGTTACGCTCGTGTTATGCACATATTAAGCACATTTATTTTGAGTATCCATGATGTACATTATGATGACAACATTAAAATGTGACTTATGCATGTTATAGTTATAGTAGTCTTGAGAAATCTTTATGATTACGCCTAGGCATTGGAAGGCAATTACTCCTTCTCTATGTTATGTTAGTTAGACAATCCAGTAATTAAGTTTAGGAAAAGTGTAGGACATTGGACTCTCGCTATAAGGTGCATGGTCATTGGTGGTCAGTAAACTGTTCCGTGCATCCAGTGTTCCTGGTGTCCATGGGTCTGTGCTACAACAAATGGGAATGTCAAAGTGATTCCTGTTGTATAGAGTTCCTCATATCAGGTGTGCTTATAGCGAGAGGCCTCTGTGAGCATTCAGTGTAGCTCTAAGTGTTTCTTCTGCATTTAAGATATTTTGCTGTCCACATGCACTTGTATCTTACATGGTTATGTTCAGTTGTGTTGTCAACCATGGATATTAAACTATGTTTTGACTAAATATAAATATGGCATAATGTATATTTATAATTATGATGTTACCAAAAGTGTCTTTAAGACATGCTGTTTAACTCTTTATACCTAAATGCCCAGTATTTCTCACACTTTAACCAGTGTTTGTTATCAAGCAAGTAAAGCTTTGCAATTAAATGTAATACGTTTCAGGGTAAATTAGGTACTCATTTGTTTGAATTTGCTTATGTTTTTGTATGAATAATTTCAGCTGTCTTCTGCGAATCATCGACTCCTTTGGTACTGAGCCTGCCTTCAACTTCATGCCCTTCGCCAAGCATCACTCCAAGAGCCAGTGGGGCAGTCACAACCTCCACCCACAGCAGTTCTTTACCATGTTCCGTGAGTATCATTCTAACCCAGTTACTGTACATTAGGTAACAATTTCTTGCAGTCTTTGGGGTGACTGTATAAGTTAAGATATGAGGGCTGTTTGGACATCACCACATACACAGGGAAGCAGCCTGCCACCAGAGGGCGGCACATGTTGAAGCAAGTTGCTGCAGGTGTGATTGTTTACCTCAAGGCTCAAACAAGGTTTTGTTGGGGGAGGAGGAGTTGAACAAATACTAAATGTAAAATGTTTTTAATTTGTGAACTTCTGACAACATCCTGTGTCCACCTGTGACTTGCCTGACACAAGGACACGACCTCTGTGTGTGGACACGACCTCTGGGTATGGACATGACCTCTGTGTGTGTGGACATGACCTCTGTGTGTGGACATGACCTCTGTGTGTGTGGACATGACCTCTGTGTGTGTGTGTGTGGACACGACCTCTGTGTGTGTGGACACTACCTCTGTGTGTGTGGACACGACCTCTGTGTGTGTGGACATGACCTCTGTGTGTGTGGACACGACCTCTGTGTGTTTGGATATGACCTCTGTGTGTGGACATGACCTCTGTGTGTGTGGACATGACCTCTTTGTGTTTCGATATGACCTCTGTGTGTGGACATGACCTCTGTGTGTGTGTGTGTGGACACGACCTCTGTGTTTGGATATGACCTCTGTGTGTGTGGACATGACCTCTGTGTGTGTGTGTGTGGACATGACCTCTGTGTGTGTGGACACGACCTCTGTGTGTGTGGACACGTCCTCTGTGTGGGTGGACACGACCTCTGTGTGTGTGGACATGACCTCTGTGTGTGTGTGTGTGGACATGACCTCTGTGTGTGTGGACACGACCTCTGTGTGTGTGGACATGTCCTCTGTGTGTGTGGACACGACCTCTGTGTGTGTGGACATGACCTATGTGTGTGTGGACATGACCTCTGTGTGTGTGTGTGGACATGACCTCTGTGTGTGTGGGCACGACCTCTGTGTGTTTGGTCATGACCTCTATGTGTGTGGACACGACCTATGTGTGTGTGGACATGACCTCTGTGTGTGTGGACACAACCTCTGTGTGTGTGTTTGGATACGACCTCTGTGTGTGTGGACATGACCTCTGTGTGTGTGGAAATTACTTCTGTGTGTGTGGACATGACCTCTGTGTGTGTGTGGACACGACCTCTGTGTGTGTGGACATGACCTCTGTGTGTGTGGACATGACCTCTGAGTGTTCACAGACAGCAGAAGTCTTCTTACACTCACAGTTGTCTAGGCATGTTAAAGTTTCAATTTGTCCAGTTGTTGTGAAGCAGCGACAACACTCGTTGTGTTGTGTGCCAGTCGTACAGCTAGTGTTGTTGTTTGTAGCTCACAGCCCTGACAACTCCTTCATGGGTTTTGTTGTTGTTTGTAGCTCACAGCCCTGACAACTCCTTCATGGGTTTTGTTGTTGCTTGTAGCTCACAGCCCTGACAACTCCTTCATGGGTTTTGTTGTTGTTTGTAGCTCACAGCCCTGACAACTCCTTCATGGGTTTTGTTGTTGTTTGTAGCTCACAGCCCTGACAACTCCTTCATGGGTTTTGTTGTTGTTTGTAGCTCACAACCCGGACAACTCCTTCATGGGTTTTGTTGTTGTTTGTAGCTCACAGCCCTGACAACTCCTTCATGGGTTTTGTTGTTGTTTGTAGCTCACAGCCCTGACAACTCCTTCATGGGTTTTGTTGTTGTTTGTAGCTCACAGCCCTGACAACTCCTTCATGGGTTTTGTTGTTGTTTGTAGCTCACAGCCCTGACAACTCCTTCATGGGGTTTGTTGTTGAGCAGCATCTGCTGCAGGCGAAGGCTGCCAGTGTCCAGCGCAAGAACCAGGCGGTGGTCTACGGCAAGGCCCTCTACATGTGGCAGGTAGCCAGGCCTCATCCCTCTTTACTCACGAGTAACATTCCGACGTCAGCGCTCTCCTGCCCTTTGACATCTGATGTGATCTTTGACAGCTCTCTCCCACTGTCACTGTTCATGTCTCTCTCTCTGGGGATTTAACCAGACTCAAGTGTGCAAGGTTAATAACAGCAACATTATTGGAAGGTGATGAAAAATTGAAAATTATGTAAAATATTGATTATGTTGGTTGTGATGTCCCTGGGACATGTCACTGACTCTGTTCATTCCTCCACTTCATTTTCTAACACCAACTTCTCTCCTCCAAGTTTTCTTTGTTACATTCTCTTCACTTACCAGATATGCCATCTGAACAAAGCTGTTTTAATTTTCACGTTTTTTTTCTGGCAAACCCTCATCATTTATAGCTGCCGTTTTTTATATTTCGAAGCACTAGTGATTTTACTGGCCAATGCGGAACCCTGTGTATACCTTGTCTAGAAGAATATTTAGAAATGTGTGTTTTGTTTAGGGCAAGGAGTCGTACTTGAACACCTTCAAGGACCTGCTTGAGGTGCATGGCACAGTGTTTGTGAACAAACCCAGTGACAACATCTTGCCGCCATTTGTACACAATCATGGCATTCTGAAGGGGCCCAAGCTACAGCAGTTACTGAGAGAGTCAAAGGTAGAGAAGTGCAGTGTGACACCCAACTACTGACCACTGACCACTGACTAGTGACCACTGTTGTCACATAAGAGCACTGTGAGGTTTCCTGGTCTTCTTAGACCTCTAAGCCTGAAACGTTGAGCACTTTTGTGCACATGTTTTGTCATACGTGAAGCTAATGGCAAGAAACTCTTTACTAATTAAATTCTTGCCCAATAGTCAATTCAAGTATTTTTTTTAAATTGACTTTTCACTTTCACACATTTCTGTGTTGAACTTGATTTTTGTTGCTCACTCAAAAACCATATCACCAGAAGATTTAGTCTGATTTAGGCTAAATGTTGATTTGGCAATCAGATCGGGTTATGTACCAGCTATAATGACCAAAATAAATTAATTTACTCATTTAAAAAATATGAACCAACTGTGGATATTACTTGTCACCCTTGTAAGACATGTTTCTGTTGTTTCCAGGTGTTTGTGGGTCTTGGATTCCCCTATGAGGGTCCAGGTCCCCTAGAGGCCATCGCCCAGGGGTGTGTCTTCATCAACCCTCGGTTTAGCCCTCCACATAGCAGTCACAATGTCAAGTTCTTCAAAGGCAAACCAACGCGGCGTTCTGTAAGCTTCATAGAAACAACTGTCAAACAGTTGCTTTGGCTACATATTGTTCTAGTTTGTGTGTAAATTATGAGTAGATCACAGAAGGTTTTTGACAAAATATAGTGCATGTATAACTGGTGTCCTCATGGTGTTTATTTGTGTTGTGTGAAGTGTCAGCATTTACCAATGCTTACAATATTTGTGAATGAGGGGGAGACAAAGACAGGGGAGAGACATTGATGACGGATGACAATGATTGGGGGACACAATGATGAGGGACACAGTGATTGGGGAACACAATGATCGGGGACGCAATGATTGGGGGACATAATGGCAGGGGACACAATGATAGGGGGACACAATGATTGGAGACACAATGATTGGTGGGCACAATGCTCGGGGATACAATGATTGGGGGACACAGTGATTGGGGACAAAATGAAGGGTGACACAATGACGGGGGGCTAGGTTATCCATCTTTGATTAGAAGTACTGTATTACCGGTAGTTAAAATTCTATCCATCGCCATAACGTTTGTTGGTACACTAACAGTGTGATGGCCCTTTAATGTCACATAGTTGACTTGGTGCTTCTTATTTGTTTATAATCTGTATATTTGTATTATTATTCTTATTCATTTCTGTTGCCTACGACTCATGCAAGCATCCCATGGTACATGTGTGTTGACAAATTCATACTCTAATTCCAAGGTCTTCATTTACATCTGTTCTTTCCTCACCAGCTGGCGAGCCAGCACCCATACGCCGAAGACTTCATTGGCATGCCCCACGTGTATACGATCAATATTGATAATGCAACTGAAGTACAGATTGCCGTGAAGAAAGCTATTGCTGCTGTTGATGCCGGTGAGGTAGGTCACATTGTGGAGTGCAGCTGTACTTACTGACTTATGCCTGTCCCTACTCGATGCCTGGTCGACTCTGCTAGAGGGCAGCACTGTAGTCATAATCCATCATGACTAGGCAAATTTTCTTCGGTGTTCATTGGTGTTGTTTCTACTAAATGCTTAGATATACCAGACCATTGAGTTCACTAAGGCAGTATCTTCCAGTCTAGCTTGGCATACGGTGTCATTTGTGACACTAATTAATCTTGTAGGACACTTTGGGAATTGTGCATGTTTTGTTGTAAATATCATTAATGTTTTAAACAGATGTTCTTGGAATTCAGAATGCTAAAAATTCCAGGATTGCTCCTTGAATAATACAAGTCTTCGTACATTGAATAACTTACATGTCATAATGAAACTATTTTCATACATATAATGTTGTATAAGGATGTGATATAATGACAGAGGGTGTTGCAACATTGTGTCTGTTATTGCAGGTACAACCCTACATGCCATATGAGTTCACGGAAGAGGGCATGTTACAACGGGTGAACACTTACATCAGTCACCAGGACTTCTGCACCCAGCTGAGGTCTCCGTGGGTGCCCCGGGAGTCAGTTCAGTTTGTCCTGTCCCGGGCCGGCCAGTCATGCCAGAATGCCTGTATGGATAAACGTGAGTCACACACTCACACTACAGTCAGGTTTTATTCCCGCTCACCCACATGTTCAGACATAAGCACATGTGAACATGCGGAAACACACATGACTATATTCACACACAAATTAGTGCACATGATTACCATTATGACATACAAATAACTTGCATGCATGCACGCATGCATGCACACAGACACATGCATGCGCGTGCACAAAACACACACAAACTCGGCCAGTGATTTCTATATCTATTCTAGGTATGATCTGTAAGTTGGTGTGAACCAGAGATCTCTTCTCTGTGTCTGCACTTCAGTGATCTCTGCATTTGTTCCAAACAAGATCTGTACTTTTGAGGTTGTTATATCTGTTGCAGACAGGATCTGTGCTTTTGTGATCTTTATGAGTTCTGAACAGGGCTACTCTATGTCTGTTGCAGGCAGGATCTGTACTTCTGTCGTCTCTGTCTGTTGCAGGCAGGATCTGTACTTCTGTCGTCTCTGTCTGTTACAGGCAGGATCTGTACTTCTGTCGTCTCTGTCTGTTGCAGGCAGGATCTGTACTTCTGTCGTCTCTGTCTGTTACAGGCAGGATCTGTACTTCTGTCGACTCTGTCTGTTGCAGGCAGGATCTGTACTTCTGTCGTCACTGTCTGTTGCAGGCAGGATCTGTACTTCTGTCGTCTCTGTCTGTTGCAGGCAGGATCAGTACTTCTGTCGTCTCTGTCTGTTGCAGGCAGGATCTGTACTTCTGTCGTCTCTGTCTGTTGCAGGCAGGATCTGTACTTCTGTCGTCTCTGTCTGTTGCAGGCAGGATCTGTACTTTTGTCGTCTCTGTCTGTTGCAAGCAGGATCTGTACTTCTGTCGTCTCTGTCTGTTGCAGGCAGGATCTGTACTTCTGTCGTCTCTGTCTGTTGCAGGCAGGATCTGTACTTTTGTCGTCTCTGTCTGTTGCAGGCAGGATCTGTACTTCTGTCGTCTCTGTCTGTTGCAGGCAGGATCTGTACTTCTGTCGTCTCTGTCTGTTGCAGGCAGGATCTGTACTTTTGTCGTCTCTGTCTGTTGCAGGCAGGATCTGTACTTCTGTCGTCTCTGTCTGTTGCAGGCAGGATCTGTACTTCTGTCGTCTCTGTCTGTTGCAGGCAGGATCTGTACTTTTGTCGTCTCTGTCTGTTGCAGGCAGGATCTGTACTTCTGTCGTCTCTGTCTGTTGCAGGCAGGATCTGTGAGCCGTCGTACTTCAATGAACTCAACAACCAGGCGGTGTTAGAAAAGCACATTGGTAAGACGTGTGGGTCTGTGATGTACATTGAGGACATCTTCTACCCCGCCTACCTGGCCACCAAGCACGAGTGCCTCCTGCAGCAGCAGCCGATGCTGTTCAGTTGTGTTGGGGAGCGCCCTGACGTCATGCGACTGTGTCCATGTCGAGACTTCATCAAAGGGCAGATGGCGTTATGTCAGCGGTGTCTATGACGTCACACGGAATACAAGTTTTAGTCTCAGGGTATCAGTGACTCTGGTGACAGTGTCAGTCATGTTGGTGACATGTCATGATGTATTGGTATATTTAATGAGACAAAGGGACACTGTTCATGACACTGGTCATAATGTCAGTCATGTCAGTGACATGTCATAATATTTAGCAAGCCAGCATGTGACAAAGTTCATGGGTCACGACAGTGCAATATTGTCACAATTACACATTGCGTTCTGTTGCAGGTGTGTCCTGTGTCATGTTGAGCTACAGTCGGTCAATGTTCTTGACCTTTACACATTCGAATGGGGATTGTAAAATTTCACATTTATCCGAAATCCGAAGCAACACCCATCTATAGGGATGTTGTCAGGTATAAAATGAACCTGTGATTTTGGTGTGTGGTCCAACGTGAATGCTTGGTGCTAGTTGGGTTAATGAGTAAAGGTATGTGATATTTATGTAGTTTCTGAGTAAGTTATAAGTGAGCACAGCATTAAATGATGGCTCACGAATGGCTGAGATACTACCATTCATCCTGTTGGTCAGCGTTGATGGAGTACAACATACAAAAAAATCTTGTTACTTGATATTGTTTGATAATGTAATTTGCAAAGAAATAATGTGATTCTTTGTGTGACATATCTATTTAATGAAGCGTGTGTGTAGTATTGATGGTGGATGGTACAGTCAGGGTTAATTATATACTTTTGTCGTTCTGACCGTTGCTGCTGTTTTTTATTTATTTGAATCAAAATGACCTTGATAACAGTTGCATAAAGAAATGTATGTTAGCCATATTTTGTTCTGCTGTGGTTGCTACACAATCGTGTACTTCTAGTTGGTCCTGCAAATATTAGTGCAGCCTTATTGTGTGAATATAATTTGTTACCCCAACATTCCATGTGCACTCCAGAAGGAACCGGCTTACTTTGTGGAGGCAGCTGGAAAGTTTGGTAGCAATATTCCTGTACACTGCAAATTGAAACACACAATACAAATACAAAAAATATGTATAGATAAGTATAGATAATACATATCCATATATATAATATATATATGTATATGTGTATATATATACACACACACACACACACACACACACACACACACACACACACACACACACACACACACACACACACACACACACACATGCACACATTTTGTATACATTGACAGTTAAAAAAGCAAAAGCAATTATCTTTTGCATCGGTGATTATTGCAGTATAATTGCAAAATGGTCATGTTTGCATACTAGATAAGTACACCACATATTATTGACAACAAATATTATTGTTTGGAAATTCTATTCTTGTGAAATGATCACAAGTTTTTTATCATTGCTGTCCTGATTAGTGAGGGGACCATAAGCTATAGTGTTCATATTTTTATGAGATTGCTGTGATAGGTGTGGTACTAGTTTTGCTTGTCACTGTATATATGTGTACATTTACACTACATAGTGGACAGGGTGAACTAACACTAACAGGTGAGGCCGAGGGTCACCACAATTCTTAAACAGCTTTATCACATTTGTTGTCAAGAAATCATGGGGCCAGAATATCAGGGATGGAATGTTGGACAGCTCCATGCCCGGGGTAGTTGTGATGACCATGTTATAAGCAGGTCCTACATGGTTGCTGGGCAACATGTCAGTGGGTGGCACATTATTGCTGGTAGCTGGATGATAAATTATGACATTTCTGTTTTTTTTTTAGGTAATGTTTCATGTAACGGTGCTTTTTCCAATGTAGCATATCAAAACAGTTTACACCTGTACATTGTTCTTAAGGGGACAAGCACACTAGAATTTACTTTTTTCTCACGAATTTCCATTTTCAGCACATTTCACTAATACAACATCTTAACTTCAACTTCTAATTCACAAATGTTCATATTTATGTGTCTGTACGTGAAATAAATGCTTTATTTGATCACCAGTGTTGATTATAGTTCCTTTGTCTTACTAACCAGAAATTAGGCGTAATTTACGCCTTAGTATCAGGTAGTTTGCCATGCTGGAAGCAATCCATGTATGATACCTATTTTAGACCTTTCTCCCACCTATAAGATGGGTTTATCCCTGGTGGGAAATAATAATTAGTATGCAGGCAATCAGTGTAGAACATGATCCCCTTCCATAATGAAATTTCCTTATATGGTTTGCTGCTCTGGACATCCACACTCTCGATTCTGATTGGCCAACACTGACCTTTGGATAATAAAAATTCCTCTTGACAATATATAGACACATGTATGTACAATACATGTACATTACATGTACCATGTTGTAGCACCATGCATTGTTTCTGAATTTGCTCACATAAAGGGTCCCAAAATATAAATGGCTTCAAATTTTAACCCACACCTAATTCCCGCCAAGTTTTCGTTCTCTAGCTTAAAAATTAAAATAGTTCCGCAGCACTTATCCTCTTATGCATAGTTCTCAATTTCAATTGTTTAATTTGAATGTCATGTTTACGTTGCATATTTATTTCTACAGTAAAAATTGCTGACTAAATAATTTTCAATAAAGCTTGCATCATATAGGGGAAGTAGGGGCATGTCCGCACACTGTGGCATGTCTGCACACCTTATCTGGTTAGTGGAATCATGCTAAGCGGCATCGCCTGACCCCCAAATCAACCATGTGCATATACTTTTTGAGAGAAGTGAATAAGTAAAAAAGTTATGACATAACATTTTATTTTCGTAAAAACTGATGTAATTTTACTCATGCTGTTATGTGTATTACATTAACTGTAAGACGTGCATATAAATTGTCTTTCATAATTCCATATTGCATTTTGATGTTTTATGATGTGTGAAATAAAGGATACTTTCATAAGCAGCATTTTCGCGCAATTCAGAATTGTTCACCTGTTGGTTGCTTGGGGCATGTTCGCACAGGCCTATGCGGTCATGCCCCATCCGCTGTGCAGACGTATTTTGTGCATCGGTGCTTATAATATTATGTAGTCTACTTAGATACATATCTAGATACTTCACTTGCTTACCACGAATATTATAGGAAATTTTGATGTGAGAGAGTATATAATGATTATTATATAATTATTTAATATTATCACACTTTTATATAATTCATCACTTCATCAATGTGTAATAGGCTATATCGTGTTGACGGCACATTGTGTGTATCTTTAAGTACGTTGAATAAATAAAGCTTAATTGATCATTGCTCACAGACTAAAATAACCAAGATGAAAAATGATATATAATCTATAACATAGAACTTTGCCCATATACGTTAGTCCATATAATAAATAAGAGTTTTTAGTTTGATTTTGCGCTTTACGAGACCATGCTGTTTTAGCTAGAAGGCTTTAGACAAGCTGGGTTGCAAACTTTGAATTTCCTCGTTACAAAATCATGCTGTTGCTTGCTTTTACTCTCAAGGAGGAATAAACGTGGACTATGATTCAAGGCCACTGTATTTACTAAACTTTAATTATATATGAAAACTTGAAACCGTTGATTTGTGTTATATATAGTCAGCTATGTGAGACCAGCTGTTGCTTCGCCATTCCTGGGGCATAACCGCACACAGTGTGCGGCTATGTCCTGTACCTTGGGGCATGTCCACACAAAGCTATGCCTCTACATTTGACCAAATATTTAAATATCTGATAGGATATGCAATTTTTTAACTAACTAACAACAAAGTATAATATGATTGCTCATTCTGAACACTTAATATCACCCTCTTAGCACACACAGTGCATTATCTATAGCGTGCTTCACCTTAAGTGTGCGGACATGCCCCTATACTTCCCCTACACCCCTGTATGTTAAATCAGCACATCCCAGCGTGTCAAACCATTGATGTCCGATGCTCCTTGATCACTGCTCAGTCTAACAGTTCCAATTAAGCATGCTTAATCACGTTCTGGTTTGACTATTTGCCAAACATTTGAATTGGATTTGTGTTTAACAAAGTAAGCAATATTGAGCTGCTAGATTTCTCTGTCACAGTAAAATGGGTATAAAAGTTGGTGTGATGTCTTTGTCAATTTGGTGTCCCTTAATTAGATGCTATGCATGGTTCCTCATGTTTATGTATAGTGTGTGGATGTAGGATGTAAGTTTTGTATCATCCCATTAGCTAGCCCCTATATAGCTGTCCCAGTAGCCCCCCACTGAGTCGTGATATAATTGAGTGCCCCCCTCCCGAGACATTTATATACGTATATATGGTAGTGTGTCAGTGAAATGTTGTCTGTCCATGCAAAGTAAAGGGTCTACTAATTATAAAAGAAACCAGTTATACTTGTTAAATTGTTACATTGGCAGAGATGCTTTTTGTACACTTCAGGATACATTTCCTAGGAGACTGATAGAAAAACACACATGATTTCATGATTCATTGTGCAAAACACACTAGCTGAGGACAATTTAACAGTAAGTACACAATAAGAGTGACACAATAAATATTGATCCTCAGATTCCAGTGCCACATGATCCATTCGGATTGATGGCTGTGTGGGAAGTCCGTCACTTCACATCAAGATCTTTCACACATCAGCTTAGTGTATGTTTATTTCTGGTTCCCTCTGTTTTTTCTGGCAACGAGTGGATGTCCACAGCTAGGGTGAATAATGCCATGGTAGTCGTTGTTCTATATGAACCAAAAGCTAGCTGTGACCATATAATTAATATATATGCAGTGCCTCATATGAATCTTATTTATGAGTTTGTCAACATTCGTGTAATGTTGTTAACTTCCATGTGAAGTACAATCCATTCAACAAAAACCTTGCCTTGCCTTGCCTATCCCGTAGTCTCAGTGGACCATTGGGGCACCACAGATGACTTGGCAACCAGCTCCCTCCACTCCTCTCGTCTCTCGGCTTTCCTCATGGCGGCGCCCAGTGTCAAGCCCGTCCATTCCGGGATGTTGTCTTCCCATCTCTTTCTCTGCCTGCCTCGTCTTCTCCCTCCTTGGACCGTACCTTGCATGACCGTCTTGGCAAGCCCTGTTGATCTTGTTATGTGGCCGTACCATCTCAGTTTTCGTTGTTTGACTGTGGTCAGGAGGTCTTCGTGAGGTCCAATGGCTTGTCGAGTTCTGTTTCGGACCTCTTCGTTGGTGATGTGTTCTCTGTGCGTGATGCCGAGGAGTTTTCTGAGGCATCTCATCTCCATGGCCTGTATCCTTTTCTCGTTTCCTGCTGTTAATGTCCAAGACTCACAGGCGTACAGGAATATGGACATGACTAGGGAGCGCATCAGTCTGATCTTTGAGCTGAGCGCTATATTCCTGTCATTCCAAATGGTCTTGAGTTTGGCGAGTGCTGCTGTGGCCTGGGCAATCCTGGCGAGAATTTCAGGTTTAGATCCTTCATCTGTAATGATTGCTCCCAGATATTTGAATTGGTTGACGCAATCTAGTTTCTCGCCGTTGACCCTGATGTCAGTGCTGAAGCCATTGGTGTTGTTGGTCATCAGTTTGGTCTTTTCTGCATTGATCTGCATGCCGAAGGCTGTAGAAGTCTTATCAATTCGCTCCACCAAGTCAGCTAGCTCGTCTTCCCTTCCTGCCAGGCCGTCTATGTCGTCGGCAAAACGCAAGTTTGTGATATTTCTGCCACCAATGCTGACTGTCCCTTCATGGTCGTTCAGTGCGTCAGTCATAATTCTCTCCAAGAAGATGTTGAAGAGGGTGGGGGAGAGCACACAGCCTTGTCTTACTCCGACGGTGGTTCTGAACCAGTCCCCTATGCTGTTGTTAAGGTAGACTGCGCTGGTGGCCTTTTCATAGAGGTTCTGTATCATTCTGATCAGGTTGGCGTTGATGTTGAAATGCTTCATGGTGGCCCATAGTGCTGCATGCCATACCCTGTCGAATGCCTTCTTGAAGTCAATGAAGACGTGATAGAGGTCTTGCTGGTGTTGGAGGTACTTCTCGCACAGTACCCTAAGGTTGAAGATCTGCTCTGTTGTGCTGCGTCCTGGTCTGAAGCCAGCTTGTTCCTCTGCAATGATCTTTTCCGCTTGCGGCTTCAGTCGGTTCAGCAAGATTTTCAGCATAACTTTGCTCGGGTGGCTGATGAGGCTGATGGTACGATAATTCTGGCATAGCTGTAGGTTGCCTTTCTTGGGGAGGGTGATGATGAGAGATTGGGTCCACGGCGTGGGCCACTCCCCTGTCTGCCAGATCTTGTTGCAGATATATAGTCAGTAGGGCGCTTATCATGGCTTCTCCCCCTGCCTGCACCAGCTCTGCTGGGACGTTGTCCGCTCCTGCTGACTTCCCCTTCTTGAGCGATTTCACCGCTGCTTCCACTTCTTTGCGAAGGATGGGGTAGTTGTCGTTGTCGGTTGCTGGAGGGACGTTTAGTACTTCTGGGTCTCCTGTGGCTCTGTAGTTGTACTGCTCGGAGCAGTACTCGGACCACCTCTTTAGGATTTCCTGTTCTTCAGTCAGACATTTTCCATCCTTGTCCTGTATGGTGGTGGTTCAACAAAAACATCTATTTAAAAATAAATTAAGAATATTTTAATGACTCAAATGAAAGTTGTTTTTTTATTTATCTAGTTTTTATTAATTTATTTATATATTATTAATTATTCACTGTAGCCAGTTCTTACATGTTCATGTGATTTGCTTGAATGAATTATTTATTTTATGTGTTATTAAATTCTCTAGAGGTCCAGCTAGGCCTAGGCCTAATCCTAAGCCATTCGAAGGACGTCAAATCGTTATAATTTGACAACGAAAATGGCGCCAAATTGTTAGTGGTGTTGTTATGCGACGTTTTATTGGAGAAAGTGCTTTCTCACGTGATTACGCTCCAGCAATCAGAAACCACGT
This sequence comes from Oasisia sp. SBJ-2009, assembly GCA_964017155.1. Lineage (NCBI taxonomy): Eukaryota > Metazoa > Annelida > Polychaeta > Sabellida > Siboglinidae > Oasisia > Oasisia sp. SBJ-2009. Next base: position 35,957,305 of record OZ024857.1, on the reverse strand, counting down.
TCAAAAATCGTCCATTTTGTCACCATATTCCTCGTGTGGCTACGGAAACGAGTGTTCCATCAAACATTTGTAAGTGACTTTACATTGCCATACATTTATGATCCTTCTGTAGCTCGACTGTTATATAATGACATGCGTTTTTTTAAGTTATACTTATCGAATAGGGCATGTAATATTCTAAAAGAATGATATAAATTTGGTCGTGAAACCAGCGTCACTCCGTTGGACTACGAATTCTAGACGAGATGACGGACTGTTGCTACAGAGTTGCCTGCAGTATTTTAATATTTGACTACACAAGTTACTGTAACTCACATTTTGTCACCTCTGTATATTAAAATCCAGTTAGTGAATGGTCTCGAGGGAATTCGTGTTTTTATAGGGTGAATATCTGATCGGTGTCGTCATCGTTTGCATGTCACTCCACGTGGGCTACGTACGTGGTGATCCGGGCTGCGTAGGGCTGTGGTCTTCGTGGTCGGAGGACTTCATTTTAGAAGTTCAGCATACTAACTATTATCTCGCTGTGTTCCATCCAATGCAGGTTTTATTCGAACTCGTATAACTTATCCGTCTGCTAGTTTGAATTTAGGGCACTTATGCAGAATTCGGGGTACTTTTGCAGTTTAGGCCCGCACCTCGAAAAAAAACATCAAAATGATCACCGTCGATGCCCAAACTTCGCAGGGCGTATCTACTACACCTGTACTATGCATATGCACTTGTCACGTGATCAAAAAATAACAATTAATGCCTGGAATCGATAAAAATGTGTAAGTAAATAATGCCCTTTTCTTTGGGCGCCACCTGACAGAGTTCACTGTGGCAGTAGTGACTCGGCGAGGAAAGCGCGTTATTTACTTACACATTTTGATAGATTTCAGGCATTAATTATTATTTTTTGATCACGTGACAAGTGCATACGCATAGTACAGGTGTAGTAGATACGCCCTGCGAAGTTTGGTTTTCGTAGGTGATCATTTTGATGTTTTTTTCGAGGTGCGGGCCTAAACTGCAAAAGTACCGAATTTGGACCCACCTCAATTGTGCCATTATAACTGTATATTTGCCTATATTGGATACCTCACACAAACTCTAATCTTAAACATGATCAATCAGCATTCCCAGGTATATTTATGTTTCACAAATATTGCATTTTGAGACCCAAATAGCGCTTCAATTTGTGCCAGTCGCAGGCGCAGCGATGCATGTATCGCTGCGCCGTGCACATGGAATCATCACACCATTGATGTTGGGTGATCAGAAGAAGAAGAATGAACGATAAACAGTTTGTTTATGCCGACCGCGTTGTATTTTCCACCTCAAAAGTCTGCTAAGACGCGCTGTTTATACAACATACATATGCGCAAGATGATATTAAATTAATAAATTAACAAAGTCAAGTATCAAATGTTGGCAAAGATACAGTTATAATGGCAAAGTTGAGGTAGGTCCGAATTATGCATAAGTGCCGAATGTAGAGGTAACCACATGAATTTGAAGAAGTATTGTTGATAAGAATAGTTGGCTGCCAAATTGTTTAGGATTTTTAGGTTCACTATCTGGTAACTTGACCTACTGATTTATCATTGATGGCAATTTTTGTATCAGTATCGTTATCTGGCTACTCGGTTGCTAAACTTTACATAATCGTTGGGATCATGTCACTGTTTGTCAGCTTTGGGGCGCACAGCTTATCTAGACCAGTCTACTATTATAAAATACGGGTTTGTGTTATGGTTAGTATGAGGATTAGGGTTAGGTAAGGGGTTAGGGTGTGTGTATTGCATAATGCAGCATGCTACTGGAGCCCAGGCTGCCCTGTAATCAATCAACTATAGGTCATTAACACATTAGGAACCCTGACTACTAGACCCCTATTTTATAATAGTAGACTGGTCTAGATAAGCTGTGCGACCTAAAGCTGACATGATCAGATTAATGGAAACGTACCTGCTATTGAATCCTATTAAATCAAGAGATTGTGCTGTGAACGAATCATGTGCTTTGCATAAAAGCCACAAAAAGGACTAGGATTGATTCTGACGTTCTGACCAAGAAAGGGTTAAGACAAACTGAGTGGACCAGGATACAGCAATTCTAGGCTAGCGCTGTGCCTAAAATCTGTTTAGCCAATTTGGCTAAAGGTCAGAAATTTGTTTAGCCAAATGAGATTCTCTAGCCATTTTTTTAGATCAATAAAATTACCCGGTTTAAAAGTGCAAAACAAGACATAATATAATAAAAAATTCTATACAATATCCACAAGAAAAAATGTCCTATTTTAATTAACTAAACATTTATATATTTAGCTAAACATATATAACGCAAACAAACATCCAGTATAATTTAACAGAACATTGTTTAACAATAAAATGAAACCTGAACAACTGTTGGGAATTTTGCAAAATATAAAGAAACAGCACCTAACACATACTATTAATGTAATAAAATTTACATTACATAAATTGAAAGATACACTTTTATAACAAGGTAAAATAATTAAGAACCACCTACTCTACTCTTGCTGCCCCGCAGTGATTCAAACTGTGTATTGATAATAATTATTAACTATATTAAAACTTCATTTGACTGCTCAGTAATTGAATAAAGTAATTCACCAAATTAGTTAACTGTGGCTGACTGTAATCCTGGCCTGGGTGACGCAGGCTATATTTAATAAAACACGTTTTTGACATGCATCTTTCTATCTGTAATGTTTCTGGTGGTGAAACTTGTCAAACATACATAAATTACAATCTATATTGGCATTTTATCGAATAGTTACCAGATGGCAGATTGATTATTCATTGACAATGCCATGTGACTGCGCCGGCGATACTGAGCGATAATATGGAACCTGTAGGGTACAGCGTTGTACTTGCCTCAAACTTGTAATTAGTGCCATCAGGCAGGTCCCCATTGTCTAGTAAACACAATTCTTGATTTATTTAAGCTCCCCTGTTGTCTGTGAGCATGGCTAAGTGGAGGGATTAGCGACCTATTGTTTACCCAGCAGGTCACGTTACGCCGACTGGTTATTTGGGTCAGTTGAATGTGCGATCGTTTAGGCAACTTTAACAGAGCTGGGTATTGAATAATGCAGTCATGTATTGCTGAAAAAATCAATAATATTGACAGATATAACGTTTCGCCAATTTGGCGAAGAGGTTTAATTTATTTTCGCCAAATAGAAAACCGTTTCGCCTATGGCGCAAATGGCGATCGACAGCGCTAGCACAGCAATTGTGTTATAACATGTGATGTGTTTGCAGGTATCATCAGTTTATAGACATGGCGGATACAGAAACGTAAGTATTAATTAGGAACACTCACAGCATGTATATATTATATACACATGTCAGAGATATATATCTAGACAAGCAGATGTTTATGCAATCCAAAACTAAGCAAAACTCTAAATGTATTTGAAATGCGAATTGTCAGTATGCCTTTTACCCATTATATACAAATCTAGTCCTAGTTTGCACTTGGCATGGCTTCCCCACAGTCTGGCGTTTTTGAATGCCATTGGCTTCGGTATATCGGCATCACGAGTGACGTCGGTATATTGGCATCACTAGGAAACCCATAGTTTTCATCCAATCAGTGCAGGTCTTTGGGTATTTACCGTACAAGCTAAAGTGAAATGAAAGATGGAGATGAGTCGCAAAGACCGTTAAATGTTGACGCATTTTGAAGGGTAACTCCGCTAATTTACTTCATACTGGTGATAACAAGAAGGCAGGCAAGCGGATAGATGAAATAAGATGCATGGTCATGGTATTTAATGCGACATTTGTCCGTGAAGCCATCGAAGTGGGGTTAATTGACAATAACACTTATTTTTGCCCACCTCATACCACGCCATATTTTTGGTGCCAACAAAGTTAATATTATTTTCAATGCCGGTAACTACTTCATAAATAAAGTGACGTTGAAATGTTAACCAAAGTTGTTACTTCTTTATTAGTTATAAGAAACAAGCCACAAAGGTATACATTTTGGACAGAAAATATTGAATAAATTTGCATAATTCCGCTCAGCAGCACCACATCTTGGCAATTCAGTCGACTGACATGAGGGTGTTACTAAACATTTTACATAATGAGATTATTATCATTATTATTATTATTTGTTTTCAGTAGAGAGTAGTGCATAACATAAATTCAACTTGCTCCTTGACATGTTGCCTCCTTCATGGAGAAAATGTTAGGTGAAAAGTAATGTAAGAAACCTTAACATAGGTTTAAAGTTAATAGGCATGTTTTGTCATATGACACATGTAATGTATGTTATCAAACTATAAGTGAGTTTGTTGATGTGACTTGATAGTTGATTTTATCAACTTTCTAATAGTACCTGGTATATCACATTTAAAAATTGATTGGGAAATAATAAAGTTATGCCCAATTTAAATGAAGGTCTTGTCATGTTTAATGCTGATAGATTGATTTTGTGGAAATGATCAGGAACTGGCAGCAATGGGTTGAACTATATTATAAGCAAAAGTACTGATATTCTATAAATGCAAATTATGTTTATTTTGATGTTTGTTTAAGAAAAATCGGGGTTCCTTATTGATGGTGATGAGAAAGTTACCACTGAAATGGGCCACACCCTCGGTTGAGTGAGTTGACACCATCGTAGGATTCCCTTTAAGATGCATGAATTAATAAAAAAATTGTGTCATGCAGCAAACCGGAAAATGTTGAAGAAGACATAGAAGAAATCAGCACTGAACAGCAGGGACAAGGTATGGGTTATAGTCAATATGAACTAGTTTGAAGTACCATTGGGAGTTATAAACAATTTGGTAAATATCGGTCATATTGTCATAATATTGATAATTGTTTTGTAGTGATATAAAAATCAACTATATTCTTCTAAATGTATGTTTGTGGTTGTAGTGGCTAAAATGGTGTTATAAGTTTGAAATGTTCCTTACCATCAAATTCATCTGGGAAATGCTGAACTTGTTAGTGAGTTTGATGTGTATTTTGTAGGTGATGCAACATCAAACCAAACGACCTTCCAAGCGCCTCAGATCACAAGTCTTATGCAGAACCCTGAAGTATTGGCTGCATTACAGGATCGACTTGGTAGTATGATTGGGTCACCTTCAGGCTACATTCAAAGGTAATCAGAAAATTGCATTATATTAGTCACCACCTATTCATTGCAATGTATCGGTTCTATGTTTGATATGTAAGTTGTTTTACATTTTTCGACCAAAAAAATGTATTGAATGATTGATTTGCAAGATTAAGTGGGAATGGGCTAGAAATAAGCAGTCTTGACTATCAGTGTAATGTTTGCGTGATGTGTTTACTGTGTAGCTAGTAGTCTTGACTGATTGCTTACTTCAAGTCGAGTCAATTGCTCGCATTTGCTCCTCAAATCATAATAACCTTTAAAAAGAAATACTGTGTTACATAACTTACATTTTTGTTTCTTGAAGCTATGTTGTTCTATGTTGAAATATAAATTCAATCACACTTTGTAGTTGATATGTATGCAGTTGTGCATGTCTTGCAAGATACCTTTAAATTATTTCTTATAGTCTGCCCAAAGTGGTGAAGCGGAGAATAAAAGCCCTCAAAAAGCTGCAGTTTGAAATGATCCGAATTGAATCAACGTTTTATGAGGAAGTGCACGCTCTTGAGTGTAAATACGCCACAAAATACACCCCTCTTGTCGAGAAGGTAAGTTTTTACAAATACTGGCATCTATTGCACCTAAAAGTGACTTTTGTTTAACATAGGTAAAATGAAGTTCATGTGTTCTGATAGAGACATTTCTTAGACAAATGGGATATACTTTGAGAAACACTGACTGCTAGTAGCTACCATAAATGCCCATTCTCAGGATGGTGTTACATGTTGACACAAAAAATAGTTTCCCAAAGTTTGTGTGCATAAAGCTTGCTATGATATAAATTTGAGCTGTTTTTCATAGTGCAAGTTATGTAAATTAACCCCAAATGATTGACAAAACAAAGCAATAAAAAAAAATTCAATTTCTTAACCAGTTGTTCAGAACCAATGGAGAATTTAGGAAAAGGAAATGTTTTTGTTCGTGGGTCATAGATAGCCCCCTTTACAAGTTTGTTTTCAGAGTTACACATTCGCTCGATTATAGTTACTTAGAGGGTTTGTCGGCTATATGAATGAACCATTTCATTCCATTACATTTGAAAGTATGATGATATTGGCAAACTTAACAACGAAACCGACTGTGTCAACGTGTTTACTTTTTGATAGATACGCGGACGCCAGTGATGATAAAAGTTACACAATAAAACTGGACCAAGAGCAGTGTACCGTGTTGTTGGTGTAATGTAGTACAACTCGGTTTACTCGCTGATTATTGTACTTTCCCAAAATACATAGCATCCCTATTCATAAATGCCTATTTGGTTATCAAATCTTGACATGCTTGATTTGAGAAGAGGTTGTCAACTTTGCTGCACATCACTAGGCATGCCATACTCAGTGGTCACAGCAGACCAGGGGTGTAGGACTAAAAATGGTTAATATGATTTTTTTATGAAATGAGGTACATCTGCTGTAGAATCACCATCTGCATGTTTCTAGTGTTGTTGCACTCCGGTTGAGTATTTGGACATGTGGTGTATTTCCAGAGGCAAGAGATTGTCACCGGCAACATTGAACCAACAGACTCTGACTGTGATTGGCCGAGTGATGATGAAGAAGGGGAGGATGAGAAACTTGCCGTGAGTGTGACTTGTGTATACTGTAGTGGGGGTATCCTGTTGTCTACTCATGGCTATTCACTATTGACTTGTGAAAAATGGCAGATCAGATGATGCATTTTCTTTCAAATATAGATTTGTTTATATACCAGTTTGATATTACTTTTAATTATATCTGACATTTTGCAGTGATTGATTATAAAACTTTAGTGCTGTAGAGTTGAATTTTGTCGTACTACGGAATGTTCTACCAGTTGGTGAAAGTGGTCCCCATATTTGCCGTGTTTGCAGGAATCCCCTGGAAAGATTCCCAAGATAGAGGTAAGCTTTAAACACTCCATGAAAATACATAGATCTGATTATTTAGATTGCTACATATTTTATGCTCTCCTTTTCTATATCATATTTCATGAGTTGAATCATCTGATCTACCATTTCTTTGGGGATTTATGTGCTTTGGTATGTGGTAACTGGTAGCTTTTAGAACTAGTTTTGCAAATATGAACCTGTTTTTTCTGTGTTCCCTTAGAGTCTGAAAAGCTTTGCATGATAGTCAAGTGGTGGCACTGCTTTTGTAATTGATTTTTCACAGTTTCCTATTCTGTTTAACAGTGTTGTTTTGAAATCTCATCACCACATTTATATATTGGATCGTTCACAATCATAATTTTCCTAATAGCATACACATTTCCAAAACCCCTAAATTAGTATTTTCAGTGGAGAATTTTAAATTGAAAAACTGATGGATTACAACAAGAAATATGGATGTATAATGGCACTATACATGCATCACATTGGTTGAAAGGATGAACTGTAGTAAAAACGTTTTGGTAAAATGACAGTTTATTCCTGTCGATGACATCCAATCCTGTATTTTGTTGAGGTTGATCACACTTTCATATGCTTTGTACAAATGTCTATAATATGAGTGGTGTTTTGTTAATTAATAAATAATATTTGGTCAATGGGAAAGGAATGTTGTTTTGCAAAAAATTATGATGTAAAAATGGATGTGTGTGTTCTCAATTGTTCATGTGTTAATATTTCTGCAAGTGGTTTCCATATAGATGAAGTTGCCAGTCAGCGCTGTCTTGTGTGGAACTGCTTGGTGTCCATGTGTAAGGGGAGTCCTACTTGTAGGACGACATGAAGACCAAGGCGAAAGTGGAGGAAGTGAATGAGACAGGCGAGAAGACAGAGGAGAAGGCTGAGGGTGAGAAGACAGAGGGTGAAGATGGTGAGGAAGACAAGAAAGGTGAGTTGTGACTGATCTTGGTCCTTTGGGCCAAAGATTCAACAGACTTATAGCATCAGTCTGTGTGGAGTCAGATCTCAGAAATCATTGAAGATCTATTTTGTTCTTCAAAATGTGCATAGACATTTCTTAGGGTACTGACTGCCATTTTAGTGGACGCAAGAAATGTGTAGTTGACTAGTCTTGTAAGGGCATCTCGGAACATAAAAAATAATTGCCTGCTTATGCTCTCAGGACATGACCTCCCACTGCTATCTGTGCATTCGCCACTAGAGGCAGGCCTCATTACAGTACCAGCGAAGCTGGACATTTCCAGCCTTGTAATGTTGACTAATTGTGACTCATCTTAACAAAATCGGTCGGATGTCGGTAATTTTCAAAATTGAGTTATTAGTACCACTGGAAAGAGCATAATACCTGCTTTCATATGATATATCATGCTAGAAGATATCTCGATTCTAGCCGAAGTTATAGCTTGACAAACATGTGTGGGGTAGAAACCTTCAAAGTAAGAAAATGGCCTTCAAAGTTGATGCAAAATATTGTTTACGTTTCATGGAATGTATCTTAGTTACCATGGACCGATCTTGTTGAAACTTGGCATGTTGGAAGATAATGTCATTCTTAAGATACCATGTTAATATGAACACAAAATGTTTATTAGAAAAAAAATTGCAGATTAATTAATATTTTATGCAATTACCTCCGTTGTTAAGAAAAGCGAACAAACTCTGCTGCTGTTATGCCTTGGTTAGGATGGACATATCTGGCTGAAATTTGGACAACTCAAAGATAGTATCATTCTCATGATATTGCATTTGCTTTTCCCAATTCCTCATTCGGAGAATCTGACATCGTCTCTACGGATCGGTCAGCGCGACTTGCGTAGCCGTGCCGTGTCGTAATCATTCTCACGAAAGTCGAATTAAATCGTCGTCTTCGTCAGTGATGTAGTTCGCATAATTGTCATCCTCGTCATCATCCGCCACGCTTTCATCAGTCACTTCCTCCAAAAAGTACTCCGGTCGCCTCAATCAAACTATCTATTTGTGCCCGATCACTTCCATCAGAGTTTAACAACTACGCCACGCCATTTTTCGCTTCGTCTTCACTCGCTAACTAGGTCAGCAGTGACACAAAGTCAATACACAATGCGCATGCGGTTATGCAAATGTTCCACGCTGGACCAATGAGAACGGTTGCCGGAGCTGTTGCTACCATGTGACCCCGGTTTGTTTAGCCACTGGCATCGAACAGGGGGTCTATCCCAAGCTTTCTGGAGGCCGGAGAATGCATACATTAGCATAGATATAACCATATATGGACAGATGACACGTTAAGCTACGCGGTGATACCCGTTATGATAGGGATCGTCCCAAAATTAGCGGCAAAGAATGCGCGCAATTACTGGCATTTTCGGCTTTGTTTTAAGGAAATGGAGCAGAACACTTAGCACAACTCTACACAAATGTCTTTAAAATACACGAAACAGAGTTACTTAGATGATAACAAGTGTGGCAATCGATAAAACGAATACTAAAGAATAATTTTCAGGGAAAATCTCAAAATGTATGAATGCCCGATTTTTTCACAAAATCGGCATTTACGGAAAATCTGATTTACCGACATCCGACCGCTTTTGTTAAGATGAGTCACAATTGCTCTCTGCCAGCAGTGGCAGGGGCTATATCAATAACCAGTTAGATCCCAGTTAAACTGGTCAGTTGCCTGCCTGTAAGTTTTAAGATGCAAGTTAGATTATTATAGCGAAGAGACTAGGTAGTGACTATGATTCACCAAAACACATTTCATTCGTAATTACCAACTCACTCTATACAACAAAGGACTTCATGGCCTCTTGGCAATTTTGTTTCCATATGCAATATTGATTTAGGTAATGTTCAAAGTTTTATTTATGTCGTATTGAGCACCAATTTTGGCAGTGACTACTCACCCTATAATTATAGCCCAGAAGTCTAAAAAAATTACGTTGGTCCTACATTTTTCAAAATTTCAGATTTGTTATATGCACCACTAAAACGTACACTGTATAGGTTTACTAGGTTCCTTCTATTGAATGACTTACGAGGCATGTAAATATCGCATAATCTGACATTTTTGTGATGTGGGATAAACATTTTGTAATAACTGCATGGTTGTATTCCAGAAGAAGACCCGGTTGGCATTTCTGAGTTCTGGCTGACAATATTTAAGAACATAGACATGCTCTCAGACATGGTTCAGGTGCGTGATGGTGTCTATTTATTTCTTGCTCCAGTCAGTTATGACACTGGCATCACTTGCCATGTGGCAGAATCACACTTGATTAATCAGTGATCTAAATAGAAGTCACTATTGTTCAGATGTCATGGAAAGTCATGATAACTCATATAAAATATCCAGTTTTTACTATTGCAATTAGCTGTCAAGATTGTTGTAAAAATGTGCTAAATGAATGGCTTAGAGTTTGACATAATATATATTGTGTGATCAGTTGAGATGTAATTTTTTAGGAACAAGATGAGCCAATCCTGAAACACTTGCGGGACATCCGAGTGAAGCTGTCACAATCCGACCCAATGGTGAGCTTCACAGAACTGTGTTGGCAGTCAAAGATCATATGATGATGGGACTTCTGTTTGTATGATAACGTAATTTATAACAAAGATGTGACTATTTAATGGCTTTCCAATGATGCCTTACTTTTTTCTCACTTTATTAGAAGCAGAATTATGTATGAATTAAAGGTCTGTACAGTATGTTATTGAGTTTAGTGAACGAAATACTTGACCTAGGTTTTTGTAATATACAGTTTTGGTATATTCAGGTTTGATTTAATGTGTAATTTTTATGTTTTCATGCCTAGTTTAATCAAAAATTTGAGTTATTTTTGCCAAACCTGCCTAAACATGATTGCTTTTACGTGGAATTACACATGGATGTTATCGGTCTAAAAGATTTCATTAATAATGTTACATCTGTTGCAGGGCTTTACGCTGGAGTTCTACTTTGACGAGAATGAGTTCTTCACAAACACCATGCTCAGCAAGGAATACATAATGCGTTCAGAGCCAGACAAGGATGAACCGTTTGGCTTTGAAGGACCAGAAATTGTCAAGTGCAAAGGGTAAGTAGCAGATATCTGTCAAGCTGAACTGAAAACTGAAAAGTGACGGTAGTGAAAACCTGGCACTGGTCTATAGATGTGTTTGGCCATCAATAAAATCAGTCGATAAAAACTATTCATTACATTTGTGTTCACAAGTAATTTTCCAGTTGTATTTATCTCAATTACTAAAAACAAATTGTGGACTAACAGTGTGTGCATTCTGGGGAGTGTTCATCCTTGTTTAGAGTTGAAACGTGCTGTGGAGGTGTGGCCTCCAGAGTGTAGATAGGGTTGTTTAGAGTTGAAAGGTGGTGTGGAGGTGTGGCCTCCAGAGTGTAGATAGGGTTGTTTAGAGTTGAAAGGTGGTGTGGGGGTGTGGCCTCCAGAGTGTAGATAGGGTTGTTTAGAGTTGAAAGGTGGTGTGGGGGTGTGGCCTCCAGAGTGTAGATAGGGTTGTTTAGAGTTGAAAGGTGCTGTGGGGGTGTGGCCTCCAGAGTGTAGATAGGGTTGTTTAGAGTTGAAAGGTGGTGTGGGGGTGTGGCCTCCAGAGTGTAGATAGGGTTGTTTAGAGTTGAAAGGTACTGTGGAGGTGTGGCCTCCAGAGTGTAGATAGGGTTGTTTAGAGTTGAAAGGTGGTGTGGAGGTGTGGCCTCCAGAGTGTAGATAGGGTTGTTTAGAGTTGAAAGGTGGTGTGGGGGTGTGGCCTCCAGAGTGTAGATAGGGTTGTTTAGAGTTGAAAGGTGGTGTGGGGGTGTGGCCTCCAGAGTGTAGATAGGGTTGTTTAGAGTTGAAAGGTGCTGTGGGGGTGTGGCCTCCAGAGTGTAGATAGGGTTGTTTAGAGTTGAAAGGTGCTGTGGGGGTGTGGCCTCCAGAGTGTAGATAGGGTTGTTTAGAGTTGAAAGGTGGTGTGGGGGTGTGGCCTCCAGAGTGTAGATAGGGTTGTTTAGAGTTGAAAGGTGGTGTGGAGGTGTGGCCTCCAGAGTGTAGATAGGGTTGTTTAGAGTTAAAAGGTGGTGTGGGGGTGTGGCCTCCAGAGTGTAGATAGGGTTGTTTAGAGTTAAAAGGTAGTGTGGGGGTGTGGCCTCCAGAGTGTAGATAGGGTTGTTTAGAGTTAAAAGGTGGTGTGGGGGTGTGGCCTCCAGAGTGTAGATAGGGTTGTTTAGAGTTGAAAGGTAGTGTGGAGGTGTGGCCTCCAGAGTGTAGATAGGGTTGTTTAGAGTTGAAAGGTAGTGTGGAGGTGTGGCCTCCAGAGTGTAGATAGGGTTGTTTCATGTTGAAAGGTAGTGTGGAGGTGTGGCCTCCAGAGTGTAGATAGGGTTGTTTCATGTTGAAAGGTGGTGTGGAGGTGTGGCCTCCAGAGTCCTGGTACTTCATGTAAGACTCTGTGGTGTTGTAGATGCACGATAGACTGGAAGAAGGGGAAGAATGTGACAGTGAAGGTGATCAAGAAGATGCAGAAGCACAAGGGACGAGGCACAAAGCGGACAGTCACTAAGACAGTGCAGAATGACTCTTTCTTCAACTTCTTCGGTCCGCCCACAGGTGAATAGTGGCTTTTCTCGGTACATTAGAAATTTAAAACAACGCTAATCCCAAAACCTCAGCATCCAAGTTTGTTTCATGGGAACGCAACTGAAAATGATAGCAGTTTTTATTATAATTATGTGTGATTCATTTCTATAAAAAAATTGTTAATACAGACATATGAGGCAGTTCGAATAGAAAGAACAAATAAAGTGATGTGCTTGCCCCTCCCCACCCACAACTCCCACACAGGATCAAGACCAACGTTTGTGAAATATGGTGATAGGTGACCCCAGTTTTATAGTAGTCTCCAATATTGGTTGTTTGCACAAAGGATGTGGAATTCTAAAGGACACTATGTACTTGGACATGTGTTAAAGGGAAACAGAAGTCAAGGCTTTGGTGATATGTACCTAATAGAGTTAAGGATTTGCCGGGAAATGATAAAACGGTCGATTTTTAATAAAGTGGATTTTCCGAATGAACGATATATTCCGAATTCGTCCTAAAAGTGTCAAAAAAACGATTAAATATGTCGCTACCCAACTTGCTGCTAACGTCGTTATGGCGGATGGACTTTTAAATTGACGGAAACGGGCCAACTTTCAGCGCAATCAAACATAAACATTGCTCCTTGCAAATCGGCCATGTTTGGTATCGTCGTGTTGGAAATGATCCTTTCCGTATGCTGCCGAAGTCAAAAGTCGACGACATCCGTACATAAATTAGTTATCGGCGTCGAAAGTGCCGTGAAACTATCCAATCACAAACTGTCTCAGCCGGTTGCTTGGCAGCCCGACTTCACGCGAACCATATATGGTGATCGCGGCCACGTAGCTAATTAAATTTGACCTTATGCACCGACGCCAGCCAATCACGGTGCGGCTTCAAGATGAATGACCTGAATGTGTCATGGCGTCCGAACGATGAAAGTTCTGTACGGTTTACCAATTTGAAAGAAAGAAACGACATAATAAACGCAAATAAGCTGAATGCGCTGGAGGTAGCATGAACAGTCTGCATGATGCTGTTCAGTCGCGCAACGGACCCGCGGCAGCGAACGGGGAAAGAAATGCCGACGGCAACGTCGGCTGGCGTTGCTACGCTGCGTAGCCGTAGGCCACGGCTGCCGGCGACCCGCACGGTCACTGATAGCGGCGCTGCCGAAGTTTGTCGCTCCATCAGTCGGAAGTTACATTTATTTATTGATTATAGAAAATAATTTGACTGGATTGATTTCATTCATATTAACCCAGTGTGGAATTAATGTAAAACGAAAGATGGTACTGTTATTGGATTTACTTTTCTACCATTACTTTGTTCTTATCAAATATGAGAATTATTTTAGGTAATTAAATTTTTAAACAGTTTATTTAACATTAAATAATTCATTAAACATTAATTGTGGCAGCATATGCTTATCATTTATGATATGTGTCTATGAAATTGTAATTTCCCGTGGTAAAACCTGCTATTTCTGTTGTAGTTCCAGATGGAGAGGAACCAGTAAGTAGGCTTTCCTTTATTTGTCGTATATCATGCATCTTTGTGGGGTGATAAAGTGCACCTTCAGTCATCTACGTAAACTACCATCCAACCCATTTTATCCTGAATCTAGTGCCGATGAGTTGCAGCCAGTTCCTGATTATTTCCTCAAATCAATCTGTCAGCATTAAAAAATGACAGGCCTTCATTTAAAATCGGCATAACTTTATTATTTCTCAATCAATTTTTAAATGTGATATACCTTTAGAAATTATATAAAATAAACTACCACGTCGCATTGACAAACTCATAGTTTTATCAAATATATTTTATGTGGCATATGACAAAACATGCCCAATAAATTCAAACCTATTTTGGGGTTTGTCACATTACTTTTCACCTGACATTTTCGTCAGGAAGGAGGCAACATGTCACGGAGCAAGTTGAGTTTATTTTATGCATTACTCTCTGCTGAAAAAAAAGGTATACAACTTGTCCACATATCTTGGATAATAATCTCATATAAAATTTTTTGTCATACCCCACACGGACAAATATCACATCAAATACCATAACCGTCCATCTTATATCGTCTATCCACTTGTCTGCCTTCTTATCATCAACAGTATGAAGTAAATTAATGGAGTTATCCTTCAAAATACGTCAACATTTAACGATCTTTGCGACTGGACGCCATCTTTGATTTCACTTTGGCTTGGGGGTGCCGACTTTGTACGGCAAATACTCAAAGAACGGCACTGATTGGTTGAAAAATATGGGTTTCCTAGTGATCCCGATATACTGACGTCATTCGGTGTTAACCAGCCAATGGGATTCCAAAACGTCAGAGTGCGGGGAAGCCGTGCCAAATGCAAACTACGACTAGAATCGTATTCCGGATAAAAAGGGTAACTACGACTAGAATCGTATTCCGGATAAAAAGGGTAACTACGACTAGAATCGTATTCCGGATAAAAAGGGTAACTACGACTAGAATCGTATTCCGGATAAAATGGGTTAATAAAGACATTGTACTTTGAATCTGCATATAACTCGGTAAACAAGAAAGCAAGAGCTGATTCCTGCCAACTTAATGTGTTTCAGCAGACTTTGGGGTTTATTATGTGAGTGTTTTGTTGTTTCAGTCTTGAAACATTGTGGACATTTATGTTACAGAATCAGCGTAACAGTAGATAAGGCTTTATTAATGCTGTTATAGACTTCTGTCCAAATCATAGTTAATATGTAAGCAATTTTGCAGATGTATAAGACTATAAGATTACAAGTTACAACATGGCAAAGTAACTGCCAACTATATACGAAAACGTTATATCATGGTAGTCTTCATATGACACTTACTCCACCTAGGATGAAGAGGCAGAGGCTTTGCTGGCAGCTGACTTTGAGATTGGACACTTCATTCGTGAGCGTATTGTTCCACGGGCAGTACTCTACTTCACAGGAGAGGCTCTTGATGACGATGTATGTACCCAGTCATATTCAACTGTTGAATCATTAGGGTTTTAATGATATGATGGTACGCCATCCTCACATGCAAGAGATCGCTGCTGCTGGTTACATCAGAATCAACTTTCACTACCCCTGGCACATCCCTTTGCAAAACTTCTCTTAACCTCAGCCAGTGAAATCGCACACAATATAATTATGTTGTATAATTATGGGTGATTTCAACCATGTGTTGATCGTGTGCAATATGTAGGATGTGAATGGGTCATTGATTATATTGGGATTCCCATCAGTCACGAATCCATCTTCAAATTGGGGTAGACATTTGCACTGTTCTTATGGCTGATGCAGTAACGACTGGCGAAATCAGTTGCTATAATTTTATAGTTCAACTCTGCTCACTTCCACGGTTTACAGACACGATCTGCCAATAGTACTGTAGCACTGTGCAATGACCCCTTGCTTGAAGGATGCCATGGCACATCTCTTTGCAAAACTCCTAAGCTAAGCCAATGAAATCATTAATAAAGAGTCTGGTTGGCCTTCAGTCATGTGATCCAATTTTGGGTGATTTCAACGACACCCTGCTCGTGTTACATGCAATGCTATTCAAACACACAAAACCATTCAGGTGGTTGAGCGGATGCAAATACAATACAATAAAACTTTATTGTCTTGGACCTGGAAATTCTTTTGCAACGTTTTGCAACGTCGAATGAACAGCTGCTGGTCGCCATAGAGTAGACGGGTCATTATATGGGAATTTCCAGAAATTGTTTGACCATCTTAAAATTGGGGTAGGTATTTGTACTGTTCTCACAGTCGAGGCAGTGGGGACTGGTGAGGTCAATTAACTAGTTAGACTCAGCTAAGTTACATCCTTTCCATAGGGGATTTGCCATGGGTAGTTTGCATAGCTAGCAGCCCTGGCTTGTGAGGATGTGATGATACCCTCACTTATATACAGTGTTTGAACTAGGATTTGAAATTTCCCACCCTTTTGAAAAAGTGAGATACTATTTGAGACAGGGACATACATTAATGATGTAAATAGAGAGGATCCAACATGCCCAGTGTCACTCAAACATACATGCGTGTGTGTGTGTAATATATATATATATATATAGACTAAAGTATTTTTTTCAACCTAACTGTTCTAGTCTATGGTTTTTATGTGATGTAATGTTTTCTTTATAAATGGCATGCAATAATATGCCTCAATATTGTGTTGTCTTCCAAAATGTTGAGCTTGTTTACCATTGTGTAACTGCCTGACCAACAAGCCACCTTTGTAAATATTTTCTAGATGCTATCCGGCTCATTGTGTCAAAAACTGGTCAGATCGCCGCAGTTGGTGCAATAATTAACGTCTATTTTTGTGGCCTTTGCTGCCCTCATGTCATACCGTAGTGTGCTGATAATCCATCTGGTAACGCCATTGTATAGGGTGTGTGGCTAATTCATTGATTGGACAATGTGTCGGTTGATGTTAGACGTAAATCCTAAATGGCATGGGATGAGGTTTGAAGGCTTAAATTAAAATAAATGTTTTGTGGTCACGTTCGATGACAAACAACCAAATAAGGCAAAACCATGTATTGCACAATGCCGGTGTCACTCCACTGATCTAGGAGTGTGATATTTAACATAATTACGCACTCCAAAAATATGTGATTTTATTTAAAAACTGCATTTTTTTGGCAAAATTGTGTCCTAGCTCAAACGCTGTATATTTGATTCGTTTTGGTGTGTGCTTTAGATACTACCTTTAAACTGGTACCTAACACAGCTGTTTGAATACTCCACCTCCTGGACAGTATAAAACTACATTGAACAATTTACAAATAACCATGTCTCATGTAGTTGTCTACCTTCCATAAATCAGTGTATTGTAATACAGTCTGTTATACAGTGTATCAGTGTATGTGGTAAACAACTCTGTGACCATGTACTCTTGTGTTTGACATGTTGTAACTATAAACCCTTGTGTTGGCAGTATGATGATGAAGAAGGAGAAGAGGAAGAGGTGAGTAACTTACCCACACTGCCCTCGCTTGAGGCGCTTCCCCCTTAATGTCATTCACAGTTTCTTTTGCTGTGTCTCTATCTTCAGGTAATAAATAACTCAAACAGTTTTACAAATGAATTTTCTTGGATGTGTCTCACATTTCATTGGTGTTTTATGAATGATTAATTTTGAAATGTGCCAACATTTCATTTGAGCACTTTCACATGAAAGCAGTAGACAGACATTCATCTTGACATGAACACTTTACACGGTCCATTCTAATGAGCATACCGTCATGGCCACTCAACGGAGACGGCACTACTACAAGTAAAGAACGACATTGCAGCAACGTTGGATAATAAGGCCAAGGTTGTTCTTGTGGTGCTCAATCTGTCCCTTGCATTTGACACAATTAATCACAATTACTTGATGAATTGAATGCAACACTCAGTCGGCATTACAGACAGCACTTTCATGGTTTTATTTGTACGTCACTGGATGTTACCAGAGAGTTGCATAACATCAGTTGCATGTGGCGTGCCACAAGGGTCTGTACTTGGGCCAATTCTGTACTGCATATAGACGAGTCCTATCAGTGACATCGTTGCATGACATGATCTGCAGTACCATTGTTATTCAGATGACACACAAATTTATATGACAGTGAAACATAATTAACCCAAACTTCAGTTGAACACCGAGAAGTCGGAGGCAATCATTTTCCTAATATCAAAACAACGAAATAATTTCACCACTGATATTTCCGTGACAATTGGTGGAGGTGAAGTTGTGCCAAAGCCATTTGTATGGAACCTAAAAGTCATACTCGACAGTGTATGCAAGCGCAGGTTGCACAGATTGCTAAGTCTTGCTACCACCAGATACGCAACATTGGACACATTTGGTCAAGCATCAGATATAGACCTATATTTAGTAATATATATATATATATAAATAATAATTTATCCAATTTCAACTTCTATTTGTACATTTATGTAAAGCGCCTGGGAGCAATGATATTGATTCGGGCACTATACAAATAAATTATATTATTATAAATTGAGATATGAAAGTGTTTATTTAATTTCTGCCACATAAGTGTTATAGATGGTGTAGAATAACGCTTTCAGGAAGTCGTCTGCTTAATCATATCTGTAAGTAATTAATGCTGCAAATGTTCACTGTACCAAAATAGACTAGGTCTTTAGCTATGTTTTGTGGTTTCATTACCAAGTTTTGTCAACTCATGACACTAAGCTTTACTGAGCCTGTTATTCTTGATTTTGCCTAATTATCACATCAGATATACTGTTATGACTTTTGACCTTTGCTGTTGTTGCAGGGTGATGATGATGAAGGTGATGACGATGATGATGAGAATGACCCAGACTTTGCCCCCGCCCATCAGGTATGCTAGATGACAGACCACCAAATCACTACACATGCAACTGTCGCTGTTTTGTTGTTACAACACAATTTGTCTGTTCTTTGTTGTTATGTTATGTATTTATTGGCCATGCCTTGCTGTCTGTGTTAGAAACGTATATGTAGCAATTCATATTTGTAATTCAGTCGTTAGATGTTACATTTTTTCAACGTGAAGCAGGCCTTCTACAGTTATATAATCAATTTGGTGTCATTGTAATTTATTTTTGGCTTGTTTTAAAAAATGATTCATATAACTACAAGTGATTTATCATTGACAAAGTATATAGTACATTCGCATATATCCA
Organism: Oasisia sp. SBJ-2009; assembly: GCA_964017155.1. NCBI lineage: Eukaryota > Metazoa > Annelida > Polychaeta > Sabellida > Siboglinidae > Oasisia > Oasisia sp. SBJ-2009. The sequence continues at coordinate 35,938,009 of OZ024857.1, read as the reverse complement.
GTGTGCCTTAAATGTGTTATCTGCAATGGTTTTCCAGTCATCCAGGTGTTAACGGTTGTCTTCACAATGACATAAAAAGGTGTCAACACTGAAATAAAATTGTATGAATGTGCCTAGTAGCTGGAGCTGATGTTTCTGTCTTCTCACGCAGGTAGTTACTGCACTGTAACCTCACTATTGACACCTCACAAACACACTTCACTACTAATGTTTGTCTGGAATACTGATTAATCTATGACCATAACACAGTTAGGTGACTGTTCCACATATGGTTGTTCACAAGCTACAATCAGAGTGGACAGAAATTGTTGGACATTTTTGGATTCTTGAATGGGAATGATTACTTTTTTGTGAAGGGACGTTTGTTTTCTTTACCATACTGCTATGTATTGCTGAAATCAGTGTATTGTTGTTTGCGAGAGATCTCATGTTCGATACGGTGTTGGTGAAGTTATATCTGGAAACAGGCACAGCCAGCACAGATTCGCATGTCGCACGGATGTAGTTTTAGGCATGGTCTAATGTCAGTCACTAACATCCACTCCTGACTCCTCAAGACGCCAGTATTAATCACTAACCTTTCTAGTGTTCTGGTGCTTCACGGATTTCTCTCTAATTTCTTGCACATTGTTTGGCATCTGCATGTTTCCTACCCAAGTGCTTGTAGTTAGACTTGGATTGCATAGTTACTAGTTTTTAGCGTAGATTTGAGCACGCCGTGACTGAGTCGGCCACACCCACTGATGCCCGGTTTCTTTCTGCTCTCATTTCAGGGACAGGGAAATCCTGGTGAATGTAAGCAACAGTAAGTCCCGTCATTGTTGTGTGCGACGGCGGGCATGCATGCAGTCGCGTTGCCATTATTGTTGCACTGCGCCGCGCCGCGCCAAAACTGACATCGAAGTGCCCGTTGGCATCGTCCAGCCTACTGTGTCGTTGTTGCGATCCATCGTGACGCTCTGGTCCAATCAGCTGCTGGCCTGTCACGCTCTCGTGACACTGACCATGGTCGCAAGTGTTCCTTCTAAACATTTTGTGATGCGTATGTACATCCTCCACTGCCTTTCAGATATCAGCTGAAAACTGGGTTGCCAGTCTCAGGTTCGATGCCCACATTCGAGGGACGTTTCCCAGTTGATGTTATGTTTTACGTATTAATTGTTTGCCATCATGGTTGTGAAGTAATTAAATTCTTGCCTTCTCGGTGACAGATCGATTCTGCTGTAAGCTGTGCCTGTTTCTAGCTAATAAAGGGGAACGTGCACCAATAGGTGGGGATTCATTGTGCCGCTGTTTTTCTGTCAAATTGGTTTTAATTTGCATCGTTCAGCAAAAACACCAAATGTTTACCGTAATTCACAGCGAAACATAACCTCCTGTGCATGTACTAAGCTTGATTTGCAGTATGTTCATATAGATGTCAAAAAGCTGCCCTGTCCCTGGTGACTTTCAGATTAAGGTCCCATACTACAGATGTCAAACTATACAGAGTTGTCCTGTGCTATTGTATCCTATACCATTACTATTTATTTATATATAGGAACATAGAGAGGAGAATGGATTAACCCTGGTGACATATCTGTAAATGTATTTCTGGTTAGTTACATATTGCTCTCCATGTAATGCTAGATTAGTTGCGACTGATTAGACCTCACTGGTTGATGTGGTTCATCTGATGCTCACTATCCTACAAGTCCTATATAACAAGGTGCACACATTATTTAATTTAGACAGGACAGTACTGCAAGGGTGATTGCTCTGTCATGAGGTGCAGTTATACACACTGACAATAATAGACTGGCTGTGAGCTGTTTTTAAGATATTGTATACTTGTGCATGTGTTCTGTGAATTCATTGTCATTTGTACAGTTTGTTGGTATTCAAACATTGTTCAGCCAAGTATTATGAACGCCAAGTGTCAATAGTCATACGTCCTTGTCGGCTGTAAATCTCATTGGCAAGGAGCTCTTCTCTCTAGTTCGACCACTTTGTTATTGCCAGTCGACCATCTGAGAAATGTTTTGGAGTAACTGCAGTGAAAATAAATTTGTTATTTCATTTAATATTGGTGTCAATATTGTTTGTCTTAATAAGAACACATCTGTAGCGCCTACATGCCCAGGAATGTTCAACTAGTGTGGAGCAGAATTTTGTTAACTGAAAATGTAGGTAAATAATGATAATTAGCTATTTTAGTAATAAAAGTATCTGTTCAATATCTTAAGGTTACAGTAAAAAAAAGGTTCATTAAACTTCCTTGCATAAACCTTACCTTTGATTGGTTGTTGCAATGCTGTAGAAATTATTTCTTCACTTTGTAACAACGACAACAACAATCAATGATATAATGATTTTATTCAATATATTGATCAGTTTGTACAGACCACAGTGTACATGCTCATTTATTCTTGGCATAATCCAATTTCAAGTCAGGAGTTGTGAGGGGCATGAATAAAAAAATTACTACCCAACAGACTAACAATAATTACATACTAACTCTATTGTTACAAAAACAATGGTGACAACATTATTAGTAAGCACCGCTGGTGCACCTGGCAATTCCTGAATGTCCTCATCAAAAACAACGCTCCACATGTGTCACACTAGAGTGCAGTGTTGCAGAGCATATATGCAAGGCAAACTTTTAGAAGCAGTAATTCCATGTAAAAGCACCCTCGATCAAAATCACACCGTATGTTATAAAATGCTCCAAAAAGGAGCCTGCATTGCAGATGTGACCAGAAAGCATTGCATTGAGTTTAAGTTGGTGTACGACAGACATGTATTCTACAGCAAGTGGTGTATTGTCTTCAGTCTCTTCCGTTACCACAGGAATGAGATGTTTACCTACAATTAATTGCATTAGTTTTTATAAATATAGCATGCTGAAATTTTGAAACAACACATGGGAACAACACAGAACGTTAGTAGAGGTACTTGCCAATGTATTGTAGTAATCCAAACAACTTTTGTCACGTCAGAACATTATGTGCTTGCAACAAAAATAAATGTCCCAACATTGACTAACACTAGTACTAGATATAAAAACATGATTCCACACAATAATTTACCCTTCATGAAGTACCAGTTGTACATGTATCATGGTTAAACTGGCATATATGGCACAGACCTAATCTAAATTATTGATACATCAAAGAAACTAACTAATTATTATTTTTCTGGCAGACGTTTTGATACATGAGAAATCAAACTGATTTGCCAACATGATAAAGGAAAACAATGTAGCAAGATAAACAATTTGTTCATGTAATTACAGAAAGCTACTGGGACCAGGAATGACTGGAGTGATCTGGTGGGCCATGACCACCAATGCCTGCAACAGACATGGCAGGACTGGCACAATTGAGTGACAATGTAAACTAGTTCCAGAAATTATAGGTTGTAGGCAAAAATATGGGGAATTTATCTGAATACAGCCAATTTGGTGGGTTCTTGAAACTAAGCCACCTATGACGTATGAAGAACACGTGATGTGCTTCCTCCAAACAGCACTACATTTGTTTCTAAGGTGGGTCTTTCTCCAGCTCCATAACAAGTAAATTTGATAATCACCCATCGTCTCAAATGAGAACTTATCAAACTGCTGACACAGTAGCGCCACCTACACAGCTGACTAGCCACATGTATATTATACCATGAAACAAGCTTCTTTAGCTACAGCTAATCGGCTACACCAGTTTGTACAACAAACAATATCATAATTGTTACAACTTTGCATTTCAATTATGAATCAGCAACTTGGCCATTATCTAGATAAATGATATGGACAGCAAACAGTACTTCAGTGAAATATAACCCTACATAAAACACATAACATACTCTATATCTACAACATTCTATCATCTGTTCAAGCTTCCTCCTCCAATGATTTTGCCATTGTTCAAATGTTGATATCCAAATTTAGCATGTATTTCTGTTCAAATTTATAAAAGAGTTGATTGGAAAACTTCTGGAGTGGTGCCCTCTTTCATATTTCAAGTGTCAAAAGATTACTGGATAACTAAGAATATCTATATTATAAAAGTGTGCATTGCCTGTGCACTCGTATCTCTGTCAGTTGTGTATGTACAGGTATCTGGCCAACCCTGCATTTGCCCACTTCCTGTTGCTGGTTACATCTGTTGGCTGGTTAGCACATGTGAATTCTGACAAAACATTGTCCTACAAATAAGCCAGTGACCAGTTACAATTAATGTGGGTCCTGGAAACATCATGTGTGTTTTGGGAGTCTGATGCATGACTGCCTTTTTACCCTAGGCAACACCAGGTAACATACCCCCAGGAAGGCTTGTTTTCATAGAAATGAACGAATGTTAAAATCTAAGCGAAGAGGAAACTCTAGCAGTAGTGTTGTGCTCTTGTGACGTTAATTCTTCAAATACTGCCTCATATTCATGTCTCAACTACAAGTTTACCCAGACTGCCCCAGTAGTCTGGTTGGTCTAGACTGCAGCGACATGGTGGCAGCTTCTGGGACATGTACACAGTATTTCCTGCCAGGTTTAATCATCAACATTTGGTGACTATTAACTGTTCTCTGCTACACACTTTATGATACAAGTTATCAAATGGAAATGATACTATTTTCCATTTCACCCAGCAGCTACATACATACATTACCCTTCGAACGTGCAGTTTGCAGTCTGCGGTTACAGTCCGATACCACGATCACAAACAACATTGAATGAATTCAACAAATGTATACACCAACACACTATATACATCACCCTCCTGTCAATGCTCCTGCTATTAGACCACCAGCGGGCTAGAGGTGTCATGATTCAGTTGGAACTGGTCCATCTCAGCATGAATAACACCACGACCAATAATTGTTGCGAGGCCAGCAACAGGTCCAAGAACAAACCAAGATATGTCACACCATTGAACAGGCTAGATCTATTTCATAATCTGTTAAAAACGTTTTGACAGACATTTGATTTACAACGACACAAGCAACTATTCCTAAAAATTCACCGCAATGTTTTGGTGCAAAGATGTAAAGGGCTGCAGAGAAAATATGAACCAAAGCACTAGGCCTAATAAAAGTACACAGAACACATGGCCGGCATTGAGCATCTAGCCGGTGTGAACATCCCTGAGGTAGCTACGGCACAGACCCGCATCGTCTTCCCTTCACTCAGAGGTAGGTATGGTTGAGAAATAGCTGCAGGTATGGATGAGGTCAAACTAGGAGCAGAGGTAACACAATGCACTGTCTTTGCATGTCTTGCTTGCAATCAATGTATCTGTACTAATATCAGTCAGGGTGTACTTACCAACCCAGCAGTATGACTCATGGTAGATATGATGGTGCTTGCACAGCCTGTAAACCCACTACACATATTTGTGTCTTCAATGTGTGGTTCCAAGAGTTCAATGTGTACATATGTGTAGTTCCAAGAGTTCAATGTGTAGATATGTGTAGTTCCAAGAGTTCAATGTGTAGATATGTGTAGTTCCAAGATTTCAATGGCTAGTCTTCTGTGTTTCCGATGGACCGCCATTTGTATCTTCGACATATATTCCTCGCATTCTGCACAAAAATCTAAATCCTCTGCACAAACATCTTAATATTTTCTCTGTGTATACAACTATATTCACCAGTACATCCATGTCATCACCAAGCTGTAATGCTCAAGCAGAGTTTAGCTGCACAACCACAAAACTTACTGTCAATTTTGAAACTGGCCTGTTCTCTGGAGACAAACTGAAGTTTCCACATTGCTTTGTCTCAACTGATGTCTAATTCATACAGCTTGCAGTGTGATAGACTATTTACTTTTGTGGTTGTAAATAAACGGTCTAATCTTTCTTTCTATGGTTCTATAACCAAGAACGGGTTTCTTACATGAAATCAAATGCTTTGTAGGTAGGTAGGTGTAGCTAAAATATCCACCAACTCAGCAACTTGCACCAACACTGATATATAAAATCTCTCAAAAATATATAAAATATGTTAAAAACACTGGGTGGCTGTGTGAAATTGTGAACCAACTTGACAAGGAACCAAGGCCCTGAGACAGCTGACCAATCGAAAGCCTTGACAGGATGCGATTAGCTTGGCTGCTTGTTGGAACTGTGCAAGCGTATCCACAATCCACATCATGATTGTGATTTTCCAATCTGACAATCTACTCGTTCACAACTTTATAAAACACTACAGACAGACGTTATATTGTAAAAAATTGATAAAACTGAACCATCATCTCATGGTTTCAATAATACTATGAAGAATCGCCAAATGCCAGATGGCAATTCCCTGAATTGAAGTCGAGCCATAATTCATGAACAGTTGGACCAATGTCCTGATAAGACTAGGATTAATGAGGTACATAAACACTGCAGACATACTGCCTTCGTTAACTCACACTATCAACAGTGTTGAGGTATTTCATAATCAGAAAACATCCCTGTGAAAATCTGGCAGTAGTTTTGCAGCGTATTTTATAGCATGTCGTGATTTGTGTTTTTTGACCTGTTCACCATTACACTAAGCTGTGCCTGAATAGCTGCAGAATATTTGGTAAAAAATCAACAAATTGAGGTATCTGATCACAATATCAAAAACGTAACATCGAACATCAATCCATAATTTGATCTGATGCACTGCAAACTAGTTTCCTCTCTATAGACATCACAATTGAGGTATAACATGTCTGCAGAAAACATGGGAGATCATTCAAGCAACACAATGGGGTAACCCACAATGACGCCCCAACACGTACCCATGATAGGGGCACTAAATGATAGTCCACAAGACATAACATTGGAGGGTGGGGGTGGGGTGTTACAACAGTATTAGTAGACTTAAATGCTAACAGGAACAACTTCAGTACTCTTACCTACTTGGGTTAGTGCTTAAACACCTAACTATGCAAAATGCTAGACATCTTTCAAAAAAGCACCACGTGGTAACTTGCTTTTAAATGACATGACAGAGTATACAATCATTTTGCCACCACCTGCAAGATCCATGCAGCCTGAACGAGAGCATAGGTGTATGACTGAAGTCAATCTCTACAAATGATTAAAACAGCCCCAACATGGAGAACATTATTACAAGTTTGCCATAAAGTCTGTAGAATTACAGCGACAATGAGTGCGATAACAGGGTGACCCTTATATAAAATTCATTCTATAATTAAGGAGGTTTATCACTACCCACCCTGGGATGCGGGGACCTCTACTGGACACCCGGCCCAATTCAGACAACCCTATCCTATCAGACACAAAACAACCTATGATAGTCTCATTGTAAGCAAACACACATAGTCATTATAACGCCATCAGTAATAATAATGATATCATTGTAACACCTGAGATAATTGCGATGTTCCGCAACTGCATGGTACCTACACTGCCACCAGGCGGAGCCACTACGGACCACAAATAACCCGTCAAATTACACGTACAATCGTTGAGGAGACGACAGTGCTCGTTATGTGTTTCCCACTGTTCATGCCTGCTGTACAGGAGGTTCACTTTCCAGCTTGGGTATGTCGTAGATCTCTGCATAGAGAGGTGGAAGCTTCAGCTGCAACCAGTGCTGTCGAAACCAGTCGATGAGCTCGTTATGTTTCGCTCCGATCGTGCGCAGTTCTGGCAGCTTGGTGAGGAGGCCAGCAAACAGTGTTGTCTCCATTGAATGATTGCGACTGAGCTGTAGTTTGAGGGCCTCGATGAGACTGTCTTGAATCGCCTCCACCGCCTTAGTCTCACTCAGTCCGACGCGATCTACCAGTCAAACACAGTAGCGTCATGATGTATACTACGGCATAATTAACAGGTTATTTTTGTTAATCTTGAGCTTAAAATATCCATATTTACCCTATTAACATGCAGGTTACCCTGTACACTGATAGTCTTAAAATGTAAACTGCAGGCATCTTTTCAGTTTAACGTGGATCTAATGTGTTGTTGGCATACACATCAACTATACACTAATAACAGATAAGTGACAGGTGAGAGTGGACCAACAGAAGACAGCTGGAACCATACACAAGTCATGGACAGGACCAGGCAAATATGAACAGTATAGCTCTTGTGGGAGGCCCAAAGGTGCACTTAGAAATGTTTAATCAAATACACATTTCTTGGGTAATACTTCTTTGCCTGAAGAAATGTTTGACAAATTAGAAAAATAGACCCCGAACTGATTGTGAGACATGGGAGCTAACAACCCATGGCAGACACTGAGTGAGGCCATAAGTCTGTCGCACCTTCAGTCCAAGTTTGGGTGAAAACCTGATTAAATTATGTAAGATAATTCATCCCAGATTTTTTTAAATAACAAGATGGTTGTGTATTTAGTGGCTATGCTGTACACTATTAAAGACATTTGTGTTACATAAATGCTACCAGTGTAGTTGTAGTAAGTGTTGTACCTGCAGTCACAAGAACTATAGCCGTGAACAGCCCAATCTCAGTGTCGTTGAGAAGTAGCTGGCTGAATGTGTGGGCGAAGCTGAACACAATGTCCATCAAGTTACTCTGCAAAACAACTAATTTCATCAAACACAGTTCCTCCCGGCACTGTGTGCCCACACTCACAACACGCGTGCCCACACACACGCGTACACACACACAACACGCGTGCCCACAAACACACGCGTGCCCACACGCGTGCCCATACACACACACACACACACACACACACACACACCACACACACACACACACACACACACACACACACACTCACATATACAGACCTGTTTGGATTGTAAACGTGCCCTCAAGATACTCATACAAAATGTACACCAGCTCAGACAGTTTCGCAGAATCCCACCAAGTACCGTGGCCTTTTTTATATTAATGCATAATTGCGTGCAATCAACAAACAAGACTCATAGACTTTGGGGATGGCTAATTTGGCAGAAAGCTATTGTTTGATGTCCCAGACACATTGGCCACTTGCCAAATGACTGTGGCTAATTTCTGTACGGCCACTGCTAAACTGAAGGTCTGTACCTGAAGACAGTAGAAGACTTCCTTCACTCTGGACATTTCCACCCTTCTTGTACACGGCAGAGCTACTAGAAGATGGTGCATGGGTGGACTTGTGAAAACAATCAATTTGGTATCGAGGTAGCTGATCCAGATTAACTCAGAAGTTCAAAGGTACAAAGTCATTTAGAGTGGGAGGGAGGGAGAGAGGGGGGAGGAAGGATGGGAGGGAGGGAGAGAGGGGGGAGGAAGGATGGGAGGGAGGGAGAGAGGGGGGAGGAAGGATGGGAGGGAGGGAGAGAGGGGGGAGGAAGGATGGGAGGGAGGGAGAGAGGGGGGAGGAAGGATGGGAGGGAGGGAGAGAGGGGGGAGGAAGGATGGGAGGGAGGGAGAGAGGGGGGAGGAAGGATGGGAGGGAGGGAGAGAGGGGGGAGGAAGGATGGGAGGGAGGGAGAGAGGGGGGAGGAAGGATGGGAGGGAGGGAGAGAGGGGGGAGGAAGGATGGGAGGGAGGGAGAGAGGGGGGAGGAAGGATGGGAGGGAGGGAGAGAGGGGGGAGGAAGGATGGGAGGGAGGGAGAGAGGGGGGAGGAAGGATGGGAGGGAGGGAGAGAGAAGGCTATAGGGAAGGAGAGATATGGAGGGGGAGAGAAAGAGAGGGAGAAATTTAGGGAGAAGAGATAGATGGAGAGAGAGAGAGGGAGAGAGAGAGAGTGGAGAGAGCACTGGGAGAAGCTGGCAGTGACAGTGACACTCACAGAGTACACGAGGTCAAGCTGTTTCTTCTGCACAATGCTGCCGTCATCAAAGGTGACAGTGAGGTTCGAGTGGTCAAACATATGTGTCATGCGAGTAAGCCAGATCTCAAAGAAGCCTGACTTGATGAGGATCAACTGGTCATCCTGGCTGAGATCATGGAAACCTGCAGCAAATCACCAACATGAGTCATGTGGTTGTCACATGACCTTCACAGGTAGTTACAGTTAAAATTGTGATGCGCCCAATACACAATGAGGTAAATTTAATAGGTTTATTTAAAAAAATAACAACATCTATTCCATAAACCCAATTTTCGTCCTAAAATAATGATGAACTTTAAAACACATAAATTTGCCCAATAATTATTAATTAATAATTGTGTTGAATCCTAGATAAGTGTATAATAAGTATTAAACTTCAGCACACACCTTTTCCAACACTAGAAGTTATTTCTATACGTTAAATATTAATAAAAATATGATAAATGTAGTAATAAAGATATAATGTTAAATACTCTGTTGTTAAATTTAAGCAGCTTTTAAAATGAATGAGGACACTATTTTCCAGAGACAACAGAGAAATGTTTTCAGTGGTGCATGTTGGGGTGAACTATTTTTAAACCAATTTATAAATTCACAAGAATGTTGGTGTAGACCATTTTAAAATGAATTTGGGTTTATAAATTCCTAAGAATATTTGTGAAACATTCATCAGGGGTTGCATTCTAAAGAGTAAAATGAGCCTTTAAAAATGGTCATCAGGAGTACTGTTTTAAAGGTTAAAAGCCTCCTTGTGACAGTCTGCAGGAGTGACTGTAGATGGAGCCACGTGTCTGGTGCTGTGACACAGTCAACAGGAGTGACTGTAGGTGGAGCCACGTGTCTGGTGGTGACTCACCTGGCACCCGCTTCGCAAACTCGACCACACTCTGTATGCTGGGAGTGACGAGACTGGCGAGATTCTGGAACATGTAGCAGCGGTCTGTGTCCGCCTGCACCTGAGAAAGCCCCAGCCCCAGCCCCGCACCTTGTCCCTCCGTCTCTGTCTTCATGGCCTGCCAACAGATGGAGCCACCACAGCATTAACATCACATCACTGAAAGGCCACAGTTGATCTGAGTGAGATCTTATTTAAGTCTCAGCTGAGTAGTTATGATTTTTAAATAATCAAATTAACCACTATGACAACCATTATTCTACATCATTCTCATTAATATATATCATCAAGATAATTAAAAATAATAATATACACAACCATACAAGGTAAATTAAATAATGTTGGTGTCCACTCAAATATTCTGAACATACACGAACAAACAAAGACAACCTAACAGTGTGTATGGTATATAGGAGATTTAACATGCAACCACGTAAAGTGAACACAATAAGATGGGTATACACAAGTGATGTTAACACGTGAACAATTATACAAAATCAATGGAATAAGGTGAGTTTATACAAGAGGTAAAACACAACTACACAAAGTCAACAAACTACAGTGTATATGTGTGAGAGATTTTGGCACACACAATTATAAATTATAGTCAACCAAATAAGGTGTGTACCAGACCTGGGGCTGAGTACATGTTCAAGAGTATGAGTACATTGATGGTGGTTGAGTACGAGTATGATTACAAGTACAATGCTAAAAGCTGCATACGAGCAGTCAAGTACAAGTATATTTTATGAGTATGAGAACCCAACATTTTTATTAAATAATGATATATTTACAAACTGAGTGGATAAAACAGATTAGCCAGTATACAAAATTTAAACAGATGCAACCACGGAAAGTCTACAAACAAGTCCACACATCTGAAATTTTAACAAACACAACCAGACAAATGAAGTAAAATGTTACAGGAACAGCATGGGGTTTGTACATACGAGAGACTTTGGCACCCGGGTGAGAGTCCTGAGTTTCTCTGCCGTCACACAGTTGGTCTGGTGAGCCTGGGAGACGGCCAGGATGATGTCGTAGATGGCGAGTTGTTGACTCTCAGCCATGGGTGGGTCTGTCTCCCCCGTGGTGCTCACACGCTGCTCATCCAGACTACGCGACCGCTTCGGAACGCGGCCATATCTTACTGCTGGAGAGACACGACGAAACCTCTTAACTGTAGTCTCTGCTGCGTTGCTCCCGCTTTTCTCCAATGTAAGCCTGCTGGCGTGTGCTACACCACGAGCAAAATTTAATATGACTGATTTTTTATTAATACTTATTTTGTTTTAATAAGTTTTTAAATTACATTGTAACGCTTGTAAATACCAATTATGAAATACATACATACATACATACATACATACATACATACATACATACATACATACATACATACATACATACATACATACATACATACATACATACATACATACATACATACATACATACATACATACATTACACAAATTAATGACAGCATGTTAGTTATTGATAGTAAGTAGATAACAAATTTAAGATAATCCCGGTAGTAATAGGAAAATGTGTTATATTTTCAATCAGCACACTTGTACTACATACCCGTCTATTTAGTAATTCGTACTATGTATATAACATTTTAAGACGAAATTGCATTAATTGATTAGTTCTCATAATGTCTACCACTGACAATTTGTATTTAATTTTCATTTTATATACAACCACATAGTAATCATTAAAAATAAATACAACTAGCAATAGTCAATATTGCATAGTACAGGTTTTCCTACATATTTTTAGCACAAGTTAATCGTAATGAGATTGTTATTATTCTTAATGTTCCTATTTTAATATACCGTTTTGCCAAGTTGTGTCACTCTGTCAAAAGAAATCTACTATAATCTATGAGGACCAAGTTCATGTGACATAAGCCAATTAGACATTATTTTTAATAATAACTTATCTACTACAGGGTATGTAGAAACAAGTTAGCCATGCTAGTAACGATGACTGCCAATACAAATTATGTCCAACACATGGGAAACGCCTCAGACAAAGTGCACTTCATAAGTGATACAACAGCATGTATGCAGCTGTCCTATAGCAGCACTGCATGCCTGGACAAAAACACAGAGAGCACCAGGCTCTAGACACAGTACACACTGGCTGCGCTGGGGTGTCAGCTCAGTGAGCTGTTGACTGTCAACTGATGGTCACTGTAGTGCTAAACGTCATCCTTATACCACAGGTGGAACAGCATTTGGTTGTACGTATGAATTGTGTCTTGCCATTACAGCTACTAACCATTATAGCTACTACTATTATAGCTACTCATTAAGTCTGACAATTGAATTACTCCTGTCATAGCTCAGGAAGGGGTGGGGGAGCATTAACTAGTTCAGTTTTGATGTGTGATTAAAGACCATGGAACAATTACTGGAAGGTTTTGGATAAGTTAACTGGGACTTAAAAGTTAAATGCTGACACCATAAACACAGCACGAAGCACAAACACAAGATCAACCCCACCCCATTAGACACTGTGTGTTCACTCAATCACTGCCCAGGTCATCGAACCCCAGCCCAGACACACTAACAAAGACAGACACCAAGACAGACAGAAACTGGTGGCACAGACAGACAGATGACAAGATAAGGGGCCTTTGCAAAAGTTCAGAAAGTCCACAAAAACAAATTTTAAGCATTTTGTGTGGTTGGTCAGGCTGACAGATACAAATATTACACCCTGAGTCACACTTCAGGCAAACCATCAGAAATGGGGAAATGCAGGGTTGATGCCAAAAGTTGGAAGGCTCATTATACAAGGTAATATATGAATTCGATGAGAATTTTTCGAGCTGGGTGCAGATTATGCATGGAAAATTATGATAGATGGTTTTGAAAGTCATTCTGGATCACATTGGTGGGTGTGGATAGTGCCGTAAATCAATTCTAAAAGTGATTTCCTGTAGTGTGTGAAGATACATTACAAGACGACCCCTAAATGAAGGTGTGAACCTACAGTCACGGGACATGCCGACGGCGAGACACTTCTTGAAGCGGCAGTACTGGCAGCGGTTGCGGTTGAGGCGGATCACCATACACTTGCCGTCTCGCAGGCACCGGTACTCTATCTGCTTCTGGATACTGCGGCGGAAGAACCCCTGGTGGTAGACAACACAACTATTAGACTGCAGCCTGCACAACACACAATGTGTAACTGACAGACCCGTCACAATGTGTAACTGACAGACCCGTCACAGTGTGTAACTGACAGACCCGTCACAATGTGTAACTGACAGACCCGTCACAATGTGTAACTGACAGACCCGTCACAGTGTGTAACTGACAGACCCGTCACAGTGTGTAACTGACAGACCCGTCGCAGTGTGTAACTGACAGACCCGTCACAATGTGTAACTGACAGACCCGTCACAATGTGTAACTGACAGACCCGTCACAGTGTGTAACTGACAGACCCGTCACAGTGTGTAACTGACAGACCTGTCGCAGTGTGTAACTGACAGACCCGTCACAATGTGTAACTGACAGACCCGTCACAATGTGTAACTGACAGACCCGTCACAGTGTGTAACTGACAGACCCATCACAATGTGTAACTGACAGACCCGTCACAGTGTGTAACTGACAGACCTGTCACAGTGTGTAACTGACAGACCTGTCACAGTGTGTAACTGACAGACCTGTCACAGTGTGTAACTGACAGACCTGTCACAGCGTGTAACTGGCAGACCTGTCACAGCGTGTAACTGACAGACCTGTCACAATGTGTAACTGACAGACCTGTCACAATGTGTAACTGGCAGACCTGCGACAATGTGTAACTGACAGACCTGTCGCAGTGTGTAACTGACAGACCTGTCACAATGTGTAACTGGCAGACCTGCCACAATGTGTAACGGACAGACCTGTCGCAGTGTGTAACTGACAGACCTGTCACAATGTGTAACTGGCAGACCTGCCACAATGTGTAACTGACAGATCTGCCACAGTGTGGATACTGATAGACCTGTCGCAGTGTATAACTGACAGACCTGTCACAACATGTAACTGACAGACCTGTCACAGTGTGTAACTGACAGACCTGTCGCAGTGTGTAACTGAAAGACCTGTCACAATGTGTAACTGACAGACCTGTCACAATGTGTAACTGACAGACCTGTCAGTGTGTAACTGACAGACCTGTCACAATGTGTAACTGACAGACCTGTCGCAGTGTGTAACTGACAGGCCTGTCACAATGCGTAACTGACAGACCTGTCGCAGTGTGTAACTGACAGACCTGTCGCAGTGTGTAACTGACAGGCCTGTCACAGCGTGTAACTGACAGACCTGTCACAATGTGTAACTGACAGACCTGTCACAGCGTGTAACTGACAGACCTGTCACAGCGTGTAACTGACAGACCTGTCACAATGTGTAACTGACAGACCTGTCACAATGTGTAACTGGCAGACCTGTCACAATGTGTAACTGGCAGACCTGCCACAATGTGTAACTGAAAGACCTGTCACAATGTGTAACTGACAGACCTGTCGCAGTGTGTAACTGACAGACCTGTCACAATGTGTAACTGGCAGACCTGCCACAATGTGTAACTGACAGACCTGTCGCAGTAACTGACAGACCTGTCACAATGTGTAACTGGCAGACCTGCCACAATGTGTAACTGACAGACCTGTCGCAGTGTGTAACTGACAGACCTGTCACAATGTGTAACTGGCAGACCTGCCACAATGTGTAACTGACAGACCTGTCGCAGTAACTGACAGACCTGTCACAATGTGTAACTGGCAGACCTGCCACAATGTGTAACTGACAGACCTGTCGCAGTGTGTAACTGACAGACCTGTCACAATGTATAACTGGCAGACCTGCCACAATGTGTAACTGACAGACCTGTCGCAGTGTGTAACTGACAGACTTGTCAAAATGTGTAACTGGGAGACCTGCCACAATGTGTAACTGACAGACCTGTCACAGTGTGGATACTGACAGACCTGTCGCAGTGCATAACTGACAGACCTGTCACAACATGTAACTGACAGACCTGTCACAGTGTGTAACTGACAGACCTGTCACAGTGTGTAACTGAAAGACCTGTCACAATGTGTAACTGACAGACCTGTCAGTGTGTAACTGACAGACCTGTCGCAGTGTGTAACTGACAGACCTGTCACAATGCGTAACTGACAGACCTGTCGCAGTGTGTACCTGACAGACCTGTCACAATGTGTAACTGACAGACCTGTCACAGTGTGGATACTGACAGACCTGTCGCAGTGTATAACTGACAGACCTGTCACAACGTGTAACTGACAGACCTGTCACAGTGTGTAACTGACAGACCTGTCGCAGTGTGTAACTGAAAGACCTGTCACAATGTATAACTGACAGACCTGTCACAATGGTTCTGACTTCCGCATGATGGAACCGAGCATCACGTTACTGTTATCATGATACCAGTGTCATCTGCAAGTTAATCTGCTCCAGAGGTATGGGTGGTTCTACGAAACCATCCAAAGAAATAAAGTTTTTAGACTGACAACATACAACTCAATCCAGAAAACATCCTTTTCTGGACATAATTAAAAAATTGTATTTTCTCAGTTTTGTAAGATGTAACTTATGGCCAGAAGCATTCTGAGGATGACCTGTTACTTATAATCAAGTTGCCCAATATACAAAAATATGTCTAAAAATCAGGAAAATATATCTTACATACAAGTTGAAATCAAAGGATATTTTATGATGTAAAAGTATTTTACAACAAATATGGTAGAATACGCTGGGTTATAAACAAGTTTGGATTAATTAACAAGCTCTGAATGTACATATTAGCAGTTGCAAATTCTGTTTTTAATAAGAAGACAATTCAATGATTGTAGTCTGGATTAACTAGAATTCACTGTACACAGCAACTTCACACTTGATTTCTAGGAATCACTTTGATAGATAAATAAAGAGAGCAGGGTGTGGACAGGGCCAGTTTGTCCTGTCCTGTCCTGTCTGTCCTCCAGTCCCTGCTTTATCCTGGTGCAACTACACGTACTTAGAAATGTGCACTCAAGGACAAACAGTCAACACTCTTGGTGGAGCCTTCTCAGAGCAGTGCACCCCTTCCCCATGCTGAGAGGGGCCAGAAGACTATAAAACAGTACACAGTCCACTTGATCATTGACCAGTGGTGATGGAATTATAGCCACTGATGTCAATAACAACAACATTATAAATTACTGACAAACATTTGCACTTCAACCATTGTACTGCAGCTGATAAGCTACAAGACGTAAACAAATATCAGCATGAGGGCTGCAGCAAAAACAACATTGTCAGTAGGAGCACACTTGACTGTGGATGGTGTGACTACTCAATGCCATTGTTTTGCTTTCAAAAGATGAAACATTTGGCGATTGTGTGTGTGTGTGTGTGTGCGTGTGTGTGCGTGCGTGCGTGCGTGCGTGCGTGCGTGCGTGCGTGCGTATGTGTATATGTATATATATATAATTATTAGCTTAAAGAGAGCACAGGTCGACCACTTCATTTATATATATATCTTAAAATAATATACATATACTGTATATATACTTTATACTGTAATGTAATAAAAATATATACCAATACTGTGAATGACATCTTTGAACTGACGGCCAGTGTTACGTGTAATGAATGGCTCAGCTTTGTGAATGTGAGTCATGGTCTGGCTTGATGCCTCAGTGAACTTGCAAAACATGAATCTTTGTAGACGCAAGGAAACAAGAACCAACACCTACAGGTGTGCGACCAGGCGTGACCAGGCTCACGGGGTGGGGTAGGGTGACGTTACTTCTAAGACGTCTACTCCGAAATGTAAAAAATTAAAAAAACATTCAGCTGACAACTGTTTTTTTAACTACTGTGTTGTGAAGGTCAGCTCAACCTTCAATGTCTTTCCAAAACAGAAATGTGGCTGCTGCCATCATGCATCTCATAACATCTATGAGTGCAGTGGCTCAGGGGTACAGCTTCGGACTCTCGACTACGAGAACCCGGGTTCAAATCCTGGCTGCGGTTTTAAAACCTTGGGCAAGTTTTATCACTCTACATTGCTCCAGTTCACTCAGCTGTATAAATGAGTACCTGGCTATAGACAGTGATGGATATGTGTACGAGCAGCCTTTGCGCATTAATTGTAGCATATGGCTGGATGCTTCCCAGAGAAGCCGAGATGGTGTCTGAGTGAACAGGTCTGTCAGGGAAGTAAAGTGTAAAGCGCTTTGAGCGGTCCTGAGGACTGGATACTGCGCTATATAAGAACTTGCCTTGCCTTTTTTTGCCTTTATGAAGACCAGCCATAATGCAGTAAACTATTGTATGTAGAAGTCTGCTTACCTTGCATCCTTCGCAGGACGTCACGCCATAGTGATAGCCTGATGCCTTGTCTCCACACACCTTACATGCAGCAAATGTCTGCCGCGTGCTGTTGGAGTCTGCAGCTGCCGCCGCAACGCTCGAGTCTACAAACATGTCACAGGCTTCATTTCATGGCAATCTCACACTGTCCGAATCTACCTTAGTACTTCATAATCACACACAGGCTAAATCTACCTCTCACACAATCTGAATCTACTTGTCTCTCTTAGTTCTTACAGTTTAAAATATGTAACACATCAGCTGAACACATCCTCACAAGCAGGGAAGTTAGCGGAGTTGAACAACAAAATGATACCAGTTGACTTCGCCAGTCATTACTGCATCAGCCATGGGAACAACTTAAAACTTATTTATTCAAAAGAGCTTTTCACTCATGAACAATGACGGACGTTTTAAGTTTTTAGGATTTACTATTTATTTATTATTCTGAGCTGCTTTCAGTACTTTTACATTCATACTAATTATATTTATGTATCATTATTATAAATATATTTTTTATTATAATTATCTGTATTTTTATGATAACTTATTTCGATATTTAATGCCATGTTTTGATGATTTTTAACTTTTAGTTTCTTTCTATGATTTCTTGTAACAGCGCCTTCGAACAAGGTAACTTGGATTTATGGCGCTATATAAATGCTTTTATTATTATTATTATTAACAGCGCAAATAATCGCCCCAATTTAAAGATTGATACATAACTGGTGGGAATCCCAATATAATGACCCATTCGCATCCTAAACATTATATGGCTGAAATCACCCAAAAGTATGTCACATGAACACAGGCCGACCACACTCCTCGTGGGCAATTTCATTAGCTGATGTTAAAAGAAGAGTCTTTCCAAGTGATGTGCCAGGAGTAGTGAATGCTGGGTGACCGAATACTGATACTGACGTAATCAGTCGCAGTGACCCTGACACGTGAGGATGGCTGAATAGCAAGCAGCAGTCAATGATCCGTGCTGTACATCACCCAAAAGCTAACTATCATCAGTAAACAAAATATGAAATTTTATTCTTATGTTTTTTTCAATGGATTGAAGAACAATTTATTACAGATTCCCAAGAGAATCAAATGTTAAATACTGTAAACATCATGGGCAGATTAAACATCTTAAGCACAGCCCATGCCCATGCCCATGCCCATCTCCATGGTATCAGTTTCCCATGGTGATTATTATGAACAGGTGCATAATTGAATTCTTTCATATACGTTATAATAAATTATGTCTAAATTAACTTCCAGTAATGGTTCACATTAGTGACAGCAATGAAACTCGCCAGTGTGGCGGCCCACACATCAACTACAATCTACCATCGAATCAAACTGATCAAACCTAGTAGTAATAACATCTAAGCAGTGAGATATGCAGAGATTTGCAGGATATCTCCAAATACCTAGTTGTGAATGAGTGACAGTCTGTAATGCGACTCTATTGATTTGCCGTTGTTGCTTTTGTTTGCTCTACATCACTCGCTCCCACATCAATAATGGATCTGAGTGAATGTCATCAAGAGTTTGTTACACTCTATCCACCAAGTGGCCCTGTCACTATGTTACTGCTTCACCAACTCATACAGAGTGTAGTATTTACTTACGTGTGTGGATACAAACTGTGCAATAGCTGCAGTATGACACTGATTTCATAATCAAACATGTGGAATCATGACCGAAGTCGAAACTACTTTGTTACTAATGTTAATGATTCCAGTCTTGAAAAATGTAATTGCTCTTAAACTGACCTAAAGAGCCCACTGCTACACACCAGCCGAATTGTGCACACACCACCTGACTTACATTCAGCATAACTTAAAAGTTATACAAAAGTTGCACTTGAATACATGTATATTTTTTATGCACAATCTGCATGGAAATAAACTCTGTGAGCAAATTCAGTTATTTTACTTGTGTCAGAAGCTGGATGAAGGAATCAGTTCAAGATTTAGCACAGAATACTGACTGGTCTGACTTAAAAATACCTGTTTCAAAACAGAACAAAACCACTGGTGCACAGAACATACCACTGATGTACAGAACATACAATACAATACAATAAAAAAAACATACCACATGACATACAGGACTGACCAACAATTTTATTATGTTTGATCTAACACATAATTAATAAAAATGGCAGTGTTACTTAAAATACGTCCATGTCCACATCATAGACATGATACTGATAAGCATCCCCACTTGAAGACAATGAT
This sequence comes from Oasisia sp. SBJ-2009, assembly GCA_964017155.1. Lineage (NCBI taxonomy): Eukaryota > Metazoa > Annelida > Polychaeta > Sabellida > Siboglinidae > Oasisia > Oasisia sp. SBJ-2009. Next base: position 35,917,715 of record OZ024857.1, on the reverse strand, counting down.
TACAAAAGGTGTTTATTTTAGCCAAAGTAATTCACTGTCTTATCAGAGATCAGCATGCTTACCACTGACACAGTCCCTAAGACCATTCTGCAATGGATCTGTCTACAAAGAACTTGAATAGGCAAGGCTTAGATCAGCTTACATCCGACTCCTCCGCCTAGCCAGGTGCAACAATGATCTACCTAGAGGCGCAGATTACAGCTAATCACAGTGTTTCTAGTGCGGGCAGTAATGCACACGCACTGGCTTATCAAGCAGCTGCCACGCATGCATGTCGTGTGCATGCCACATATGCACAGTCACAAAGATGAGTTGCACTTTCAGTGACCTCGTTCTATTCAGAACTAACTGTTGTGTGCAAAACAAGAAGAAAACAAATGGTGTTGGCCAAGGGCTAAACCAACAAGTCTGACTACACGGTGCTTACACATGCATGACTCAATAACAACTCTGGTGTTATGATTAGACCTAACACAGGATTAGAGTTATTATGACACTCTGATTTATAAATATATACTACTTACAACATTTGTAAAAAGTTTGAATGTTAACCAATTAGTTATTTAATTAACAAATAATGTCAAATCTAAACCATGAGACAAATAACACTAACAAAGATTTGTTGAAAATATATTATTTATCGTAAGATAGTCTTGCCTTATCTTCAAATCAGCGATTTTCCATGTGTGTTGTGGCAGCAAATTATAATGTGCCATAATTTAGCGAGTACTTGTAAATCTGCTGCATCATATGCATGGAAAATACACAACTAGCACATGGATATTCCCAAAGATGTTGTCTTCAACATCACGGACGGCACTTATGAACTGATACTTGACATAAAACGACCACTAACAACTACACTATAAAGGAAGAACTGCCTATTAAGGACATCTTCCACTGGAAAACAGCTGCTGCAACACAGACCTAATTTGTGCAATAAAACTGTCCACTGGCCACGCCATCTCCATTTAAAGCACGAACACTTAGCAACCATCGCAGCACAGCCTCTAGAGCAACAAACCACAGGGCATACTAAAACAGACATGAATAATTAGCAAGATTAAAGAAGAGTGATTTAATTATTTAAAATCTACATCAAAGGGCCTGTCAGTGTGGAATTGATACAAGTGGCGTAGTTGGTGTTGTGTGGCTGCCAGCATGACAGAACACTTGCATGACGATGCATCACTGAATGCACAGGGGATGGCACTGATGTCTGTGTACAGTAGAGTCTATGCACAGATGATGGTTCATACTAGATATCAACATAAACTTGTATAGCATCACATATCTGGGGACCGTTACACTAAGATAAAGAGCTTTTAATAAAAAATCACCATTAAACACAAGATTTCCATTAGTAAATAAAAGGAGCTTAACCTTTAAAACACAAATGGCCACTGTCATATTACTGAGAACATTATCTCTATGCCATGCAGTGACTAGCAACAATGTTCCACTGATGCGTCATGGTGTTAACAGTTTTGAGGCTTATGAGGTTTAAAGAGCAAAAAAATCAAGAGTTTGTAACAACATTTGAGAAATGGGCCCCTGACCATTATCTATTCTTAGGTTCTTAAAACTAAATTAAATAGATAAAAATACATTAAATTTATACAAATGTAACTTACTTAAATAGTAATATTGTTTCAGTATGTCAATTCATATTTGCTATGGCCTTAACCAAACAAATGCGCAAACGAACCATTTTCCAAACTAGTTTGTATAGCAACTTTTTATGTTGTGAGACAGGCCTTTATGTAGGATCACATTTTTGTCAGTCACAAATGTTGTGGTAGCCTGGCACTGGCAGCCATGTGCATGTTAACTGACACACATACACGCCAGTCGAGATGTGTATGTGTAGTATGACATGTATTATGACAACTACAAAAACACGTGTAACACCATTTTCAAAGTAGACTTGACAATACGTGTGATTTTGAAAGACTATTTTAATTTTGCTCCTTATTTTCTTATCCATCCAGCACCCATCCAGTAACATTCCCACCTATCCAGTAACATTCCCCCCCATCCAAAACGTCAAAACGGGTTTTATCCATCCAAATCACAGATGGACAGCTCTCTATGTAAAGCAATGGTGCAACATATTCTTGGCTAAATCATGAATACTCCAATACTGGTAGGTTATTAAATTAAATGTTGTATGTCATCATTGTCATGATCTGGTAAACTGAACTAGAATAGCAACATGTCCCCTAGGTGAGTCAATAAGACTTCCAAGAAGACTAGTGAACTTCACCAGATGTTCAGCTGGGAGCATCTAGCCTCAAGGGCATCATCCAGTTCCAGTCATCGTTGTACACACTACATACTACACAATCACACCGTAGTTGGTGATTCAACATTCCAAGGGATTCTTGGAAAAACAAATCTGCTTCTCTCAGATTACAAAATCAAGATATCTTTCAGCTTCTATCAATGCTCTACACTGCGTCAACATATCTGTCAGATTATTTGACAAAACTATCACTACGCTCCACAGTGTGCCTACAATTACGTCCATGTGTGATTTCACAGCGTGTCTTGGGACATAAGGTATTCAATGATTGAGGCATTCTCTTCTCCTTTCAACAACAGCCATGTATGCCCCTAGAGGCATCAGACAGACACAATGAAGAATCTCAAGTGCCCCATACAGATGACATTATCAAACGTATGATCGGAGCAAATGGCCCTGGACAACACATAAATAACCCAGAATTTGTATTATTCTCAATTTGACTTTATAAATCTACTTGTCTGCCAAAGTTTTCACTTCTCCAAGCGGTTGTCATCAAAGCTTTGTGAAAAATATACATAAATGTCTTATTTTTGATAACAACAAGCACAATATAAATTGCCTGTAAAACTGATGACACAATTTGATGGCGTCAGCCATTATAATATATATTATAATATTTGCAACTATTTTCTTGTCGTTCACATAATTATTCTTCACCATGAATAGCCAGGACAATTTTAATAATGCTGATATGGACAAATAAAATTATTATTATGGTGATACAAACTTACAAAGACAACCTTACTTCACTGACATCTCTTACAATGTTGTAACACTTACTTAGCCATGCAATACTCATTTCATCAGTAGGATTATGTATCTCCCGACATTTGTTTTGGGTAAAATGTTAATACAAATTTTATCCAAAGATTTTGTGTCAATTCATCGAGCATACACATCATACCAAAGCTAATATTTATATATAATTATTATGTTATACATTGTTTATCTGGTAGTTGCATATCAATCTAACACATCCATTAACTCAGTTGTCTCGGATTTATCTAAGCGATAACAGAACATTCAACATTGGTTGGCTTTGAATCAAGACAACAGATATTGAAGTTTAGTGCTTTGACAACATTTTGTTTGGAAAACAACATTTAATTCCCAATTTGTAGTAATGCTGCACATATGCTGAGAGTAAGCTATTATTGTTGAATTTGTGGAATGTTATTGAAATGATAGTGCTTATTCTTGTTGGTGCTTTGTCATGCGACTTGGATCACTTAGCAAAACATGCAGTGCCTGAAACCATGTAATTTTTGTTGCTATAATTTCTAACTATGCAACCTAACTAAATAATTCCTAATGCACATTTGTACCCCATTTAGAGCCTGGCAACTGGTCGATTTGCACAGCTTAAACAACACTAAGAATGTGTATGCTTGTCAATATTATTGAAGATACATGTACAGATGGCAAGATCAATGCTTTGAATATCACAAAGTTGACAACAAGCCGTGTGCAATTATGCATGTCACTGAGCTGATCAACTCTGAAAAATCATCAATCAACTGGTACGCAACAGGAAACTGATTTAATTATTGACGCAGACATCTCCAGATGATGATAAATTACCTTATTCACCAAGTAAACAAACGCAGACTCAACAACATGTACAGGTTACTGCTGCAGTATCTAACATTTTTAAATATTCAGGAATAAATTTCCTTTATGATGTTAAGGAAATGTTTTCCACAAATTGTTCCATTTATCACACTGTGCCAAATGTACTCTAGAATTATTCATGACAGTGACCATTTACCTCATATATAATTACCCACACAATTTGTATTTAACTTGATAATGAGCAGAATTGTTTACCTGACCATGAATGAGGCCCAATTAGTAAATTAGTTTTTATTAAATAAACAACACCTGCCAACATAACTACTGGGCTAAAGTTCAGTTCCATATTTGTCCAAATGGATCCAGCTGTAGTAACATCAACATTCATTCACAAAGATGGCCATTAGCTGGGCAGGATTCAGACAGAAGCACTGTGTAAATGAGCTTTATTATGTGCTGATTGGCAGCAATTAAACCAGTGGGTGGCATCAATGAAGTACAGTTGCAGAAAGATATTTTTACATGGGGTAACTTCAAATTGTCATATACTGCCAGATTTATCTGTGTGTGTGTGTGTGTGTGTGTGTGTGTGTGTGTGTGTGTGTGTGTGTGTGTGTGTGTGTGCGTGCGCGTGTGTGCGTGTGTGTGTGCATGCATGTGTGCCTTTTGCATGTGGCCAATTTTGTGTGGGTGACTGTAAAAGTATGTGTATGAGTAAATATTGTAAAATGTGTGATTTGACAGCACTTTGTAAATCACCAAACATAATTATTAAATTTTAAGAAAAACACAAAACACTGGTAAACAATACAGCTTGGTAAACTGTTATGTTTTTATTTGGGATCTGTTAACAGAAATGCTATGTGAATTGTCAATGCTGACAAGAAGACAGCACTAATTGTCACCATTCCATGCCAGCCATGTGTGGAGTATGGCAGGTGGCCAGAATGATGCACTACTATAATCAACTTGGCTCACTGGCTTTAAGTCTGCCAAATTAATTCAATTCCCAGAAAGCCCACTGATTAGGCAGGTCCCGCTTGAGTAAATTTCAATGCAGACCAACAGTTTGTGTTTATCCCAATTTAGAGACAGTTCAATAGCCTTTTAACATGTTTCAGAATAATAACTAATGCAACAATTGTGTGACTCAAAAACAACAACAGGTACATATAAATTATAATTATTGTATGTTGCATCAAGCCTGAACATTGGCAGTGCTAATGATGCCAATTCTCAGCAGTGTGTTACCAAATTAGCTTACAGGCTTCCTTCAGTCAAAACGTGTGATGAATTAATAAGTGTTTAGATTTTGATTAATCAATAATTTGCTGATGCGTATATAGCATGTGGTGAATCCCATGGAATCTATGCTACCTGTAAATGGGACACCTGTTGAACTTTAATAAATCAATGGCCAATTTGTTAAAATGACATGTATAAAAATATAAAACACATAAAAGCAACAACAAACTGCAATGTTATAAACTTATAGTTTAGTAACATTCCAATGTAAAATAAGTTCTAAAAAATATGAATTACACTGTCATCAAATGTTTTTTAAAGAAATGAACCATTTTCAGAGCTACTTTTAAACAAAAGTTAATCAAGTTATGTAAATGTAAAACAAATATTGGAAAGCCTTGTAAAACATCATGCATAAACTGATATGTCAAAAGTGTGGGACTTGCACACAAGTGTGTAAACACAATTACACGAGTTCCCATGTATTTTTTATTTGTTCTTTGGACTGATTACTAAGTTGAACTTGTTTGAGTTTTCAGGAAGATAATTATTTATTCAACATTTCTAGGTGCAAGTACAGTTGTACAGGTGATGCACACTTAGATTACAACAAATGCATCCAAGTTCTACAAACAGGAAAATGAACCTGCGTGTCTATATTCAATTAGAGAATGTGAACCAGATTCCCAACCCCATATTATTATATAGGAAAAATTGAACCTGGGACAGTTTTGTATTTTATAACTATTTTTTTATTACAGTTAATATACCCCATATAATAAGTAATTACTAACTAGTTATTACATTGTCACAATGTGCCTAATAAACATCTTTGTACACTTATTTAATGAAACATTTCCTATAGGGAATTTGGTTCCAGTCTGCTGCTGTTGGCAGAAAAAAGGAATTTCCTTGTTAGAGCCAGGCTTCTGGTCTACTCAGTGTTAGACCATTAAACTGTTACTTAGTATGTGAATCAGTTGGAATTCTTAGTTCTTTGGAGCTATTATTGCCACACCAACCACAAATATATCCACTTCGATATCACAGTGTCTGAAAGTTCAAATTGGTTGCAACTGGCAGGCTGGGTTTTCTTTTTTATTTACCACCCAATGCTATTATTTGGCACTATGCGATTATTTTTTTGACCAGTTTGCCATGGTATATTGTTGACAATATACTATTATTTGTCACAGAAGAGTACCATAGCAACTTGATGTCTGCAACTACAATGTGTTTTTTGCTTGAGCTTCACTGTCACTGTGTCAGCTAATCATCCTGTCAGTTGTCAGACAAACCCGTCATTTCTGTTTGCAACTACTGCCACCTAGCGAGTTACACCAAGTTTACAATGACGACGACAGAACAGTGCACAGAATAATTTTATGGTGGACTGATTCAACATGGATTGTTTTGCTATGATTTTATTCAGTTTTTTGTTTTAATCCATGCTGCCACAACTCTACCCAAATGGCCCACACTCTATCAATGAAGATACATCACATAATCACAACAGACTTGGAATGTTCTTTAGAATTAATAATTGAATAGTATATATCACTTGCTCAAACTACCACCACCATTCTGACCCAAGAACAAGATGCATTCAATGAAAATCCCTACCCACTAGTATACAGTTGTTTCTTTTTTTCTGCCAACAGCAGTAGACTGGAACCATCTTCCAGCTTCCACCATGTCAACATGCTCACTTTAAAAAACTCAGCTTACACCACTAGCAACCCGTTGAGTTCAGGCACATGTTCTTGTGCATTTTAAACTGTTTTACTAAATTCCAAAGTTATAGTCTGATTTTAAATACTTAGTGCACTGGGCCACTGGCTGCTCCACCTAAACACAACTGTCAATGCATTGCAGGGGTAAGTAAAAGGGCCTTAAAAGGGAAGAATAATTGAGGAATGGATAGAAAATGAGGGATCTACAAGAATTTTGCCTAGATCTAAGTTAGTTCTGCATCAGTTTAACATTTTATCTTTAACTTAAATACTATAAATTGGCATACATTATACATAGCAAGTGTATAATCAGCAGTGCCAGTGGTTCAATACACAAGCCTGATTAGCTAGTGGACAGAACAACTGTTTTCATTGCAGATCATTAACTGTAACAACAAATAAAAAAGAATAGTAGGAAAGGAATGACTGGATGCAGACTGAGAGACAAGTTTGGTGTTGTATTCTTAAATGTATATGACAGGTATGATTAATGATGTATTCATTCATGAGATTCTTCTTCTATCAATTCATTCATTCATTCATTCACTCATTCACTCATTCACTCATTCATTAACATACCTTGTGAAAGAGATTCGACGAATCCTGTGATCTGTGAATGGCCTGGCAATGATGGGGACGCTTCTGGAGCCAGCTGTGTCAGTGTTGTTGGGTTCGAAGGATTTGCTTGTTGCCCGATGAATGTTCCGCCGATTGAGGTATTATGGTGTTCCAGCAGCATTGTCTGCGGTGATGACTTTGGTGGAGACAATGATTGCAAATCATTGTTCCTTGGTTCAATTTTGATCTCCAAATTCATATTTTACACTTGTTATTAATGTTCACTAATAATGAACTTTGGTGATACTTGATAAATTTCTGAGATGTTGCACTGTCGAAGTAGTTGAAGGTGACGTGTCATTCGAAGTAAATTATTCTGCTAACCTTATCTTGTCATAATTTTGAGGTGGTCAAATTACCAATAATGTTGACAGTGCTATCTCGAACGTTGTGTAAAACGAGATGTTGAACTGGATATAGCAGTGCCACAGATGAACGCTGCCGATATAGCAGGATGATCGACGGGTTTCCGGCTGCAGAACCTTTGAGAATCAGAGTGTTTGTGCAGAAACGAATCCAAATTAGACGAAGAAGCAATCAACACGAAATCAGCTGTCACACAGCGGCAGTGTCAATGCCCGTGCTACGGCCATGCGAATGGCTGTCAGACGGATTATGCGTTTCTGTTATGCTCACCGCACAAACAACGTGCCACTACTTTTTCCAGTATTGGAACCATTTTATGAATCATCGCAAAGAGAATTTTTTATTTTCATTCTACTGAAAATACTCACAGACATCAACATCTCAACCACCCACAGCGCGTTATGGCGGATATTACCTCAGTTGTCACTGACCCGTAAATATCCGTGATGCAATTTGATTTACTTTATTTTATGTTTCATTAATGCCAATATGTTTAAAGTCTGTTGTGCATATATTTCTCATTATCTTTTGAACGACTAATATGGATATATTAACTTAATGGAATGTATACTTAGTGACGGTCAGCATTAACTGAGATAACTGAATGACATCAACTCAGACGCGTGCTGCTGATTGGCTCGTGAGCGATGTTCATCGTGTACGTCGTGTCACATGAGTAGTGTTTACGGCATGCCTTTGCCTTGAGGTTGCGGTGCGGATTTTGTGGGTGATAATTTACAGTATACGCCGAATATAGCGTTATTTTATTTAATCGATTCTTTATGGTGTAACATAATGTACGCTATGTGTTCGGCAGCAGATAAAAGGGGATTGGCTAGACTGACACAAAACAGGTAAATGTCGTTAGCCGGTGTGACGTTAGACTTAGTTTATTGTGCTGCAAGTGCGACCCAGTGTACTGTAACTGTATCAAGTATGTCTGTAACAGTGGCACCTAGTGTAGCGTTGACATTCACTTTGAACTTAGGTAGACTCTTAAAATTGGCGGCGCGTGTCTAAAGCGCCCAAACATGGTCGATTGACTTTGTTAAAGCTGCACCATCAGCTCGAATATCCATCGTGACATCAATAATGTGAATGTTTGCTTATCTAGACTTTAGACGTTTAGTTGCATTCTGACTTCCGCCATGTTTAAAATACAATTTCCCAGTAAACCAGCATTTCCCATACACTATAATATATTGTTTTCCTCAACTACCTATCAACTTATTTTCACATAATATGCCATTTTAAGATAAAAAGCAGCAAAAGACGAACAATTATTCCGGTGAGCCTCACCAGTTAGAATTCTCTGATTGGTTTAGACCTTGATGAAGGGAATTCCAGTGAAAAGCGCTGTCAGGAAACCACACTAGGTACACACTAAAAGGCGGATCACAATTGGCAGACCGCACGGAAACGACATACCACATTCACAAAGATGCCACCGCTCGATACGCTCCATATTTACGGCATGTCCAGTTGCCCACATACAAACTATCGCTGGCTACGCGCCTGTACGGTCAATGGCTAATTGAGGATGATTTAAATAACTAGGGTATTGTTGCCTAGTGGCGCCTCTAGCGACTAACGTGGATATGTGGAACCGCCTTTTAGTTTGCCCCATCGTTTACTTACGTTGACCGGAGAGTTCCGATGGTAAAAATAGATCGACTTTTGGGAAACTCCAGAGCCGTTGTTTGTTGCAAACTTATATTTGATCAAATAACGCATAAAACCACAAAGTGAGACATGTGGTAGGAAGTATACTAATAAGCAAATATCGGTCATGGTGTACATTGACTTTTCTAAAATGCGTTAAAAGGGGAAATTATGTCAGAATGCAACTTTAAGACTTGATAAATTATTAAATTTAATTAAAAGAAGGCCTTAGGCTTAGCCTTAGCCTGGCTTAGCTTAATAAAAACTGTACTTGACAATCTTTGACTTTAATTCACAGAAATTATTTTTTGTCATTAATAGACATTATGTCTAGAATTGATAGTGCAAAACCAGCTGCCCTGCCAGATTGATGTCAATCCATTGTCATTGACATTGAACTCGTCAGTTCGGGGACAGTTGGTTATTGGCAGTAAAATTACTTTAATAAACTTACTATAAAAATATATATAATGTTGTGCATCATATTCCTTGTAGCTAGCTCATATTTGTTAACATGGGACAATTACAAGTTGCCTTGGACAACATATACTTCTAAGATATCTGCAAAAAATCAATCAAATTGTCACTGCAAACATAAACACAATTTTGGTGTACAGGCACTAGCTGCCATATAACACATCCATAGTGTGCATTCAGACATTCACGTCTGATGCTGACACATTCACTTTGGATGAACAGACGGCGGACTAAACATGGTGATCGCCCAACTTCAATGCAACAAGTATTCCATAACCATTAAAAATCATGTTAATGGCTGTTTTCACTTTTTATATTCTGTGAAACTTGGTCAACTATCCCTTTCACAAAGTTTGTTTTGTCAAGATCACAAATACTGTAAGGATTACTAGATATATGCATTTAAGTGCATACAATTTGCAAACATCCACTTGAAAGGCTTGCATTATATTTAGTTGTTGTTACCTCTGAGCTAGGTCTCCCAAATGATTGACAACTAGCTGTCTCACATTAGAAGCATTTAACAGATTTGGTGCCAAGTAAGAACTGACACAAAAAGACTGTTAACATTGCCGTATAAACGAATCAGTCAAAGTGCAAGCCCAGCTGAACTTTGACAGATAAGTTGCCATTTCCTGACTCAAGTCCTATAACTAATTTCTATATGACTGACTAGATCAAAATTATTTTTGTTGCTAAAACAATTTTCATTTGTTTAAAAAAAATTACATATGCATATATCATCTAGCATATCATAATGAATATATGCCCAACTTATTAGGTTTGTTTTAAATTGTTAAATTATTCTGAAATGTGAGGAGCAAAATATTAAACTGGAAGTAGTTTTAATATGACCCACCTACAGATATGGGTACTAAAATATGTAACGTAATGCCAACTTATGAGTTACAAAATTCAGCAAACATTGTCCTTAACCCGTTTGACCTCAAGTCGGCCAAACCCACCCAAGTTCCGACAAGTCAAGCCACCCCAAAATAGTATACATGTGTAGTCCTGTTCCAGAAGCACTTTCTGGAGGATACTTTTGAAACACATTCAACTTGAAGGATTAACATATTTGCATTGCATTGTGGGCATTTATGGCCACAATTGCTATTAAACTTTTCAGAGTTTGTCCTGAAGAAAGCTTGTGGTGTTGCTCCTGAGTGATTACCCGCTCTCTTGACAAATTTCCATTTTCTTCCGTCTCGAAAAGGTATCGTTGCATAAAATGCAAAACGTCTCACTACAGCCGGAGTTTTGTGCCTGTTGCAATTAGAAATAGAATGTTAAACAAAATTTGTGATATTGATGCCAACAGATCCATTTTTGCTTTTTGTGTTTTTACATATTGAATTGAATTTGCACATAAGTATACTTTTAAGGATATTAAAGAGAATTGAATTGAATTGAAACCAAATTAAAACCAATCATTTTGAAGTCCTGGGCAGGTAGTCCAGTGTTGCCTCAGTCGCAGTGCATTCACAATGTGAGTGGCACGTCTTTGTGTCATTCAGGTTCTATTACTATATTTTCCTAAAATGCCAACCTATCTTTAAAGCGTAAAATATTGATTGAAAACTATCATTGAATAACACATTCCTAACTACTGCACATACTAGTGTTATATTTCAGCAAAAGCCACAACCCCATGTTTTCTAACTAGTAGTTTCACAATGGCCAGGGTTAGTAGAAATGGTGTCAGTGGTGGTGCCATTACCAGTAAGTTACCTAGCTATTTAATGTCTGGGCATAGCAAGATATAGGTCTTTAAACACAGTAGGCTGACAAGTGGCTAAGAAATACTAGCAAATGTCATATATGGTAAAACCAACAACATAATATGTTTTGTGCTAGGGTTATGAGTATGTTATGATGTCACATTGAGACTCAGTATTACCCACAATGACTAGCATTCAGTTGGTACTACATTATATTCTATTTATATGGTCTTATTCATTGTAAATTTAGCCATCTTTGCCCAGTTAAAAAAAAATTCCGTTAGAAAAGCTGTCACGTTGAATTGGGTCAATCTGGGTCATAAGTGTATGTCTAGTTGTCCATACGGATGCACTGCATATTGCAAGACATGGAACACAGTACGTGAGCACAGTATGGGACTTACACTAGTTCTGTTGTTGATAAAAGATCTGACCAAAATACACCACAGAAGCCGACGAGTGCCCGGCTACATCCTGTATGAACAATACACCTGTTATCATGCATGGCATCGACCCCGACTAACAAATTGGTGATTTGATAAGTAGTGAAATGTGTAGGCTACCTTCTTGTGTCTAACTCATGTAACATTGAAACAAATTGTAATGATTCTAAGCATAGGAAATGTCCAACACTATTTCAGCAAAACAATTGACAATTATCCTTCTCCTAAGCCCAGTTTATGATAATGAGGTTTATGAACAATTCATTTCATCACCAAATAGACCTATCAAAGGCCAATGGTTAAGGAAGTGATTGAACATAGAAAGAGGCCAGTGGAGCGTTTTTGGAGCTTAGGAGGAGATGCATTGAACAATGATCCAAAGTTGGTGCAAGAGTCTGGGAAGGCAGCAGTGGTTCAGGCCATACTCACTATATTTCACAGAACTCACAAAAAGCTGAAATGCATTAACCCGGGTGAATATACAGATTACTATTGTACATTTTTAGAAAAAAAGTACTATAAGTTTTAACAAGGCAGTTTATAGTACCGGGTAAATGTTTAATTATAAAGGTGTTGTGATGTGTGTTTTAGGTTGAAATACACAATTTGACAAGTATATTATAGTTATTTATCTAACTTTATTTTGATCTGTATAACAATTTAAATGTTTTGTGTGGATCAGTCTAACCTTCTGCAGTATCATAAGAAGTTGACGTCATTGTCAAACTGAAATACTGCCTTTTGTGGTGCGTGTAACTCCATATTGCCGCACTAAGCCCTACCCCTCTATCTAGGTGCTGCCTGTTGTAGGTGGATGCAGGTAGCCTGAAGATGGCTGACAGTGATGAGCCCAGTTCCAGCGACCAGGGCCTGTCGCCCCGGTCGAGCCCTGCCCACAACCCGGTGATGCTGCCTCCGTGCAGGATCTGTAACGAGAGAGCCTCAGGCTTCCACTACGGCGTGAACACATGCGAAGCATGCAAGGTTTGTCATTTGTTAATTGACAAACCTCATCCAAACAACATGCAAATTTGTTTAATATTCTTTCATAATAACTTATCAATGCATGGTACGAATAACATTATAAAAATCTATTGAAAAATATTAATATCTGTTGTAGAGTGCACAAACATATGTGTAAATATATATGATTGATATGCTAAGAAATACTAGCAAATGTCATATATGGTAAAACCAACAACATAATGTTTTGTGCTAGGGTTATGAGTACATGTTATGATGTCACATTGGGACTCAGTATTACCCACAACGACTAGCATTCAGTTGGTACAACACTGTACATTATATTCTATTTATATGGTCATATTCATTGCAAATTTAGCCATCTTTGCCCAGTTTAAAAAAAATTCATCTTATGGAATTGAACCAATGCTGTACACTGACTGGTGTACACTGACTGACGTACACTGACTGGCGTACACTGACTGGTGTAGACTGACTGGTGTACACTGACTGGGGTACACTGACTGACGTATACTGACTGACGTACACTGACTGGCGTACACTGACTGACGTACACTGACTGGCGTAGACTGACTGGTGTACACTGACTGACGTACACTGACTGGCGTACACTGACTGGCGTAGACTGACTGGTGTACACTGACTGGCGTACACTGACTGACGTACACTGACTGGTGTAGACTGACTGGCGTAGACTGACTGGTGTACACTGACTGGCGTACACTGACTGACGTACACTGACTGGTGTACACTAACTGACGTACACTGACTGGTGTACACTGACTGGCGTACACTGACTGGTGTACACTGACTGGCGTAGACTGACTGGGGTACACTGACTGGTGTACACTGACTGGCGTAGACTGACTGGCGTAGACTGACTGGTGTAGACTGACTGGTGTACACTGACTGACGTACACTGACTGGTGTAGACTGACTGGTGTACACTGACTGGGGTACACTGACTGACGTACACTGACTGGTGTACACTGACTGGTGTAGACTGACTGGTGTACACTGACTGGCGTACACTGACTGACGTACACTGACTGGTGTAGACTGACTGGCGTACACTGACTGGTGTACACTGACTGACGTAGACTGACTGGTGTAGACTGACTGGCGTACACTGACTGGTGTACACTGACTGGGGTACACTGACTGGTGTACACTGACTGGGGTACACTGACTGACGTACACTGACTGGTGTACACTGACTGACGTACACTGACTGGCGTAGACTGACTGGTGTAGACTGACTGGTGTACACTGACTGGCATACACTGACTGACGTACACTGACTGACGTACACTGACTGGTGTAGACTGACTGGTGTACACTGACTGACGTACACTGACTGGCGTAGACTGACTGGTGTAGACTGACTGGCGTACACTGACTGGTGTACACTGACTGGGGTACACTGACTGGTGTACACTGACTGGTGTACACTGACTGGGGTACACTGACTGGTGTACACTGACTGGTGTACACTGACTCACGTACACTGACTGGCGTAGACTGACTGGTGTACACTGACTGGCGTACACTGACTGACGTACACTGACTGACGTACACTGACTGGCGTAGACTGACTGGTGTACACTGACTGACGTACACTGACTGGCGTACACTGACTGGTGTAGACTGACTGGCGTAGACTGACTGGTGTAGACTGACTGGTGTACACTGACTGACGTACACTGACTGGTGTACACTGACTGGTGTACACTGACTGACGTACACTGACTGGCGTAGACTGACTGGTGTAGACTGACTGGCGTACACTGACTGGTGTACACTGACTGGGGTACACTGACTGGTGTACACTGACTGGTGTACACTGACTGGGGTACACTGACTGGTGTACACTGACTGGTGTACACTGACTCACGTACACTGACTGGCGTAGACTGACTGGTGTACACTGACTGGCGTACAATGACTGACGTACACTGACTGACGTACACTGACTGGCGTACACTGACTGGTGTAGACTGACTGGCGTAGACTGACTGGTGTACACTGACTGGTGTACACTGACTGGCGTACACTGACTGGCGTACACTGACTGGGGTACACTGACTGACGTACACTGACTGGCGTACACTGACTGGCGTACACTGACTGGCGTACACTGACTGGCGTACACTGACTGGCGTACACTGACTGGCGTACACTGACTGACACAGTGGTGGTGAGTTGGACACAGCGGTAGACTGGTCAATGTCACTCCCACTCACAGCCCCACACAGGGCAGCAGTATCAGAGGTGGCATACACGGGCTACGCAGCTACTGTCTCATAATCATAATGTTTAATAAGGATTACATTTCTATGTTAGACCCGATTTGAGAAATGTCACACAAGTTCAGAGATATAGTAAGTAATAAGTTTACACATAGATAATACTTCAGACAGATGATATGCTGGGAGTAAGACCCTAGACTTCTAGAGTCTGACTGCAGTCTAGTTTAGCTGGTCACTGGTTATGCACACAGTACAGTTGTTCCAAGCTGCATAAATAGAAAAAGTAGTGTACAAACTCCACACTCACCAAGTTTTCAACTTAAGATTTCCAACAGGGTTCTACTGAGTTTACAGTCAATACATGCACACAGTACATGTATTGACTGTAAACTCAATCAAACCCTGTTGAAAATCTTCTTAAATTGAAAACTTGGTGACTGTGGAGTTTGTACATTACTTTTTTCTATTTGGAGAGTCTTAGATGAACCTCTAAAAGTTTGACACTGGAGATGCAAAGCATCTACTGGTTTTGGAATGCTTTTAATCCTAGTCTAAGATTAAAAGCATTCCAAAACCAAAGGCAAACACACAGAGGTTATGTGGTTATACTGTAGTTAGAACGTAGAAGCCACAAGACTTTCAGTCCACTTTTTGTGGCAACTTTCAGGCACTGTTTGTGTAGACACTGACAGCCGTCCCACTGACATGTCATACTGCGTCACTGGTATGGCTTCAGTCGTGTCATCAAATTGTCAGTGTCAGTAAAAGACACATCTGTAGACTGTGTATGATTGAGGACAGCCACAAAGGTCCTGTCATCCTCTGTCCTCAAATAGACTGGTACTCATTCATTGCCTAGATGAATGGTGTAGATCTGTTAAGCATTGAAGCCTGGTGAATAGGAAGATTTGGTCTGTTTGAGACTTGACCCAGTGGTGTCCAGTCACTAGGGTCATTCATTGTCCATACATGTTATTCTAACAGGCACACAGCTACTTCATATCTTAGGGCAGACCCTGAATGCCTGGGTGCCTGTTACTACATGTGCCATGCAGTTGATGTAGACCTAATCCTGTTTCAAGTGTGTCTGTATTCAGTGGCATGATACGAGTTTCTAAAACATGACTAAAACATAAAGTGTGATTCTTAGGTACAAAAAGATTTACAGCATGCCCTTGCCTTGCTTCAGTTGGTTATAGTCTCTAAGTGTATTTGGATTTGAAGTTTCAAAATGTTATACACACACAGTGTAGTTTGTTTAAAACATTCATAAAATGTTTGAAACTTGGGTGAGTTAGCAAACACCGCATTTAAAAAAGTTAAAATTTTGAAAGAAAAATATTAATTAGTATACAATGTCACTGTGTAAACAATAATTGATTTTGTAATGAAATTAATACATATTTACCTGTCCTGGAACACCCCTTTCTCAAGCAGCCAACATACTGAGTACGACTTAGTTGAAGATAATTCAGACAACAACGTTCCTGCAATGAGTGAATACTGCCAAGTGTGTCCAGTGGTTACATAAACAGGTCACATATGACCACCAATTTTTACCAGGCAAACATAACATGATGACTGCAAAACTTCAATCAGCAGGCCGTGAAATAACTGACAGTGCCAATCTGCAATAATATAAACTAACACTTAAGTAATAATAACAAATGGTCATCCAAAACATGTTCTTTTATATCAAAGTAGTTAGCACTCTAAATACTTTTCTAAGTACCTTGGTGTGTTACAGAGTATTGAAGTGTTGAGTGCTCAGTTGACTTTTACAGGTTTTATAGAATTCAAAAGCAGTGAAATGTCTACATTTGATGTGTTGTGTCTACAATTGATAAACTATAGTCCACTTATAACTTGCCCCAAAGTAGGGAGGAATAACATGAATTATAGGGTTCAAAAGTATGATTGTCACTGGAGAATAGTGGTGCTGCTGTATACATAGAACCACGGAGTTGGTGTATGCAGTTCGTTCTTTTGAGACTCGACTCTGGTATCAGGGTAATTGGTTGCTGTATTGAAACACCCCCATTGACACACTGACACTGAGACTGAGTCCAGAGTCCATTCGTTCCTTTGTACAGATGTCCTGGCAGGGCCACTAATTAGAATGACACCTGTTTTGTGACATCCTGTACTCATAGAGATACAGGTGTCGTCCAGTACAGGATTACTACAGTATGCCATTGTGTCATAATTTAAAATTGCAGTCTGAAAATATTCAAATTGGTTTCATAATAAAAAACATGGTTCCTGCAATATGTTATACATTGCCATGCAACCATATGTTGGCAAATAACTAGACATACTGTAACAGTTGTGTCTTGATTGACAGGGGTTCTTATGACGATAAACTAGACTAGACATACTGTAACAGTTGTATCTTTATTGATGGGGGGTTCTTATGACAATAAACTAGACTACACATACTGTAATAGTTGTATCTTTATCGACAGGGGTTCTTAAGACAATAAACTAGACTACACATACTGTAACAGTTGTATCTTTATTGACAGGGGTTCTTAAGACAATAAACTAGACTAGACATACTGTAACAGTTGTATCTTTATTGACAGGGGTTCTTCCGACGGAGTCTTAAGAAGAAGAATGAATACAAATGTTCTTATGATGGTAAATGTGATACACAGTCCAGCAAACGCAACACATGTGCTGCCTGTCGCTACAAGAAATGCATTGAAGTGGGCATGTCCAAAAGTGGTGAGTGAAGTGTATCACTTATGGAAACCGAAAACATAAGCAGACATACTGTTAATGATTTTTTAAGAAGCATTTTGTTGCGTCATGATATGCATGACCTATTTCTAGGAAATGCTAAAATAGGGTAACATAATGTTCAAATGTTGGAAGAATGTCTGTTTTCCAGAAGTGAGATTTAACTCTGCTACATATGTATCCAGTGTGGTGAGATGGGACTTCATCCATGGCAATTTTGAAAAAAGTTTAAGGACAGATGGCTTTTTTCACCAAGCATTGCTCAGTACCTCGGCTAGTAAGCAATAAATGCCAATGGCGGCTACTGAAAAAAACTACATTTTGTTTATAAGGATAAGATTTTGTGGGAGCAACTTTCAAATTGTGAACACTGATTGTGGATGATTAAAGAGAATTTGGCTGGCAGTAGACCATCAACATGTCTATTACTGAATCAGAACAGTAGATACATAACTACTGAATTAATTAGTATCAAATGTAAGATAAATGTTAATAAATGAGGAACAATGACACCTGTTGTCTACTGTCTCTCTGTAGACTCCTGTCTAATGTGTTCAAACGTCTGCCGTGTGTTGCAGCCATAAAGACGGGTCGGTACACCCACGAGAAGAAGACTATGAACATCAAGGAGGTGAAGCAACTAGAGCAAGCGGAGCGGGCCGCCCTGCCCCGGGAGCCCTCGCCTGACATGGTCGCCCTCCTCTCTAAACTACCAGTGCAGATCAATGAGAACAAGTACGAGAAAGTGATCGAGCACATTCTGGCAGCCTACCAGGAGCAGACAATGCACACTGTGAACTTCTTCACAAACATCAAAGAGAAGGAAGCCACTTACCTGGCAAGTGGTGTTTGCAGTGACATCTTTCTCTGTGTCACCTGTTAGTGCAGTGAACGTGTGTTTTCAAACTTGTCAGTTTCTGGTGAATATGTCTTTGAAAGATTAAGATATTGTGTGCATTTTGAATCGTCATCAACTTTATGTACATTGAAATTCCAAGTATACGCAAATGCATATTTTATTGCACATGCATGCACACACATATGCATGCAAGCACATCACACAAAGTTGGGTTTGTGGATGAAGTGGTACTGTAAAAATAACTGAAAACCATACTGAAACTCTTGAGTCTAACATTGTATTTATGTATGTATGTATGTATATATATATATAAGGATATATATACTAAAAGTAGACCCACACAGTTTCTTATATATATATATATATATATATATATATATATATATATATACAGTGGTACCTGTCTTTTAGGGACACCTGTGGGACCGAGCAAAAGTGTCCGTACATCGCAGGTGTCCTCTCATCAGAGGGACAAGAATTACAGAAAAAAAATGTGGAACATATTTACAATCTTTATTAACTTCCACCACACTAATACCCACAACATATATACATACATAGCACTGCAAAATCAAGAAGTCAGTAAACTATGTCATTGGCCACAATGTCTCCACATCTCACTTCGCAGTGAAAAAGTGTGTGATTGACTTCTGCTTTGCGAAGGTTGCCTGCTTAATGCAGTGTTCTTGGACAAGACCCTGCACTGTCGTGACGGCGTCCAGCATGGCTGCATTTCCAGTGCGTGTTGCATAGTCCACAACTCAACACTTGTCTCTTCCCTTCACTTGCCATCACTAGATACGCGTGATTATCGAACAAAATATAAAACGGAATGTAAAAACAGCTGTGGGTTGAACTCGCACGGGTTGCTCGCGGTCTCTTGTGATTCGACAAAAACAACACTCCCAGCATGCACTCTGCAGTGCAAGATGTCTTCACAAAATGTGCGACGCCATCTTTGAAAATATCGTATACAACAATAAAATGTTGTTTATTTTGAAGGAAAAAAAACCAAATCGGTATGACTGTCCGCTTTAGCAGTGAAATAATAATTTTAAAAAATTGTCCGCGGCCGCGTTCAGTAGGTGTCCGCTGATCTAAGGGACATATCCGTTGAAAATCAATCGGGACCTCGGAAAAGTGTCCGTACATCGTAGGTGGCCGCTCATCTCGGGGGCCGCTGAAGACAGGTACCACTGTATATATATATATATATATATATATACACACACACATGAATTAAACTGTGTGGGTCTATATATATATATACATATGAATTAAACTGTGTGGGTCTACTTTGAATTCTTCAAATTGCATGTACTTTATTTGATTAGATGAGAAGATACCAAAATTAGTTGACTTCCAACCAAAAGGCATCCTTGCCTGTAGGACATCCACAGGTCAGACCTTGTCATTGTTGTTTGTGGCTGTAGGAAGAGAAGCGCCTGTACAAGGACATGTTTGGGTCTCTCAAGCCTGTCCCAGCGGAGGAATACATCAAGATCTACCAGTCCACGGGGCTCGACATCGACGGCCGACGCGAGCTGGTCGAGCACATGATCCCACGCATTGAGAATGGCATGAGACGGTGCATCGCCTTCGTGAAAGCACTGCCGGGCTTCCAGAGTCTACCCATGGAAGATCAGATGTCACTCATTAAAAGTAAGTGTTACATTCTCATTGAAATCCCCTTCTTATAAAGTGGCTCTTGTATGTTTCTTTTGAATTTAGCAATTTTAATAGAACTTCTGAAGGTAAACTATCCTTTTTCTAAGACCATACCTGAAATATTAAGCAGTGTATTAAGGTGTGTGTGTGTTTGTAACTATCGGTACATACTGTATATGGCGTAAGACCACCAAAATGTGCACATCCGCCATTCCCCGACCGCAGAGTACCTTATAAAAGCAGCATTATGCACGTTGTCTGGATTTCTGTGAGCACATATGTAGTGTGGAGTGATAATAAATGACGTTTTTGTGCAGCGTGACATCAGAGCTGTCAAATTACGACAGCTGTCATTCGGTGCCTTTCTGCGTATTAATACATTTGTCATTTTGCTTGGTGATGTAATCAGGGGCAATCCGTGGGTGGCTCAAGCAGAAATGGAGGGGTGTAAGGTTTGAATGAACTTTGTGGGAGCCTGAGGTATTAAAAGTTCACGAATTTTCCACTGAACCTCTGTCTGTGGAGGGTAAACATGTTGTGAAATTGTCAATAAGAGAGCTGATCAAGATTAATAGGAAATGAAGGAAACGTTATAATGGTCGCCTATGGAAAATGCAAATGTGGTCTTAGGCCATATGCTATTTACGTGATACTGTTAACAAATGCAAATAACTTTGCTAGAGTTTTACCAACATTTTAAAACAATTTTTAAATACAGCCAGTACTAGTAATATACCTACATGGAACAACTCCTGTGACATATTTAAAAAAAAACTCTAATTTTGCAGCACCCACAGTATACAAATTCAAAATGAACAAATGAACATTTACTGATGGCTGTGGTCCTATTGCTATTTTTAGACTTGGGCATTTTAGTCCACCCGACATTGTATGCATGTTTCAGAAAAGGCCACAGCCCTTGATCTGTTTGCTGGTGTATATCCAGGGGAAGTAAATGATAGTTGACAAATACAAATCATTGGTAGTTATGATTTTCACCTTAAGACATTTGCCTACATAACAAAGTTAGGCAAATTGTCTTATACCGTCCAAGCAATGGTTCATTTTGACCAACTTGTCTGGATTGCATCATTTGTATTGTAACTTGAGCCAGTTTGTGATGCCAGTTAGATTGTGGCTGGTGTCAAGATCTGGGACACGGTGAGGTGGTTTTTGGTGAATGTTTCCAACTGTTCCAGTGTGTCTTCTCAAACAAATGTGAACAATCCTGTGACGCGATGAAACTACTGGACTTCGTTTTTAAAACTACAAACAAAATGTGTTTGTGGAGTGAGTTGATCAAAACAGTTCCTGTTGTCATTTTTGTGGTGATGGTTGGTGTGAAACCAAATTACAAATTACTTCAAACACAATGTTTTAAATTGGCAATATTTGGGTTACGTTGCATTTAAAGGTTCCTTAATATTATGGTTTTATATGTCATTTGCACATTATTTTGTCACAAAATGTTCACATTATCTTACTACTGTACATTGCTTGAGGTACAAAAGGGCATATCATTATAATTACCAAATGTATTTTAGTTGAGATGTTTAGGCCAGTTTGTTCTGCAAGTTGCACCAGCTTGAGCAGTTATTAATGAATCCACACTGGTAAAGAGCACAGGCAGGTACAATTTGTAGTGCTATTTATGCTAAGAGAAAACCTCAAAAGACTATTTGATAATTATATGTGCCCGTGTTGTACCTCGAGCGATGTACTAAGGTGACATGAACATTTTGTGATAGATAAAGCGAGGTAAGAATGACATTTAAAGCCATACTAATAAGGATGCATAAATGCAACATTATGAAAAATATTACCCCAATAACATGACCTGTTGCACATCGCAACATTCAAAAGTCAAAACGTTACCAAAAATCACATCACAACATTGACAAGTGAAAAAGTGATCACTTCTCGTGACCTTGCTCTCATTCTGTGCCACGTAGTTTCGTGCAAAGACATGTGGCCGATCCTGTACCACAAGGGCTTCAACCACGAGCACAGGATCGTGACATTGTTCTGGGGAGACACAGTGGACATGGAAACAATGTGTGCCATACACGGCCAGGAGAACATGGAGGCCGTCTTCACATTCACGTCCTGCATCAAGAAACTCAACCTCACGGACGAGGAGACAATCATTCTGGCTGCACTCAGTATATTCTTCACCGGTGAGTTTAACAACCAACATCTTTTTATCTGATTAACTACAGAGTACATCATTACAATCATGTTATGTCGGGAAACTAAACACCTTTGCATAGTCAAGATGTCGGAACAAACTGTTTAATGAATTGCTGATAAAAACAGTTGCAGTTTGTAACTCTTAACAATGATTAGTTTTAAATAGTTTATTTTGGTACACAAAAAGGTTTATCATGCAATGCAGAGTAAACAAATGAATGTTTGGCTTATGATGACATGCATATCTGCAGGGACATCTTTAACCTGGTAAGAATTGTGTCCATGTAAATGCCTGCTCTGTAGAATGTTCTGTCTTATCTTTCAGACAAGTGTCCTTTGCAAAGTCCGAAGCAGGTAGAGACGATGCAGGAGTTGATGACAGAGACACTGTCCTACCTGCTGCACAAGATGCACCCAGAGAGACGTCACCAACTGGCACACTGTCTCCTCAGTCTCAGAGAACTCCGCACTCTCTCCAGTGTCTTCAGGAAGATGGAGCACAAGTTTGTCATGATGTGGGGTGATAAAATCGACATTCCGCCACTGTTCCGTGAAATGTGGTCGCCGTGTAGCCCGGTTCATGATCTTTGATATTCTGCTTCGTGATTCTCTGCGAAGTTCTGCTGTGGCTATTTATGCTGTGTTGTTGTACATAGTTTGATGTCACATTCCAGGTGTGTATCTGAGTGTGTTTACCTGTTTTGATTAGAAGCTGGTCAAAGTGTCGCCATGACAACTTTCATTTATGGAATCTCACATCATTTGAAATTGAACTAGAAATGTTTCCTGTGCCTGAGTGAATCAACAAGCCTGGTGTAGCTTGTCAGGTGAAGGTTGTGTGATCAAAGGTTCAAAGTCACATGGCATGATCTCATGTAAACTCTAGTGTTCTACAGTTAAATTTGTTTCACCAGAAAACAAAACAATAGTACATTTGCCACATATGTGCAGATGTGACTAGTTTGAAGGAAGCATTTAGCAGCCTTCTGAGTCTTGGTTTGGTGCTTCAGGACCATCACTGTCATTTGGTCAGTGTCATCATGTCGTGTCACCAAGTTGGAGACTTAGGGAATGTTTGGAGAACTTCAGAATGACATGTTGCGATAGTTATTCCTTTTTACTTATTTTGTATTTTGCAGACAATTTAGCTGTTTTGTTCTCATTTTTCAATCAGTACCAATCAGTGAAGGTCACTGATACCGAGGATAATGGTGTTGGTTCCCAAACCACAGCTGGGGTGGACACACCAGTGACAGAATGATGACAGGATGCAGAATGTACACTGCCAGCTAGTGGTGGTTGTCTGAAGAAGTCTGAAAGTTTCATATAACAGAGGCTTTTTATTTTGTCAAAACATTGTAGCCTTTCTGTCTTGAGAATTAGGTCACTGAGTGAGGTCACCGAGTGAGGTCACTGAGTGAGGTCGCTGAGTGAGGTCGCTGAGTGGGGTCGCTGAGTGGGGTCGCTGAGTGGGGTCGCTCAGTGAGGTCACTCAGTGAGGGTACTGAGGGGTTGGTTTCATGTCACAGTTGCTACATGTTATCTCTAGGTGTTCATTTACATGCTGCCTTTACAAATGACTGTACTCAACATGTTCACACAAATGACTGTACTCAACATGTTCACACAAATGACTGTACTCATCATGTTCCACAAATGACTGTACTCAACATGTTCATACAAATGACTGTACTCAACATGTTCACACAAATGACTGTACTCAACATGTTCACACAAATGACTGTACTCAACATGTTCACACAAATGACTGTACTCAACATGTTCGTCTCACTGAGACCCACCGGATGGGGAGTCACACACAAGAGGCATTGTTTCAAATACCTGCCACACATGGTGGGGTAACGTCTGACAATTATTCTATAACACTAATTAGTAACCATTCCTAAAATTGATATTTGAAAGCTGATTCCTAGTTGACTTTCTTGTAAGAAACAGGCTGAAGTTAGTTTTATTTTGATATTTTCAAACATTACTGATATTATAGTATAGTTGTGTATTTACATTGGTGCTCATCATATACCCAATCAACGATAACACACGGTATGTGTGTTTGACAATCATTTTATGTGTTAACAAGAAATGTACAAAATGTATATGTTGAATTTAGAAATACTGAGAAATCCTTACCTAGCTCTAAAATGTCATGTGTACAGTATCATCAAATTGGTACAGGTGTCTGTAGGATTGTTTAGCCAAAATGAAAAATAACAAAACCATGACAGCATCAAAACTTACATGTGCCACACGTGTACACAGTTACATTTTGCAACTACAGTTGTGAAGGTTTTAAAGTACCATAATCTGAGATTATGAAAATTAAAAATCACAACATCTCAGTTGTGTATGAGTTGATGTTAATTCATAATAATTGTATAGTTTGACCAGAGAGTAACATTCCAGACATAGCTGTCAGTTTACATTGCATTGTTTGTTGATGTGCTGCTTATATACATGCACTTTTCACATTGTTTTATTTCTATGTTTTTCACTGTTTTGCACTTTTAAATTCACGTTTTACAGTGAATGTTTAACTGAGATGTGTTCATGGGTGTAAATTAATATTTTCTCATATTCTGTTAAACATATGTGCAATCATAAAACAATGAAGAATTAGCCAGATATGGTTTCAACATGAGTTAATTAGAAAGATGTTTATTTTTCCAACAGTGAAGATGTAGCCAATACTTGTGATGTACTGAGATGCATGCAGATATGCACACTCATGCATGCACACAGACACACACAGACACACACACACACACACACACACACGCACACACAGACACACACGCACACACAAAAATGCTAGTTGGTCAATTTCCTTTTTTTCCATAGTAGCTAAAGAATTAACTGCCACAATTTGCGTTATTTGCTGTGTTAAGAATATTAGTTGTTTGAATGTGTGTTTATATTTGATGACTGTTATATTTTACTGCAATAAGCTCTTTTATGTCGGTAAAATATTTTGTTTTGTACCATGTCACTGTGTCGCATGCCTCCTCATTGTCACACTGATAGTACGTCTTGTGTTCCGTCATAACACAACACTTTAGCAAAGACCAATATAACTAGATGAGAATGTATTTAGCAAATAGAGATGGGACTGTCTTAAAGAAGAACAAGACAGGAAAAAAATGTTAGGCCTTTTTAAAAGATGAGATTGAGGACACTGTTAATAGATTTGTTTCACAGAAAAAACAACAGAAACAGTCAGACAAAATGCCAGTTAAGCTTTGCACTAGATTTCATGCAAATAAATTATATAAACATATTGGAAATCTAGAGGGCTACATGCTCTGCAGTCAGGAAATCAGCTGCTGCTGAAAAATTCAAACATTTCAGCAAAAGTTAGCAAATAATATAACATCTTATTTGTGTAAGAAGTAAACTGATAGGTGGGACATTCGAAAATAACACTGGAAATATAATAGTCAGTATTTACTACATATGTTCATTGCCAGTTTCATTTAATAAGTTCAAGAAAAATGAATAGCATCGGGGAGTTGTCTACATAATATCAGAAAACATTTTAGGCAAATGTTTCTACTAGAATGTAAAGAAGCAAATATACCACAATCCCAGCAGTACACTCCCCATTCTGCATATACAGCTTCATGACCTAGGGCAATGTGGGTGGGTGAAACTTATCTTCAGGGACAAATGGAATACTCTGTTCTTGATTGTCTTGTATACTTTCTGTCCTACTGTAGCCCTTTGTTGACGTAAACCTGTTGCTCTGTGCTGTCAGCCACAGTACAATATACACAAATGCATATTATCCATCAACTTTTTAGAAATAAGACTTTGTGCAGGCAATAAGAAATAAGGGTGCTATCATCTAAAATGATTTAAATACTAGAATAAACAAATTTATTCAGGACAGAATTACAAATATATACTTGAACAATTTATATTACACAATGATGTAATTTTGTATGCATAACAGCTTTCAGTCACCATTATGTTCTCTACACTTGATGCCGTTTTATTTTCAATATTAACTTAATACCAAAGCATTGACATATACAATAGGGAATATAACATGATATTATTCCCTTGTAATGTATATTTATACAATTAATAAAAAAAATTGACTAGTTCAACATAATTATTTGTAGTCCCACCCCCTCAGTTCTTGGCATTTGTTTGACACTGGCGCCACCTGGTGATCAACAAATAACACGTGGTGCCATCTGGTGTGAACCTTTTCTATTATGAGAAATGTCTGTCGGTCTAAGACCACATGTTGATTTTCTCATAGGAGCTCATTATAACGTTTCCTTCATTTCTTACTAAATTTGATATCTGTTATCAAACATTTCACAGCATATTTAACCTCTGTTAACAGAAATGGATGACATTTTAATATGTCAGTTTCCCATAAACCACTTTCTAATTGACACCCCTTTCTGCTAGAACCATGCATTACAGAGAAACACTGAATGGCATATGTGATGACTTGACACCTTTGGAACCATGTTGCACAAATACAGTCTGTACATCATTTCTACACACTCAACACTACGCAAGTCCTCACAGAAATTCAAACAATTTGCATGACGCTATTTATTAGAACAGATTTGTCCATGTGTAAAAAAATTCAGATGTACTGTGCAATTAACATTGATTATACATGGCACTTCTAGAAGGAGCCAATAAACATGGACATTTGCAACTCCATGAATTCATTCTGGCTGACCTAAAAAGAAAAGTTACAAAACATTTACCAGACATGGATGATGTAACTGCTTTAATATTGCTGCATCATTCAGAAAATTAAATGTTATTTCCTCAAATGATTTAGGACATCATGAATCTATTTATTTCATTTCCAAATATTTATTATTTTAATAGTAATGTTCGGAGTAGGATTAATCTAAATACATACATTTGTATTACACAGCAAACAATTAACACTGAACTTATTAGTCATGGTTTCCGAGAACAAGAAAGTGAAGAAACATTTACAACATTAACATGGAAACACATGCATTATTGTACTATGTGTTAGCATGAAGATCTAAAGTTGGGAACCATGACTTAGTAATGTCCTGTACAATTAATCATTACATGCTGGTCTCAGTGCCACCTCAACGTACACATTCACTGGTAGAGTTAACTCTATTGGCGGAGGCAGACAATGTGTGGGAACCATTTATTTTGCTGTGTGCTAGATAAAGGGAGGTTGTACACTGTATATCCATCTTTTGAGATATTTCAAATTCTTATAAAAAGTAACTCAGAAACGTTTTATAAATACATTTTGTTTAATTGACTGTGTCTTAGTGGGGACTACTGGGTGAGGGGGGCAGATGGCAAACTTAAAGCGGCCCGCCATGCTGCAAGGATACTGCAATATTTTAGGGGGAATTTGCCCCCCAAACATGCCTATGAATTGTGGTATTTTCAGTGTACAGCTGTCAGAGTAGAAACATCATTTACTAACTTGTGACTGACCTTTGTGCCAGCATCACGCCATGAGATGTTTCTGATCATGGCTCACAAAGCATTCAACCATCAAGACGGGCTGATCACGTTCTTCTGGGGTGAGACAATGGATGTGGAGAAACTGAGCACGGTGCACAGTATAGAGTTCATCGACGCCTTGCTCACAGTGTCCGCTCACATCCAGAAGTTGGAGCTCTGTCAGACCGAGACCATCATCCTCTCCACCATCCCTCTCTTCTTTACAGGTATGTAGCAGTACACCTGTAGAGACACCTGTGTCTGTGTCTACAGGTACGTAGTAGTACACCTGTAGAGACACCTGTTTCTGCGTCTACAGGTACGTAGCAGTACACCTGTAGAGACACAGGTATGTAGCAGTACACCTGTAGAGACACCTGTGTCTGCGTCTACAGGTACGTAGTAGTACACCTGTAGAGACGTCTGCGTCTACAGGTACGTAGCAGTACACCTGTAGAGACACCTGTGTCTGCGTCTACAGGTACGTAGCAGTACACCTGTAGAGACAGCCGTGTCTGTGTCTACAGGTACGTAGTAGTACACCTGTAGAGACGTCTGTGTCTACAGGTACATAGCAGTACACCTGTAAACACAGCTGTGTCTACAGGTACATAGCAGTACACCTGTAAACATAGATGTGTCTGCATCTACAGGTACATAGCAGTACACCTGTAAACACAGCTGTGTCTGCATCTACAGGTACATAGCAGTACACGTGTAAACACAGCTGTGTCTGTGTCTACAGGTACATAGCAGTACACCTGTAAACACAGCTGTGTCTGTGTCTACAGGTACATAGCAGTACACCTGTAAACACAACTGTGTCTCATGCAACTTATACTTCACAAGTCAGCTCTGTAGAGGACACTTACATTTATGGGAAATACTGTCTTCAACAGTGCATTAAGATGTATTTCTGGAAATATATTAAATCTACCACCACATATGTACTCAGAGTGGAGCACAGAATAGATATTAGTAGTGGAAGGAGAGGAGGAAGACTATGATGAGATGGGAGGTCTAGGGGAAGAGGATGCAAGAGTAGAGGGAATGGAGAACTAGAGCCAGATATAGGGAGTGGAGAACTAGAGCCAGATATAGGGAGTGGAGAACTAGAGCCAGATATAGGGAGTGGAGAACTAGAGCCAGATATAGGGAGTGGAGAACTAGAGCCAGATATAGGGGGTGGTGAACAATGGCAAGAGATGGGGTAGTGGAGAACTAGAGCAAGAGATGGGGGAGTGGAGAACCAGAACAATAGATAGGGAATGGAGAACCAGAGCGATAGATGGGGGAGTGGAGAACTAGAGCAATAGATGGGGCAGTGGAGAACTAGATCAATATATAGGGGAGTGGAGAACCAGAGCAATAGATAGGGGAATGGAGAATCAGAACAATATATAAGGGAATGGAGAACCAGAGCAAGAGATGGGGGAGTAGAGAACTAGAGCAATAAGTAGGGGAATGGAGAACTAGAGCAGGAGATAGGGGAGTGGAGAACTAGAGCAAGAGATAGGGGAGTGGAGAACTAGAGCAAGAGATAGGAGAGTGGAGAACTAGATCAAGAGATAGGAGAGTGGAGAACTAGAGCAAGAGATAGGGGAGTGGAGAACTAGAGCAAGAGATAGGAGAGTGGAGAACTAGATCAAGAGATAGGAGAGTGGAGAACTAGAGGAAGAGATAGGGGAGTGGAGAACTAGAGCAAGAGATAGGAGAGTGGAGAACTAGATCAAGAGATAGGAGAGTGGAGAACTAGAGCAGGAGGTGGGGGAGTGGAGAACCAGAGCAAGAGATAGGAGAGTGGAGAATTAGAGCAAGAGATAGGGGAGTGGAGAACTAGAGCAAGAGATAGGGGAGTGGAGAATTAGAGCAAGAGATAGGAGAGTGGAGAACTAGAGCAAGAGATAGGGGAGTGGAGAACTAGAGCAAGAGATAGGAGAGTGGAGAACTAGATCAAGAGATAGGAGAGTGGAGAACTAGAGCAAGAGATAGGGGAGTGGAGAACTAGAGCAAGAGATAGGAGAGTGGAGAACTAGAGCAGGAGATGGGGGAGTGGAGAACCAGAGCAAGAGATAGGAGAGTGGAGAATTAGAGCAAGAGATAGGGGAGTGGAGAACTAGAGCAAGAGACTGGGGAGTGGAGAACTAGAGCAAGAGATAGGAGAGTGGAGAACTAGAGCAGGAGATAGGGGAGTGGAGAATTAGAGCAAGAGATAGGGGAGTGGAGAATTAGAGCAAGAGATAGGAGAGTGGAGAATTAGAGCAAGAGATAGGAGAGTGGAGAATTAGAGCAAGAGATAGGGGAGTGGAGAATTAGAGCAAGAGATAGGAGAGTGGAGAATTAGAGCAAGAGATAGGAGAGTGGAGAATTAGAGCAAGAGATAGGAGAGTGGAGAACTAGAGCAAGAGATAGGGGAGTGGAGAACTAGAGCAAGAGATAGGGTAGTGGAGAACCAAAGCAAGAGATAGGAGAGTGGAGAACTAGAGCAACAGATAGGGGAGTGGAGAACTAGAGCAAGAGATAGGAGAGTGGAGAACTAGAGCAAGAAATAGGGGAGTGGAGAACCAGAGCAAGAGATAGGAGAGTGGAGAACTAGAGCAAGAGATAGGGGAGTGGAGAACTAGAGCAATAAACTGGGGAATGGAGAACCAGAGCAAGAGATAGGGGAGTGGAGAACTAGAGCAAGAGATGGGGGAGTGGAGAACCAGAGCAAGTGATAGGAGAGTGGAGAACTAGAGCAAGAGATAGGGGAGTGGAGAACTAGAGCAAGAAATAGGGGAGTGGAGAACCAGAGCAAGTGATAGGGGAGTGGAGAACTAGAGCAAGAAACTGGGGAGTGGAGAACCAGAGCAAGAGATAGGGGAGTGGAGAACTAGAGCAAGAGATAGGAGAGTGGAGAACTAGAGCAAGAGATAGGGGAGTGGAGAACTAGAGCAAGAGATAGGGGAGTGGAGAACTAGAGCAACAGATAGGAGACTGGAGAACTAGAGCAAGAGATGGGGGAGTGGAGAACCAGAGCAAGAGATAGGAGAGTGGAGAACTAGAGCAAGAGATAGGGGAGTGGAGAACTAGAGCAAGAGATGGGGGAGTGGAGAACTAGAGCAAGAGATAGGGGAGTGGAGAACTAGAGCAAGAGATGGGGGAGTGGAGAACCAGAGCAAGTGATAGGAGAGTGGAGAACTAGAGCAAGAGATAGGGGAGTGGAGAACTAGAGCAAGAAATAGGGGAGTGGAGAACCAGAGCAAGTGATAGGAGAGTGGAGAACTAGAGCAAGAGATAGGAGAGTGGAGAACTAGAGCAAGAGATAGGGGAGTGGAGAACTAGAGCAAGAGATAGGGGAGTGGAGAACTAGAGCAAGAAATAGGGGAGTGGAGAACTAGAGCAAGAGATGGGGGAGTGGAGAACCAGAGCAAGAGATAGGAGAGTGGAGAACTAGAGCAAGAGATAGGGGAGTGGAGAACTAGAGCAAGAGATGGGGGAGTGGAGAACTAGAGCAAGAGATGGGGGAGTGGAGAACTAGAGCAAGAGATAGGGGAGTGGAGAACTAGAGCAACATATAGGAGAGTGGAGAACTAGAGCAAGAGATGGGGGAGTGGAGAACCAGAGCAAGAGATGGGGGAGTGGAGAACTAGAGCAAGAGATAGGGGAGTGGAGAACTAGAGCAACATATAGGAGAGTGGAAAACTAGAGCAAGAGATGGGGGAGTGGAGAACCAGAGCAAGAGATAGGAGAGTGGAGAACTAGAGCAAGAGATGGGGGAGTGGAGAACTAGAGCAAGAGATGGGGGAGTGGAGAACTAGAGAAATTAAGAAATGTGTGAATGGAGATGAGTCATTATGCAGAGGGAACAACACAAGTCAGGAATTTATTGAATCAGGCCAATTGTCTGACAAATTTATTAACATCAAAAACCACAGCAAGCATGCTGGCACTGACTACGAATCGTACACCAAATAGTATTTATGCATTATTTGTGGTATGGCAGAATACTTCTAAAATACACTGAGATATGGTTGATTGAGGAGCTCTGCCTTTGTGTAGTTGTAAGGTATAAGGCGTTTTGAGCGGTCGTTTAAGACTGCTACCGTGTTGTCCATGTTATGAGTACGTAACTAAAGACTGGTACTGTATTGTCCATGTTATGAGTGCATAACTGAAGACTGGTACCGTGTTGTCCATGTTACGAGTACGTAACTAAAGACTGGTACTGTATTGTCCATGTTATGAGTACGTAACTAAAGACTGCTACCGTGTTGTCCATGTTATGAGTACGTAACAAAAGACTGGTACTCGATTGTCCATGTTATGAGTACGTAACTAAAGACTGGTACTGTATTGTCCATGTTATGAGTACGTAACTAAAGACTGGTACTGTATTGTCCATGTTATGAGTACGTAACTAAAGACTGGTACTGTATTGTCCATGTTATGAGTACGTAACTAAAGACTGGTACTGTATTGTCCATGTTATGAGTACGTAACTAAAGACTGGTACTGTATTGTCCATGTTATGAGTATGTAACTAAAGATTGGTACTGTATTGTCCATGTTATGAGTACGTAACTAAAGACTGGTACTGTATTGTCCATGTTATGAGTACGTAACTAAAGACTGGTACTGTATTGTCCATGTTATGAGTACGTAACTAAAGACTGGTACTGTACTGTCCATGTTATGAGTATGTAACTAAAGACTGGTACTGTATTGTCCATGTTATGAGTACGTAGCTAAAGACTGGTACTGTATTGTCCATGTTATGAGTACGTAACTAAAGACTGGTACTGTGTTGTCCATGTTATGTGTACGTAACTAAAGACTGGTACTGTATTGTCCATGTTATGAGAACGTAACTAAAGACTGGTACTGTGTTGTCCATGTTATGAGGACGTAACTAAAGACTGGTACCGTGTTGTCCATGTTACGAGTACGTAACTAAAGACTGGTACTGTATTGTCCATGTTATGAGTACGTAACTAAAGACTGCTACCGTGTTGTCCATGTTATGAGTACGTAACTAAAGACTGGTACTGTATTGTCCATGTTATGAGTACGTAACTAAAGACTGGTACTGTGTTGTCCATGTTACGAGTACGTAACTAAAGACTGGTACTGTGTTGTCCATGTTACGAGTACGTAACTAAAGACTGGTACTGTGTTGTCCATGTTATGAGTATGTAACTAAAGATTGGTACTGTATTGTCCATGTTATGAGTACGTAACTACAGACTGGTACTGTATTGTCCATGTTATGAGTACGTAACTAAAGACTGGTACTGTATTGTCCATGTTATGAGTACGTAACTAAAGACTGGTACTGTATTGTCCATGTTATGAGTACGTAACTAAAGACTGGTACTGTGTTGTCCATGTTATGAGTACGTAACTAAAGACTGGTATCGTGTTGTCCATGTTATGAGTACGTAACTAAAGACTGGTACTGTGTTGTCCATGTTATGAGTACGTAACTAAAGACTGGTACTGTGTTGTCCATGTTATGAGTACGTAACTAAAGACTGGTACTGTGTTGTCCATGTTATGAGTACGTAACTAAAGACTGGTACTGTGTTGTCCATGTTATGAGTACGTAACTAAAGACTGGTACTGTGTTGTCCATGTTATGAGTACGTAACTAAAGACTGGTACTGTATTGTCCATGTTATGAGTACGTAACTAAAGACTGGTACTGTGTTGTCCATGTTACGAGTACGTAACTAAAGACTGGTACTGTGTTGTCCATGTTACGAGTACGTAACTAAAGACTGGTACTGTGTTGTCCATGTTACGAGTACGTAACTAAAGACTGGTACTGTGTTGTCCATGTTACGAGTACATAACTAAAGACTGGTACTGTGTTGTCCATGTTACGAGTACGTAAATAAAGACTGGTACTGTGTTGTCCATGTTATGAGAACGTAACTAAAGACTGGTACTGTACTGTCCATGTTATGAGTACGTAACTAAAGACTGGTACTGTGTTGTCCATGTTATGAGAACGTAACTAAAGACTGGTACTGTATTATCCATGTTATGAGTACGTAACTAAAGACTGGTACTGTGTTGTCCATGTAATGAGTACGTAACTAAAGACTGGTATTGTGTTGTCCATGTAATGAGTACGTAACTAAAGACTGGTACTGTGTTGTCCATGTTATGAGTACGTAACTAAAGACTGGTACTGTATTGTCCATGGTATGAGTACGTAACTACAGACTGGTACTGTATTGTCCATGTTATGAGTACGTAACTACAGACTGGTACTGTGTTGTCCATGTTATGAGTACGTAACTAAAGACTGGTACTGTATTGTCCATGTTATGAGTACGTAACTAAAGACTGGTACCGTGTTGTCCATGTTACGAGTACGTAACTAAAGACTGGTACTGTATTGTCCATGTTATGAGTACGTAACTAAAGACTGGTACTGTGTTGTCCATGTTATGAGTACGTAACTAAAGACTGGTACTGTGTTGTCCATGTTACGAGTACGTAACTAAAGACTGGTACTGTGTTGTCCATGTTACGAGTACGTAACTAAAGACTGGTACTGTGTTGTCCATGTTACGAGTACGTAACTAAAGACTGGTACTGTATTGTCCATGTTATGAGTACGTAACTAAAGACTGGTACTGTATTGTCCATGTTATGAGTACGTAACTAAAGACTGGTACTGTATTGTCCATGTTATGAGTACGTAACTACAGACTGGTACTGTATTGTCCATGTTATGAGTACGTAACTAAAGACTGGTACTGTATTGTCCATGTTATGAGTACGTAACTACAGACTGGTACCGTATTGTCCATGTTATGAGTACGTAACTAAAGACTGGTACTGTATTGTCCATGTTATGAGTACGTAACTAAAGACTGGTACTGTATTGTCCATGTTATGAGTACGTAACTAAAGACTGGTACTGTATTGTCCATGTTATGAGTATGTAACTAAAGATTGGTACTGTATTGTCCATGTTATGAGTACGTAACTACAGACTGGTACTGTATTGTCCATGTTATGAGTACGTAACTAAAGACTGGTACTGTATTGTCCATGTTATGAGTACGTAACTAAAGACTGGTACTGTATTGTCCATGTTATGAGTACGTAACTAAAGACTGGTACTGTGTTGTCCATGTTATGAGTACGTAACTAAAGACTGGTATCGTGTTGTCCATGTTATGAGTACGTAACTAAAGACTGGTACTGTGTTGTCCATGTTATGAGTACGTAACTAAAGACTGGTACTGTGTTGTCCATGTTATGAGTACGTAACTAAAGACTGGTACTGT
This sequence comes from Oasisia sp. SBJ-2009, assembly GCA_964017155.1. Taxonomy (NCBI): domain Eukaryota; kingdom Metazoa; phylum Annelida; class Polychaeta; order Sabellida; family Siboglinidae; genus Oasisia; species Oasisia sp. SBJ-2009. Next base: position 35,882,105 of record OZ024857.1, on the reverse strand, counting down.
GTTGTCCATGTTATGAGTACGTAACTAAAGACTGGTACTGTGTTGTCCATGTTATGAGTACGTAACTAAAGACTGGTACTGTGTTGTCCATGTTATGAGTACGTAACTAAAGACTGGTACCGTATTGTCCATGTTATGAGTACGTAACTAAAGACTGGTACCGTGTTGTCCATGTTATGAGTACGTAACTAAAGACTGGTACCGTGTTGTCCATGTTATGAGTACGTAACTAAAGACTGGTACCGTGTTGTCCATGTTATGAGTACGTAACTAAAGACTGGTACCGTGTTGTCCATGTTATGAGTACGTAACTAAAGACTGGTACCGTGTTGTCCATGTTATGAGTACGTAACTACAGACTGGTACTGTATTGTCCATGTTATGAGTATGTATCAACATAGTTGTATCTTGTCTGTCCTTCTGACTCAAGTGTTAGTGACAGTTCTGACAAGTTTGTATTAGCTGTAAGTGCTGGTCAGTTGACAGGCCAGCCTGAGTGGCGAATGCATGTGTATTGCCACTCCAGTTCTTTGTCACTCCAGTTCCTTGCCACTCCAGTTCCTTGCCACTCCAGTTGTTTGTCACTCCAGTTGTTTGTCACTCCAGTTGTTTGTAACTCCAGTTCCTTGCCACTCCAGTTCCTTGCTACTCCAGTTCCTTGCCACTCCAGTTCCTTGCCACTCCAGTTCCTTGCCACTCCAGTTCTTCAGTAAAGTTCTAGATCAGTGGTCGTTGATGTTTCAGACCGCTGCAAGTTGAAGTGCCCGGAGCAGGTGGAGGAGGGCCAGCGACTCATGCTCGAGACGTTCTCCTACCTGCTGGGGAAGCTGCACCCCGAGGACCCCCTGCGGCTAGCCCAGTGTCTCCTGCTCTTCCCAGAGCTGCGATCCTGTGCCATCCTGTTCTCAAAGGAGGAGGAAAACTTCACAGTGACGTGGAACGACAAGGTCAACTTGCCACCATTGTTGTATGAGTTGTGGTCTGCATGATTGACAGGTCTCAGTCATGTCTCATGATTGACAGGTGTCAGTCATGTCTCACATGATTGACAGGTGTCAGTCCTGTCTCATGTCAGTGCAGAATGTGCCTAGTTCCCAGCAGATTGCCCTGTTATGGAATGTGTTGCCCTGCTTCCAGTGCAAGGGGACCTTTTATTGTGAATGTTCTCCTGTGTTCATTGTAAAGTTTATGTGGAGCGCAATGATTTCAATCCTGTGCTGCTGTATCAAAGTTTGAGCAATTTAGTTTGTTCTACATTGCTCCAGTTCACCCAGCTGTATAACTATGTACTTGGTTATAGACTGATGATATTTGTGTAAGGGTAGCCATTGCACATTAGTTGCAACCTGACTGGATGCTACCCAGAGAAGTTAAGATGGTATTCCATTGAATAAACTTTAACATGTTTTGGGCAGTACTGTGGATTGAATACTGCACTTTGTAGTTTGAAGGTATGTTTAATGTGGGCAATACTCAGCTGTCAGAGTTACTATTTCAACATATCTTATTGTAGGGTAATTTCATTCGTGTATATATATATATATATATATATATTTACAACACACAAAAGTATATCCAATGATATTAAATATGTAAGTTGTATATGCACCATTAATATTTGAGTGGAAATATTAAAATAATGTCAGGATCCTCTAAGTAGTTGCTCATGAAAATACAAGTTGTAACAGTGTAGATAACAATTTATATTTTTTCTATATGTTCTATGTTTAAGTTTATCTTGTTAATCTGTATCCTTTATATGGCAATGTAAATAAAAAATATACATTTGCACACATTCTAATTGTTTACATGTTTTGTTTTAATATTTGCTCTAGATACATAATATTTAACTCCCACAAAGACGAGGCAAGTATTAGTTGTTTCATGTAGAAGTTAGTCAACAGGCAAAACTCTTATTTATCATTTGACTAAAATGATTACAGAACTGGGGATTGTAGAATGTGTAAAACAGACAGACGACTTGACTCGAAGTGACTGATCACAGAGGACGAATACAACAAAAATGACAATGTTTTCATCTTTCATCATTAGTTTATTCACAGAATACTGCATGCAGCAGAACTGTTATAGATACTGGCTCTTGTTAAAAATACTGTACAATAATAGTAGGTTTATATACACATAAATATAACTACTATGTTATTTAAAACTGTAACATTGTCATCCCTAAATATATATAATATGTCCTAACAACTGCCAAGAAAATCTCCTTGAAGACAACATAACAAATAGGTAAGATGCCAACTGGTGATGATTCCCTAAATGCCCATGTCTGATACTATATAAAACTCCCTAGACATCATCCCTGTTATCATGTCATGTAGGTCTCCATGGCAACTGCTCTCAAGTCACATGACAACAGAGGCGTTGGGAAGACTAGCACCTGAAAATGGTTTGTCATTTACATATGAAGGATTACACAAATATGACTAAGTTGTCTACATATTAAAATAACAAGGATGCCAGGAAGCCAATACCACCCATGTTATTCCTAGAACAAGTCACATGAATGCCATGCTATCAAATCTGTCCCACGTGATGACTTTGTTTCAGCCATTATTGCATTAACTCTAAAATTACAACATTTTGACCACAAAGGGAACAGACCTTAAGGAACAGACCTTAAGTAATACATTCATATGTTTGTTGCATAAATACAATCCAGCAGTCCAATGATACACAATGGTTTCAAAATTAATCCTATGTACGGTGTGCCAATTTGACCCGCTGTACACCAGCATTAGTTCAGCAGGAAAACAAATCATCCCAGAATCGTGGAATATTACTCAACATGATGTCTGTTAAAACCTATTTTATTCTATTATAAATAAATTATATTTGCCGCACCACATACATATGTACAGTGTCTGCCAGTAAAATTACTATACGTAGAATAAATAGTAAAAGTAATATATTTACACATAAACAAATAAACACCAAATGTTTCGGAAACAATTACTGTGGTGCAATCATTTTGTGCACTTAGACACTTCAAAAAGCAAAACATTACACATTATCAAGGACAGTTTTATACTTGCAATGAACTTTGCGGCTGGTAGAATTTCAACCTAAGAAGCAAGACATAATACACACGCCAGTTCTGCAAACATCTATTGCACATCAAAAGGTACAATCAACTGTCAGAATATCCCACAATCCTCTTGTTCTTTGATGAACATTGCTGTCAACAATAAAATAACAATTTGTGCACATCATCATGACAAGGGCAATGCAGAACAATAAACATGCCAACTTGCCGACTACTATAAGCACGCAAACTCTGAGCAACCCACTAACAGGAATATGTTTTGCTTTCATTTAAGCCAATTTCCGTATCATGTGCCTCACAATAGACCATTTAGCATTAAGGTTGACAAACACATCTGTCGAACTGGTGACTTTTGACTGTAGAAAATGTTTGCATAAATCTGCTGTTTGCACCAGAAATGTGTGACCAAACCAACATCTCACAATAACAACAAAGCTTCCGTCTATCTGAATGTCTGCGTCTGCATAGTGTGAGGTACAGGATCATAGGATGAGCTCCAGGATGATAGGATGAGCTCCAGGATGATAGGATGAGCTCCAGGATGATAGGATGAGCTCCAGGATGATAGGATGAGCTCCAGGATGATAGGATGAGCTCCGGGATCACAGGATGAGCTCCAGGATCATAGGATGAGCTCCAGGATCATAGGATGAGCTCCAGGATCATAGGCTGAGCTCCGGGATCATAGGATGAGCTCCAGGATCATAGGATGAGCTCTGGGATGATAGGGTGAGGTCTGGTATAATACAATGAGGCCCTGGGTCATGAGACAAGGCAACTGGCAATGACTGATGTCTCTTGTTACCATGTGCCTCAATGTAACTTGGCAACAGAAGCTGTTGAGCCTGGTAGATCCCACAGTGTGTCCACAAACATAGCACCAGTGCATCCTGCTGACACAGGGTGTTCACAAGTCCTAGCATTCCCATCATGTCGTCACATAGCATCGTAGAGTGGAGCTGCGTACGTTGTAGCCCGCTTCATCCCAGAGTTGGGTTGGCTGGAGGGGGGTGGGAGTGGCAGGGGGAGGGCTGCACTGTCCACCCCAGGGTTCTGGCGTGATGGGGGCGGCAACCCCTTCCGCTCCGATACGGGAACAGGTACGTACCCTGTGTGTGCTGGTAGCTCCCCCTTCAGGGGGAATATCTCCATGATCTTCACCGTGTTTGGATCATCTTCTTCACTGTAGTAGTATGACAGTATCGAGTCCATCTGGTTTGAGACGTAGAGACAATCCTCAAATGTGTCGAATGACGTCATGTCATATAAGCTTCCAACTGGCGAGTCGTTCTTCCTCAGCTTCCCATTGTCGGCACCAGCTTCTGGTAGTGGTTTGACGTCAAGCGGGATGTCACCTAAATCAACGTCATGATCGAGGATCCTATGGCGAACCTCGCCGACCGAACGCAGAGGGTTCTTGTAGTGGGTTTGGAAGTCGACAGAGAAGCCCACATTCAGTTGCGAGTTTGTTAGTTCGGGTATATGCTCAACAGAGGCTCGGCGGTGCATTGTGGGCTTACTGACGGGCATTGACGCAGGCTTGACATCAATCATTGGCGCGTCAATGATTGCCAGTTGGCATGTGAATCTGTGACCAAAGACGTGTTATAAAATAAAGATGCAAACAAAGAATGTTGTTTTATAAACCAAACAAAGATGATCTTTAAGCAGACAAATTGTATTCCTGGTTTCTTAAGACATAATAATTATTACATATATATATATATATATATATATATATATATATATATATATATATATATATACTAAACACACATATTCTTGACAATGTTTTTATTCCTAAACACCTAATTTTTTTCATGATCCATTATTACAGTCACCTAATGCTGGTCACATTCATGACCAAATGTCATTACTAATATCTCATGTGCTGCAACCAAATAAAAGTTTGGTATAATTAAATATGTTTTGCAAGCAATGATCACAAAACAACATTATATGCGATACATTAAGTTATGTCCATGTGGCAGATGGAAATGTCAAGTGACAAAAACAAAGTAGGCAAAGCTATCCATAGGTGAGTACAATTCAAAGACAGGTTTCATTTCAACAGTCGACTGTTCACAAATATTCTTTAGCCAGAATTTCCTCTTTAAAATCAATTTTCTCTTAACAGAGATCTTGTACAAAGAAAACTGTCACCACCACTGGGACACTTTCACCTGTGTCATACAGTTAGTGTCCTCTGTCATATTGAAAAAAGTTCCTTAAATTTTATATTGGATTCTGCTTAATGATGGATTTTGCGTACAAGCTCATTATCTGTGAAACAGTCCCAGGTATGTGCAGCGTCATGTGTAGATGTGTTGTGGTCATCCCATGTCCATCAGTAGGTTTAGTCATAAGGTAGAAATGGGGTTGGAAAGACAGTAAGCAAAACTGAGATATGCCCACCTTGCACTGTATCTGTGGCGGTTTGTCTGAATCATCTCGTACAACTCCTTTGTGATGATGGCCAGTTCTCCAATGAGAGGCATCAAACTCACTGACTGGAATATTCTGCAACAAAGATTAATTAGTCTGTTATAAGCAGTGTTGCTTTCTTGGTCAACTAAGAAAGTGTATCAATCTACACAACTTGTACAGCATGTAGTATACAACAATAGAAATCATAGACATCTGCATGTACACGTGTATGGGTATATATACAGTATATATATATATATATATATATATATATATATATATATATTATATATATATATATATTATATATATATATATATATATATATATATATATATATATATATATATATATATATATATGGTCAATCTGGTGTATTAAATTTTTTATTTTAAAGGTAATATTGCACATGTTGATTGGAAATTTAAGGTTCTCTGATCCAAGTTTGTGAGCCAAAACATTGACTTAAATGTTTGTGACAGATACCATTAAAATACAGCAGCATTCATGTGCACATAAAAGTAGCATTTTACAGAATATCTACAAATATGGCATAAATTTGAGTAGGGAGTCAGCAATACTATAGTATGCATTATAAATTGTAATAAATACCAAGAATAAAGATCAGTGACTTACTTTGAAGCGAGAACAATGGTGACCTCTAGTGGCAGGATGACTGGTGCAAAGAGTAGCGAGGCCATCCGGAATAATTGTAGGTTGTACAGTGGCGCCAACAAGTGGCCATTCACTGAGTCGCATGCTGCCCGAAGCTCTGAAATACGCAGTAAGAGTGTGACTGCTGACCACTGACCACTGACCACTGACCACTGACCACTGACCACTGACCACTGTCATGACTAAATACAGCTGTAGCACAAGGTAGATTTTATTACAATTACATTTCTCATCTCTGTGACAAAAAAGGTCGCTGACTTAAATTGTAAGAACAATCTATTCCATGAAGAAATTTAAAATATAGCACAAATGGAAGAGCGATGTAATACCTAGTGTACTCACATTTGTTCTAGGCAAAGATGATCTCAGCAAAAGGAAAATTAATTCAAATTGTCTGCTGTCTTAAATAGGAATGTACAACTTACATTCAAACTATATACAGTATATGAAAACCTAGTCATCCCAGATTTTAATCAATCATGTTCATATTAGTAACACATAAGTCGCATATGATAAAACACATCAACCAAGTCCTAGGATTGACTATGACTATGTTTAAGTTTACCACTGGATTCATACAATTATTGTCAGTGAACAGGTACATCATGAAGCAGTGTTTGATGAAACTATTGGTAATAATATTGTTTACATGATTGTGTTGCATGTGTCCTGTGTGGACACATGCAGACACACGCACGCACGCACGCACGCACGCACGCACGCACGCACGCACGCACACAAACAAACACGCACAAACACGCACAAAAACGCACAAACACACACACACACAAACACTCTCACACTCTTTCTCTCTCACACATACACACGCACACAACACACACACACAAACACACACACGCACACACAAACACTCTCTCACATACACACACACACACACGCACAAACACACACACACAAACACACACTCTCTCTCTCACACACACACACACACAGACACAAACACGCACACGCACAAACACGCACACGCACAAACACACACACTCTCTCTCTCACACACACACACACTCTCTCTCACACACACACACACACACACACACACAAACACACAAACACACACACACACACAAACACACAAACACACACACACAAACACACACACACACAAACACACACACACAAACACACACACACACACACACAAACACACAAACACACACACACACACACACACACACACACACACAAACACACACACACACAAACACACACACACACACACACACACACAAACACACACACTCTCTCTCTCTCACACACACACACAGACACAAACACGCACACGCACAAACACGCACACGCACAAACACACCCACTCTCTCTCTCTCTCACACACACACACACTCTCTCTCTCTCACACACACACACACACACACACACACACACACACACACACACAAACACACAAACACACACACACAAACACACACACTCTCTCTCTCACACACACACACACACACACACACACACACACACACACACACACACACACACCCACACCCACACACACACAAACACACACACACACACACACACACACACCCACACACAAACACACAAACACACACACACACACAAACACACACACTCTCTCTCTCACACACACACACACCCACACACACCCACACCCACACACACCCACACCCACACCCACACACACACAAACACACACACACACACACACACCCACACACACACACACACACACACCCACACACACACAAACACACACACACACACACAAACACACACACACACACACAAACACACACGTCCGCCAGCAGCCCTCACCGTGAACTACTTGGGGGGGCAGACTGTCGAGCAGCGCCAGGTGGCGCCGGTGTTTGCACTCGTAACAACACTCATCCTCGCACTCGTCCTCCTCGCTGCCGAGGCTGTCTGTCTCCTCACTCGAGTCGTACTCCTCCTCGTCGTACATCAGTGTCTCCTCCTCCTCCTCATCCTCTGCCTCTTCTATTGGCACGGCCGTCCTGATGCTTGAGTAGATGTTCAAGTGCCGTGTGCAGCCAATCAGATCTACAGTGACAAATCACAAGGCATGATGGGTAAAGTAAAACATGGTAAACTTGTATACGACGCATGTTACACATTTCTGACAAGTACAGTTTTAATAAATTATTTTGTAATCTGTCATGACTAATTTGCATCAAATGCAAGTTACAGTAACACTAATGAACAAACGAAAACAATTTCCACAGTTTTACAACTATTGTAAACCAAATTATTTACCATATAATTAAACACATCATTGTCCTATCACCCACTGGTGTACTTCATGCAATCTGCTCTAACATCCTTCATCCTTGATGGCTGGCAGAATAGCACAAGTAACATGCCACAGTCTATGACCATTGCCAATTATTGATGCTACTCCGCCACTGTTTTAGCTGATTATGTCATGTTGCAGCTCACAAATGTTCCATTTTATATCAATATATTGCAAAACACAGCACA
>OZ024857.1:35798740-35873240 GCA_964017155.1 Oasisia sp. SBJ-2009 | reverse complement strand
TCTTACCTGGATGAGATCTAACGTGGTGTGACAGAGAGGGAGAGAGCAGTCTTACCTGGATGAGATCTAACGTGGTGTGACAGAGAGAGAGGGAGAGAGAGCAGTCTTACCTGGATGAGATCTAACGTGGTGTGACAGAGAGGGAGAGAGAGACAGCAGTCTTACCTGGATGAGATCTAACGTGGTGTGACAGAGAGAGGGAGAGAGAGAGCAGTCTTACCTGGATGAGATCTAACGTGGTGTGACAGAGAGAGGGAGAGAGAGCAGTCTTACCTGGATGAGATCTAACGTGGTGTGACAGAGAGAGAGAGAGAGAGCAGTCTTACCTGGATGAGATCTAACGTGGTGTGACAGAGAGAGGGAGAGAGAGCAGTCTTACCTGGATGAGATCTAACGTGGTGTGACAGACAGAGAGAGGGAGAGCAGTCTTACCTGGATGAGATCTAACGTGGTGTGACAGACAGAGAGAGGGAGAGCAGTCTTACCTGGATGAGATCTAACGTGGTGTGACAGACAGAGAGAGGGAGAGAGCAGTCTTACCTGGATGAGATCATCTTTGGAGTCAAAATGTGAAATGAGAATGTTTTTGCGGTCGGAGACTCGGGTGAGCGACACAAAGAGGTGACCAGTGGCGATCTCGTGTGCATTGTCGGGCAGGAAGTCATAGAGTCCGTCCCGGAGGTACTTGACGAGATTGAAACTAGGGTGAATAGGGCCGAGGGCGCGAGACCTTGCCTTCACAGCAATGCTGAGAACATAACTCGTACATTCACCTGTGGACAGACAGAGGGTGGTTTGTTAGTGAACAGTCATACATTTATGTCAACAATTAATAGGCAAATAGCACAACAACATGAAGAAAATGTGGAACTACATGGCAATTTGATGAATGAATAGTTTTATTTAGATAAAATATATTGGTTGTGTAGATAGTTTTAAGGATCACTCAGGATTAAGCTAACAAAATGTTCAGATTATAAACTATAGATCTCTTATTGGCAACACAATGGTAAGAGATGCTGCCTTCACAACATTCAGGGCAGCAGTCTGCCTCTTATTAATTACCACCCTCAGTGATTCCGACTAACTTGATTTTACGACAACAACCATAACACTTTATAATAATATTATTGATGAAAACCTGGTGTCTAACATGTTTTCAGAATATGCTAACTGCAATTATGGAAAGTAAACAAACACACATGTCCTCGTTTACTTTTCTTGTTTACCTTACAGACATTAACACGCACAAACTGAAGCAGAATGAACAATGTCACTGTGGACACTCTGCTAAAGACACCGTCACATTTTGTCCCTGTCACTGTGTTGCGGTCGGTCATCTGAGGGTCAAACACAGAACCTACACTGACCAGTTGTGTTGGTAGTTCATTAATTGTTAAACATCACATTTGGCCAACAATATTGTCAATTGACCATGCACTGCTTCTGTGCATATATATATATATCACCTTCTTCAATTTCTCATAGTGTTGACATATGGGTGCTCCAGGGTATCCAAACTCCTTGGTTTTATATGCATAATCGATTCTGGTTTTCAATTTACGATGTGATTGTGAGTTGTAACTTATTTATGTTGTTATTGGAATATTTATATCAAATACCCCACAGTAACAGTGCAATATTCCTGTACAGTGCCTTCATTTAATCAACTACAAGTACATTTCATCAAACATTTCAATCATAATGATTAACAATTAGTAATATTCTAATAAGTTTTCATGTGCCAATTATTTATTAATTTTTAAATGTGTGTGTGTGTATATATATATATAATGTATTCTAAACACTCAAGTTTGATTGTTATTGTATCATTATGTAAGAATATGGTTCCAGCCATGTTCCTTCGACAAGGCTTCTCATAAACTTTATTTATATAAGGCTTTCAGATTTACTTAGTCCCGCCTCAACTTCGTAATTTACATTTAAGAAATGTCCCATTCTAAACAATAGTGAAAAAACAACATTTGCTATCACGGATTCTTGGACCCCAACTTTTAGACCCCCAGCCAAATACTGCACATATTCAATATCCTGCTACATTCAGGCAGACTGCACAATTTATTAGGACCACGACACTGTATATTCAACATCAACCTTAATTGTGTTCAAACATAGTTCGAGTACACAACTTTATGGACCAAGCTAGTGTGCTCATACAAACACTGCTGCGTATATAGGACTATATACTGCAATAAGGTCAATAAAACTGTGAAAACAACAAGATAGTAAGAATTACACAAGTATTAATCTAATCAAATAACAATCATCATGACAGTATGTATTTACCTAGATAAGACAACTGATAATGTTATGAGTGATGATGTCCCATTTTTTGGGGAAAACAATCAGACATTTTTTGCACGAATTAATGCTGGTACTTTTAATGTAAACTGTACGGTCACCTTGGTAATGCAGCCACCTTGCAAATAAGGTTATCACAGGACAGTCCCAAATTTGTTTCACACTGTACTTATTTGGTACAGAAAATTAGTCCTGCTAGAGCTGACACCTCACTAATCAGGCCACACTGTCCAGTCCTAAGGTGGCCTTAATACTGAGGTTTTACTATACTATAGACAAGGACAACTGGAAACTGAGAAGAGATCTGGGGGATCCGTCAAAGAGAACGGAACATGAACCATGGAATGTATGGGGAGCACCGTGACAGATCTAGAAGGTTTGATGACCCAGGAGAGTTTCCACATTTAACCTGTGTTCAACACACGTCAGTTCTGAGTTGGTTTCGCTGAAGTACTGAAGTACTGAAGTACTGAAGTACTGAAGTACTGAAGTACTGAAGTACTGAAGTACTGAAGTACTGAAGTGGCAGGAAAAAGCACTTGATTCATTCAGCCAATGATCAACATCATCAACTACTTACAATGTTTGCCTCTAGTATAAGCTGCCTGCTAGACTCAGACCAGTGGGTACAAGTGTACTCAGCAGTCACACGCCACTGCACAGACATGTCACACAATGTATGGTACACCAACCCAGACAATTCAACAGACTAGCTGCCCTAGACAATATCTGATGCTTTAATTCCTGCAACTGGAATAACTTTACTTGAAATATATTTATTTAGTAAAAAAATTCACACTATTAAAACTGTCTTTATATAATTACATATTAAAACAATATATCACTTTTAGTTTATCATTTCTGAACTGCAATGTTGACTATACTTTATAGTTTAGCATAGTAATAATTGCTATAACTAATTGTAAATAAACAATACAAACAAACAAATATGTTAATTTATATGATGGCTAACAGAAATGCATAGTACTGGCAATGAAATGTATATCTTGTCTGCAAAGAATGACACATTGACTATGAAACCTCTGATTTTGAATCCAAATAAAAAAGAAAATTAATATCCTTTTGTTACATCTGATCTGAGACTTTTGTAAGTTAGTTTTATTACATCAACAAGTACTTATATGACCACTACAGATATTTAACATCCAGGTTCACACCCAACACACAGTTATCACAAGCCAGTCAATCTTACATAGGACAATAAATGAACTAAATAAATTATCTATGGTACCAATCATTTTATTGGCAACTAGCAGTCTGCTTCAAATAAAAATTAACAACATTTAAGGGTACATAGACAAGAAATCCTTTGGCTTATTGGAATCTGGTAAAACATTATCATGTGAATGTTTGTGTAGACAGCCCATTTATATGGGTGACTTTTGGCCTGTGGATGAAACAAATAAGTACATTTATTTGATGGCTTCCTTGTCCAAACCTAGAGGCTGGAAGGTGACTGCAGGCTGGCTGGGGTTCTGACAGTAATCAGAGTCAACCTAATCCAATCCACATGCAATCAACAGCCTTGTTGAGGTTTCTGATTAAGAGCAATTCATTCTGTAGGGCAGTATCCACAGGAGTGAACTGGAAGTGTGGGTCTGGTGTGTTGTCTCTCAATCTCAAGACTTCAAGTCAGTCTCAAGACTTCAAGTCAGTCTCAAGACTTCAAGTCAGTCTCAAGACTTCAAGTCAGTCTCAAGACTTCAAGTCAGTCTCAAGACTTCAAGTCAGTCTCAAGACTTCAAGTCAGTCTCAAGACGTCAAGTCAGTCTCAAGACTTCAAGTCAGTCTCAAGACTTCAATTCAGTCTCATGACTTCAAGTCAGTCTCAAGACTTCAAGTCAGTCTCAAGACTTCAAGTCAGTCTCATGACTTCAAGTCAGTCTCAAGACTTCAAGTCAGTCTCAAGACTTCAAGTCAGTCTCATGACTTCAAGTCAGTCTCATGACGTCAAGTCAGTCTCAAGACTTCAAGTCAGTCTCAAGACTTCAAGTCAGTCTCATGACTTCAAGTCAGTCTCAAGACTTCAAGTCAGTCTCAAGACTTCAAGTCAGTCTCAAGACTTCAAGTCAGTCTCAAGACTTCAAGTCAGTCTCAAGACTTCAAGTCAGTCTCAAGACTTCAAGTCAGTCTCAAGACTTCAAGTCAGTCTCAAGACTTAAAGTCAGTCTCAAGACTTCAAGTCAGTCTCAAGACTTCAAATTAGTCTCAAGTTCCATATGCAACCCTTGATGATTGTGGTGCTAGAGAAGAAGTATTGTTATTTTACTCTTGACTATAATATTGTCCAAGTCTGCTGACAACAGTGTGCTGTCATAATGTTTAGGGAAATATGTTTTAATTTAGTTTTCTGTCTGTCAGAAAATGTATTACACTTCGATGGCACTAACTTTGGAACCCAAAATGTTTTCCTGATGCACTAGATTTGCTTAATTGGGACAACAGCATGTCATTATGAATTTGATAGTCATAGTTGTTACTGCATTTACACTTGTATAGTTTGTGTCTGAAGGTTGAACCTTATAATTTAAAGATTACAAAGTTTAGCTTTCTAAATGGTCATATTTCAGTTTAAATGTCAGTCACCTAGACAGGTGTATAGTTGGCCCACGTCCCCCCTCAGCCATGTGTTACTGATAAAGCCACGGCAATAATTAATTATTTCTGGCTCAACAAGCCCCTAAATATCAAAGATGACACAAGATGCTTCAGATTATTTATAATGGTCAGCCTGGACTATATTTAAAATAATTACATGTAAAGGGTAATTTCCCACATTAGACTATCCTATAATGTGTTCGGTTCAAACCAGGGTCAGTAAACAACTAGTGTCATTTTGTATACTTCAAGTGTGACATATCAGATACCTTGAAACTGGGAGCAAAACGGCTGGGGTGGGGAGGGGTAGACATGTTTTTGTGCTAAAAATAATATTGTGGTAAAATAGCAAAAATACAATATAACTTGCCAAATGGGGTTATTGGTATTGAACCAGGAGTCCAGATCCCTCAAATTTACCCATTGCTGACAATCTTTTAATACATGTGATAAATGTAGATAAACAATATCATAATTTGAAATTATATAGTCTTTAATTAATTTAAATCCACCATTACATTTTATTTGGATAATCCACCATTAATGAAATCCAGTTAAACAAAAACAACAGGAAAGCTTGACAAAAGTGTCCCGCCTTGTAAGGTGGTTATTGGATCTGCAAGTTGTTTGGCCTTGCAGTTAGACTACCTGACCTCACAGTGAGTAACACGTCTGACCCCAAAACCCACATATCCCAGCAGAGAGTGACAGCTGAGTGACTGACTGTTAGTCATTGTGATATTGGGGCCAGTGTCAAGGCAGTAAGGCACCACCTGGCCCAGATTACATAAGCACAGGAGGGCCAGGAGATAGCTGATTCTGTGGCTAAGTACCTTGCATTTCCTTGATGCAAGTGTCAAGGAGTGCTCTGGGGTAAATTAATAGTGCTTTTACCTCTGGAATTATGTGGGTGTCATGTGTAACTGTGGAATTATGTGGGTGTCATGTGTAACTGTGGAATTATGTGGGTGTCATGTGTAACTGTGGAATTATGTGGGTGTCATGTGTAACTGTGGAATTATATGGGTGTTATGTATAACTCTGGAATTATGTAGGTGACATGTATAACTGTGGAATTATGTAGGTGACATGTATAACTGTGGAATTATGTGGGTGTCATGTATAACTGTGGAATTATGTGGGTGTCACGTATAACTCTGGAATGATGTGGGTGTCATATATAACTGTGAAATTATGTGGGTGTCATGTATAACTCTGGAATTATGTGGGTGTCATATGTATAACTCTGGAAATTGATGATGTGGGTGTCATATATAACTGTGAAATGATGTGGGTGTCATGTGAAACTCTGGAATTATGTGGGTGTCATCTAACATGAAGTAAGCCTGACTCAGACTGTATATTATCATTTTAGATGTTGTGTTCCTGTTTCAGCTTTCAGGCTGCCCTGTTTACACAGCTTCAGCAAATAGCCACTCAGCAATGTAAAATATCTGTCACGGTCAACGTCCAGTCTGTTTAGCCGACAGATTCCTGGCCAGTCTGTACCTTTCTGGGCTAAATACCAGTCAATCCTCTGGACAGGTTGTGCACCTGCAGTAAATTGTGGTCACTCTATGTGGTGTTTGTGGTGTACAATTGCGTACACTTTCACGTTTTAGCAAGTTGTTGATAACTTGTAGGTACAGTATCTGCAAGTCTTACAAATGTGTACTTAACTCAAAATAAATGATGACAGCATAACTCTTCATGGAGCAAAGTATTGTATAATATATAATCCATGTTAAATCAGAGCAGTATTGCTTAACTCTGTCAATAATACCTTAACGTGCTCGTTTTGTTTTGTTCCTCAGTATTGTGGGACCACCTGGAGGCAACTTTGCCTCACTTAGGACGTATTTCATGACCATGAGTCCAGTAACTATGACTAATCCAACACCCAACAACAGCAGGCTCTGTGGGGTGTCATATCTCAATACAGTGTACTAATGATTTTGTTTAACAATTATTAAATAATAGTTATTAACTCATTCATTGTGCACTAAATTAATGATATGTTTCATGTAATACGCCAAAAGCATTTTAGCTTTTGACATTTCATAAATGTTATGTTTAATTTTAAAAAGAAATTATTTATTGTCTAATGAAAATTAGAACAAAGATTTTTGCTTTATACAGCTTTTATGTCTACAGTAGATTATAGTTTCATAAGGATCGTACCACATAAGGGTCATTTTCTCTAAGTCAATCTGGCAAACATTTTATATTCTATATATTAAACTATTTTAAAACTTAATTACTACAGTGTAGTACACATGTTAGTTTCTTTGTAATTAAATGGTTACCATTGCTGGATTTAATTTCATGAAAATGCCATGGCTTTCCTTCAGACTGACCATTGAATGGACTATATAATTATGCTAGTCGCTGACACAGCAGGGTCTAACACTGTAATCCAGCCATGTTGCCTGGCATATGCATTAACCCAGCGTGTGACAGTACTGCCAGCCAGTCAGTTAGTTAACGCCACAGTTCCATGCCAATTTGGCATGTGCTGCTGCTTCCAGTGACTAGTCGACTCACAACAAGGACAGCAAGACTTGGCGCTGTGGATATAGGTTAATAATAAATAGACCTGACTTCTTCAGAGACAAACTGGGCAATCAGTTTGGATAAACATGAGTTGAGGGTAAGATATTTGGATTTCAAATGAACACACTATAACAAGATAATAAATGTTCCGAGCATCATTTAGTGTGAATGGTTTGAAATACCTGTACACAGTAATGTAATCATTAAAATCTCCTAAGCCTACCTTATGAGATATTAAAATCTCCTAAGCCTTATGAGATATATGTAACACAAGTTAGTATTGAAACACCGTTATGTACTTTCATAGTGACTGGAATAAGGTTAATTACAGAGCTTTTAAATTTGCTATATAATTGTTACATGCATTAAATGTATGTCATTACTGGGTGTATAATTTTTAGTTTATTGGCCTTCAACTGTTACTAGTAATAAAAATAATAATATATATATATATATATATATATATATATATATATTATTATTATTAGTGTAATCAGCTTTGGGTGACCAGTGAGCACTGTCTAGTCTAGGGGCAAATGTTGAACACATACATGGGCTAGTTAGATTCATATATATATATATATATATATATATATATATATATATATATATATATATAATATAATATATATATATATGAATCTAACTAGCCCACACACACATGCACACGCACATGCACACGCACATATTTGCCCCTAGACTAGACAGTGCTCACTGGTTACCCAAAGCTGATTACCCTACATGAAGGGAGGGATACACTGACCAGCTGGGGGTGGATGGTTATTAACAGCTCACCATTGTGACAGCTTCTAGCCTCCCTAAGCACTTGAGCCAGAGCAATAACATGCCATCTGGCAGTTCATACTAAGGACAATCTGCAGTCCTCTGTCCAGCGGCCAGCCTGGACATGCAGTGGACATCCACCTCCGTACAGATAGACGGCTGCAAATCAAAACCCGAGGGAAGACCTTTTCAGTTTTGGAGAGTTGTAGCTAGAAGCTATAACTTAAGTAGACCCAGTTTCTAGTGATTTCTTTATCTGGAGGTGATTATTGACACTCCGAGACAGCCAATTACTGGCCTGGTGGGAGGCTGGCTGCCTGTAGCCACTGGCCCAGGTGGGAGATACCAAGATGGAGACCTGGGACACCATCAAAGCAATGTCAATACACAGTCAATACACAGCCTATTAAAGACCTGCTATCATCCAAATGTGCCTGGTTTCTGTCCTAGTCCATTTACAACATAAGATCAAAGGAATGCCTGATGCCAGTGCTCAAAGAACTCTATGGAATGCTACAAAGGAGATACCATTTCAGTTACTAATCGTAATACTGCACAACATGTGATACATCTGCCATTTACTTGCAATGAAACTGGTTTATGAGGATTTGGAGTCATAATCTTCACATTATAAAACCACTTTGTAAATCACCAAAAAAATTCAAGAACAATCAAGACAAATTCTCAGGCAATAAGCACGCTGGAGAGACCAGAGTTTGGGGCCTTGTCTGCCACATAAGCAGTGATGGAGTCAGTCCAACTGTGGAGGTGGACAAGATGAAAATCAATACCTCTACCTGTCTTGTGGAACCCAGGTGTCCAGTATCAGGCCCACCAGACATGACTGACACACTGCTGGTACTGAGTGGTAGTCTACAAAGATGAACTTGACCATGGTGGTCAATGCCATGGCTGATATCTCAGACATTTCACCTTGGACATTGGATTCCTGATGTCAAACAAGCAGTGCCGCAAAACTGCCCAGTCACTGTCCTAATTTCAGGATGGTCACCACTGACTTAATTAAACATCCAAAAGTGGCCGCCCAGTATGTTCATTGTGCCAGAAATAGTTATTATATATAGTGTACTGTGACTCGTCAATAGGATACAAATAGTAATGGAATAAGCAGTTTAGCCCTACTGACTGCTGCTGGTGGAAGTGTTTTTGTTTTAAACAATACATGTTCATACCATATGTCATATTGTTGTGAAGAAAGTCAACCTGGGTGTCCCTAAATAAGGACAAAGATAAAGCTTCAATGTTATACACGTGACTAGAAGGCTTTGTTACTTGTGGTTTAAATGGCGCCTTCATGCTTTGTATTAAACACCCATTTCAATTAATATTTAAAGTTATTTGAAGTTTACATAGATTTCAGTAAATGTTATCATAAACACAACAGACTGGCTAATGTTTTTAGCTGATCTCAACCATATTTCTCATGACAAGATTTAATTTAATTATGACATTCTTGTTTTCCATGGATATTCTGGTCACACAGAACATGATAATTATTCTTCATGGATAATAATCAAATGTTAATACAGATAACAATTCTTGTTTTAAATTGTAAAGATATTTCTGATAATTAAAGTTTACCTACACATTTTTCCAGTTAATATACTAAAGTCCGACTTTCATCTAAGTCTTTAAAGATGGTTCACCTTAAAGATAACCAACTCTGTCTTTGAGATATGGCTCACGGTTGGTCAACAATTGAACAATCACACAATTATAAACACGAAAAACAGGTCAGATGTTATTGAGAAAGTCACTAATAATGTTTGCTTGGGACATGAGATCTGGACTTAGAAGATAACAGTGTCTCCACACATGTCTGGTGGCTTGGGCTGTGTCTACTAATGACGCAATCACTGATGAAAGTAACACTACCAAGAGGCAACATGATACCAGGACTCCACATGAGGAAGGATACTCCACAACTCCTGGGCCTGTGTGATTTATGTTTCCTCAGCTTTGTTTATTTTATAGAAACCAGTAATTACTTTATGCAAATGTGTACTGTATAATTATCTTTAGTGAGTCTACTCCAAATGCATATTAACCTAACAGCTCCTGGTGAGAACCATTAATCATTTAATGGTCAATTAAGACAGCAGACATGCATAGATTACAGGTAGTCTCCATTTCTTTCCATTGGGAAAATAAAATGGAAAATATTTAAAATGTCTCTGTCATCATTTTGAGATTCCAAGATCTGAGATCTGATACATAGATCTGAGATTTAAAGACATCTTCATTTCTAGTGGAAATGACTAAAATAGAAAAAATAAAAAAAGACTGTTGGAAAGTGTCCTCTGGAGCTACATGGGACACTACAGTGGACACTTTCAAAAGCAGGAGAGGGGGCAGACTTAGAGTTCATTGTAGTTTACAAGAGCATAACTTTCTGAGCCTTGTTGTCTTTTGTTGTTACTAATAAACAGTCATACAGTAAACATCCAGTAATGCTCTGACAATCTCCTTCAAGCCTTTCTCTGCCACAGCTACATCTAACACCTTTCTCTGTCCACCACAGCTCCACAACTGCTTGTTGTGTCCCTTGAGAAGTAGGTTACTCAGCTGTGAGCCAACTGCAGCTTGTGAGCAGTGACACAATGGCTTGGAACAAAGGCCTAGACTGACCACCCAACTCTGTCTTACAGAGAGCTCAGCTCCACTCATGCACATGAGAAGTCAAACCAGTGTGAAATTCAAGGGGCAAAACCATCTAATTAAGGTGATTGTTTTCATGCCTGAATGACGACACTGGTTTCTTTGGGCGTCAATTTACATGACAGGACACAGTAAGTACAAGAAGAAACACCATTACAGCCATTAGGTAAATAAGTACATTCAAGATGTCCCAGTGGGTGCATTTTCACATTTAGTACACAGGTAAACAGTCCATCCACAGGGTATATATACATGTTATTGTAGAGTACTCCACTTAAGTTGCCTGAGCCAGGGTGGCCACAGGTGCTAGTATATTGACAGCATAATTAATAGTGAGATGCCTCCAGCAGTAATTGACCTACACATCTGACCAGTGACCAAAATATGCATCAGGCCTGCCTGCATTCCAGGAAGGCAATTCTGGCCTGGCAGCATCAGGTACTGAACGCCACTATCTGAATGATGGATCTACTTCACTTGGGAGGCCAGGAATACACACAGCAAATGGTATATATGCTCCCTACCAAGTAGTTGCTATTCCCACATTTCCCTCACTGGTCATATTTACAATTTTGTAAATAAATAACTATTCCAGAATCAACAAGATGGACAGATGGGAGCAATACCATGGAGAAATGGGAACAACACTATCTATGAGCCATAATTTGATACACATTGGTCAATATTTGTGCATTAAAATGTTATCTGATTATCAAGTATTGAGGCAAATAATTATTGTAATGTATTTAAATATATATTTGATATATCTGGGGTCCTGATAATTCAATAAAGTGTTAACATCATGTTTTTGTTAATTAATTACTTTATTTATTATTTGTTTTAATGTAAGCTTAAGGCATCCCTAATTTTTTTAGTTAGATTTTGTGCTATTTATTTATAACATACTAGGAAATTAATTTACACTTGTATAAAGCTGACATAATCATATTCAACAATAAAAGTGACAATATAAAGAAATGCTTTGTCAAGGAGACAGCTTCGATCATCTTTGAATTTAATCATGATAACATATGGCAGACTTTGGTATTATAATATAAGCCATTAATTAATTCACAATGTCAATGACGCATTTTATTTTTAATAATGAATTGATTATATCTGAAACATTCCCAGAGGTTGGTTTTATATTACAATCCAGAAAGACTTTACAGTTACTACCATTAATTAATACATTCTGAAACTGAGACCGAGTGCCACATCTGTCCTGACACTGACACTTAAATTAGCCCTATTCCATCCTTCATGGGTTCCTACTGACAGGTCACAGCACCAGACTCGTGCATCAAATAACTGAACTAGTCTCAATTGAAACAGCGTTTACAAACAGCCAGCCTTTACCTAATGAACTTATGTCCTTTATATGGCTCTGCCTCCGCCAACCCAGTTGTCAACAATTACAATAATTACCTCACAAAGACAATTGGCTGCGCGCCAACCGAGGTCACGTTTATTGCCACACAACCGAACATCCCGCTGTCTTGACTTCAAGCTCATATCATGTCTTTTTGCTGCTTACAGTATGATATTATGTTTATGAATAAGGTTCTACCAACACGTCGTTTGATGTTTCCACTCACCTAGAGAGCATCCTGTGAGAAGGGCGCATGCCGCCAGCGAACCTGCACTCGCACCGGCAATTTTTTCATGAACCAAATGCGGTGCATACTCTCTCAAACAGCTCGCTACGCCAACGTGATAAATGCCCAGAAATCCACATCCAGAGAACGACAGATTCATACTTTTTAAAATGAATATGCCAAGGAACGCTCACACTGAGCTTCGCTCGACAGTACTCAATTATATACGCTATAACTCGCTTGAAGCTCAACGTATTTCTAATGTTTTGGTTCGCTCCGCCGCGTACATGCGAGCTGTTCGCGGCCAGGTCACGCCTCCGAACGTCATCAAAGTTACACCATCTGATTGGTTGTTATTCTTGCCAGTTAGAATTAACCAATCAGCGTCATTCTTTCGCTCACGCTGTTTTCGAAGGCGGGATCCGATTGGTGACCTTGCTTTGCTGGCGTTGCCGTATTTTGTTTATGATACGCCGTGACTGGCAAAATCATTTTACCAAGGGACAAGGTCAATGTCGCTGGGTTTGGAACCAAAATTAGATCTCTGCATGGTTGCATAATTGTAAACTTAACTAGTTTTGTCAGTACCTTTGTAGTTAGTAAGATTCATACAGATATGTATACTCATACGATTCGTACGTATTACTGCCACCCGTGCCATGTGAAGATTGAATACTATTTTTTATTATTAAAAATGAAAAAAAAAACATCTATTGAGAGTCTTTGAAATACATAATATTATATAATTGTAACTAAAATCGTTTCATGTAGGTTCTGGTCACAATAACTAATATATTGTTTATTTAGACATTAGTGTCCTGCATTATGGACGGGATCATCACGTACGTATCAACACCAACCAGTTTTCTCTTGTCACGTCAAGCATGGGCATGATGCTCAACAAATAACGATGAAGTGGCTGCTCCACGGTACATCTAGACCTTACCGTACATGGTGATACACACACACACACACACACACACACACACACACACACACACACACACACACACACACACACACACACACACACACACACACACACACACACACACACACACACACACACACACACACACACACACACACACACACACACACACACACACACACACACACACACACACACACACACACACACACACACACACACACACACACACACACACACACACACACACACACACACACACACACACACACACACACACACACACACACACACACACACAATTATTTAAAGAGTAACTAATCAGTTTTATATCTATAATTTTAAAGAACATGGGTGAAATAAAACAATACATTATGGATGCCAAATTGTGTATCCTATAATGAATGATAACAACAGGCGGGCGGGCGGGCGGGCGGGCGGGCGGGCGGGCGGGCGGGCGGGCGGGCGGGCGGGCGGGCGGGCGGGCGGGCGGGCGGGCGGGCGGGCGGGCGGGCGGGCGGGCGGGCGGGCGGGCGGGCGGGCGGGCGGGCGGGCGGGCGGGCGGGCGGGCGGGCGGGCGGGCGGGCGGGCGGGCGGGCGGGCGGGCGGGCGGGCGGGCGGGCGGGCGGGCGGGCGGGCGGGCGGGCGGGCGGGCGGGCGGGCGGGCGGGCGGGCGGGCGGGCGGGCGGGCGGGCGGGCGGGCGGGCGGGCGGGCGGGCGGGCGGGCGGGCGGGCGGGCGGGCGGGCGGGCGGGCGGACGGACGGACGGACGGACGGACGGACGGACGGACGGACGGACGGACGGACGGACGGACGGACGGACGGACGGACGGACGGACGGACGGACGGACGGACGGACGGACGGACGGACGGACGGACGGACGGACGGACGGACGGACGGACGGACGGACGGACGGACGGACGGACGGACGGACGGACGGACGGACGGACGGACGGACGGACGGACGGACGGACGGACGGACGGACGGACGGACGGACGGACGGACGGACGGACGGACGGACGGACGGACGGACGGACGGACGGACGGACGGACGGACGGACGGACGGACGGACGGACGGACGGACGGACGGACGGACGGACGGACGGACGGACGGACGGACGGACGGACGGACGGACGGACGGACGGACGGACGGACGGACGGACGGACGGACGGACGGACGGACGGACGGACGGACGGACGGACGGACGGACGGACGGACGGACGGACGGACGGACGGACGGACGGACGGACGGACGGACGGACGGACGGACGGACGGACGGAGCAGCCGGACGGATAACATTTAATACAACACTTCTTGGAGTGGAGATTGTTGGACATTAGTATTTCAATCATAACAAACACATGTAGAGAATGAGGCAGTTTTAAAAACGTAGTCTGAGAACAATTATAGGTATTTCTGTAGGATCAAAGGGATATTCAAAAATGAAAGCCACTATTGTAGTGAGGTATTGGAGATAAGATTAGCCCCGTCAGATATTTTCGGTAGAGGTATGAATTTCGTTTTTTTTCGAGGGTTGCAGACAGGATTAGCCTTTGTTATTTTGAGAAGAGGTCCATGTACTATTTGTGAATTTTAGATTTGAGAGGCCTGAAAGTGGTTTTCTCGAGCTTCAAGGAAGTGGGTGCGTCGGCAAAAATTGTATACGATGTGCGACAACGCGGTAGGAGAATGCTTAACGAGAGCGCGCTATACGCCAGCCTCAGCCTCCCAATAGTCAACACTACTTTCGTTCCGACGTCAGTGCATGACAAACATATTCGATGAAGGCACTGGAACTCCGGTATAAACCGGTGCATTATATTAACTCTACTGCGAAGTCTAAATAGGATAGCGTGAACATGACACTGACATTCAGGGTTGCAGAGATGGGTAAAATTTTCGCTCGTGTCTCATTTTAAATGAATTTTTAATTAAAAAAGTAAGCTTGCCCCTATCACCTACTACTACGATAGCTCGTGCGTGTGTTGATGTTCTCGACTTGTTACATCGTCAAAAACATGTTCTATGTTTAACAAGACAGGTTAGTCAGAAGTGACAAACCATGATAGGTCTGTCTGGATATCTCATACAGCTACATAGAAAATCCATAAATCCATAAAGTTTTCCCCCGCGAATGAATGTGTAACTCGCATCCATGTTTTTTTATTGTAAGTTGGCCTGAAATAAATGATAAAATTGGTGTCTAAATAATATTTTTTTCAAATGTTATGTGCTTTATTATTTCTCTTTTTAAACATTCGTTTGTTGGCATTTCCAAAATGTGTGCGTTTGTGTGTGCGCGCGCGCGTGCGTGCGTTTGCGTTTGTGTGTGTGTATGTGGGGGCGCGCGCGTGTGTTCTCAGCTAATTATGCCATTTTAAATTATGTGAGTTGTTTCTTATGTATATGTCGCGATACATTGGTCAATATATTCTACAGCATACTGACAAGTGATTTACGACGTTAATAATCGGTGCACAATCTGGTATAGTTATATATATATATATTTGTGATAGTTGTTTATGCACGTAAAATCTCAGCATCCGAATTTAATACGAGAAATCAACAAATAAGTCCGCGTATCCATACACATGGCACGTATCGAAGTAAACTAAGAATAAGCTATAGCTAGAGCACGTGACTCCAGATCACATACTTTCTTGATGATATAATATATTTATTCAGGATGGCTCAGCTAAATACAGTGCACATTAAAATATACACTAGATTTCTTTTCAGTGAGGTCCTCATACACACAATCGTACAGTCATGCAATATAAGAAAATATAAAATAAATATAAAGAATATAAAAAATGTAAAATATATGACGTAACAGACATAAGATATAAATTAAGTTAAAACAAAAAATCTACATTAAGATAAAACATGGTATGACTCCTAGTTAAGTTGCCAACAACACAGTTTGTTGAAGTACTCTATATAAGGTGATTAAAACATGTCTTACATTTATCTTTGAACTCTTTGTAGCTTTGACTAGTTTTGACAGTGTTATTTAGAGTATTGAAAAGCACAGCGCCTTCGTAGCAGAAAAGATTCTTACCTGCATTGCAGGTGACACGTGGTATAAACAGATTACAGTTAGCATTTCTGGTCGAGTAGGAGTGAAAGTCTTTGGCACGTATAAATTTGCCACGGAGATATGAGGGTACATCCCCCAGCAGGCATTTGCCAACCGTTAACATTTTGTGTAGCTTTATTTTATTTTGGGATGTTAGCCATCCGAGTGAGCTATGCATGGTTGATATGTGAGTCCGCCGCCTACATCGTAGAATGACTCTGCACGCTTTGTTTTGTAGTTTTTGTATTCGTTTAAGATTACTTTGAGGTCCCTTGGACCACATGATGTCCCCGTAATCGATGATGGGGGCTATCATAGTTTTGAAGAGAGTGTTTGCGGTGGTTGTAGAGATGAAAGGCCGAATTCGTGATTGCACACCGATGCGTTGCGAAATTTGTTTACTGATGCAGTCTACATGTTTTTTTCCAGTTTAGAGAAGGATCAAACCAAAGGCCCAGGTATTTGAAGCAACTGACTTGTTCCAAAGATTCCCCGTTAATGTTGAGTTTAAGTCCCCCCCCCTCCCGTTTCGACAGATGTTGTTGAGTACCAAAGAGCATTGTTTTAGTTTTGTTTGCGTTCAGAGTCAATCTATTCACATTGAGCCACTTGCTGACGGTTTCTAAGTCATCATTCAATTGCATCTGGGTGTTTTCTATACATTTCCCAGAGACAAAGAATGCTGTATCATCTGCATACAGAACCACCTTACTGTGCTTAACCACGCTCGGTAGATCATTGATATACAGGGTGAATAGCAACGGCCCTAATACTGAACCTTGGGGCACACCAAAATTGATTGGTAACACACTGGATGCAGCTTCGTTAAATCTTACATGTTGTGTACGGTTAGTAAAATAATCCCTAAACCAAAACAATTATGTTTCCTGGATACCTATGGCAGAGAGTTTATGCAACAATATATTTGTATCTACAGTATCAAAGGCTTTCTTTAAGTCAAGGAATATAGCACCTGTGATGTTACCATGTTGTCTTTGATCATATAGGTAGTCAGACACATCAAGCAGAGCTGTGGTTGTTGAATACCCAGATCGAAAGCCTGATTGAAACGGATTTAGGATGTTATGCTTAGTGACGTGGGCATACAGTTGGTCATGGATCAGTCTTTCAAACATTTTCATGCATAAAGGAAGTACAGATATTGGTCTATAGTTAGAGGTATTCTGACGATCTCCCTCTTTAAAAACAGGAGTCACGACTGCCTGTTTCCACTCACTCGGGATCGTTCCTGTCAACAGTGAGAAATTATATATAGTTGCCAAAGGAAACGAGAGTTCATTGGCGGCCACTTAAGTGATCTAGCCATGATATTGTCAGTGCCGTGTGCTTTTGAAATGCTAAGTCCAGAGAGTAGCGTCATCACCTCAGATGCAGTTATAAATTTAAATTTAAAAGACTCGTAGCCTGATGATGGGATGACAGGAGGGTCTGCCTGGTTAGCAAACTGAGTAGCCAGGTCACTGCCGACGGTCGTGAAGAAGGTGTTAAACGCATTGGCAATTCCCAGCCGGTCAGACACCTCCTCGTCCCCCACCATCACACTTACAGTCGGGATAGATGTAGACTTGGGAAGCAATTGTTTTATGTTAGCCCATAATGATTTTGGCTTATTGGCACTTTCTCTGATGATTGTATCATAGTAATCTTTTTTAGCATTTCTTAAACAGGTTCTCGTCTTATTTCGTTGGACTCGGTAATTTTGATAGTTACTAGGTGATTTCGAACGTATTGCAACTCGTCTAAGGTGATCA
Organism: Oasisia sp. SBJ-2009; assembly: GCA_964017155.1. Taxonomy (NCBI): domain Eukaryota; kingdom Metazoa; phylum Annelida; class Polychaeta; order Sabellida; family Siboglinidae; genus Oasisia; species Oasisia sp. SBJ-2009. Next base: position 35,854,898 of record OZ024857.1, on the reverse strand, counting down.
CGCTTGTACATTTGTTCTCGCAAATCAACGGTAATCCAGGGCATGTCACTACCACGTACCCTGGATTCTCTTAGCGGTGCATGAGTGTTTGTAACATGTATTCTTATTTAAATAGGCTTATTTCGCTTTAAGATTACATTCTGAATAAATCTGTTTAGGTGTTGAAAGCGCCCTAGACTTGATTAAAAAAATATAAAGCCATGCGATGTTTGACACGGACATTATTAAACCCTCATTTTGGAAATACATTTTGGAACCTAATAATTAATTTATTTTACCGTACATTTCGCGCGTTTTTAAGACCCAGGGCCAGGGCGTAAATACGCCAGGGCGTAAATACGCCCTTAACGGTAACCAAATGCGCGACGTCCATGTTCAGCGGAAGTAAGTCTTACAAGTTCTGGGTTAAATCAAACGATCTTAAGTCTTAGTGTTTATGCATATGCTATTTTATGTAGTAAATGAGGTTCCAAGCAGAACAGCACATTAGAAATATATACAAAGTATTTGCGTCAATGTCATTAAACGTTTGTTGGACCTTGTTGACGTGCACGATGTGTGCGATAATACACTAATCTGAGCCAACTTGCACCGTTACAACCACAAGTCCGTTGCCGGTGGACTTGGATGGCAATAATAAGTAAAAAAAAATTGGGGGTATTGACACTTGTCTATAAATCAGGCCGTGTCGTGAAATGGGATTAACGTAGGGAACGAAAATTGCAAACCCACTAACCAAGTCCAAGTCTGTTAAATGGACACGAGACTTGGTCGGAAGTTACCAACTTAATGTCCAGGTCCAGGAGTAAGACGGTGAAGATCAAGTATTGCCAGTCCAAGTGTAAACGTAAGGCTAAACTTAAAGCCTGAGCTCGTTTGGGTTTTCAACGTTATGTCTGAAGTCATCTAATATGTCACAAAGTGTCAAATGATTTTTACATGTGCAGGGTTAGAATTTAGCTTAAAATTAATGGGGGCCTTCTGGCCCCCACTTTTCAAAATCTAGGGGCCCAACACAAAAAGTCTGTTTAAGTCATACATTATCTCAACACCAGGTTGCCTCTTCCTGGCTTTCCCACACACCAACAACAGCTTGAGAGACTCTGCAGAGTCCCATTCCTTCATGTTATTTTATATATATGGCAAAGTTAAGAAGCAATACTAGATACAAGAAGCTTTATTTAACATCAGTTCACATGTGAATTTCATAACATTAGCTCATCTGAGCTATTTTCCGACAAACAAGTGTAAGGCAACAAGACATAAAAACGTAAACAAATTGTTCAAGTGCTGCATCAATCTGCCTTTAAATGGAACAACAGCAAATATATCCTTATGGTTTATTGATGTACTACATTTGCACTTTTTAGGTTTTGGTATTCACTGTTGTAAACAGTACAGTGTTACATTGACTATTAAGCCCAAAAGCAAAACTGAATTTTCCACTGGTTGGAAGTATCGCATATTTCTTCCATTCACTGTTAGCTCATGAAATATAACACAACCTCATAGTAATCTTATTAACAATGCTTAATGATTTCAGTACTGAATACTTTACAGTCTGTTGTTTCTTATTGTGACTTGCATGCGTAAAACAGATTGTGGACTGTCGTCAAAGCCCAGCTCTGGGCTGTGACTTTAGCTTAAAGTCACAACCCAAGCTTACATAACGTTTAAATAAGCTGTTTTACTAATAATCCTGACTAGACACTTCAGGCCATTTTGTCTGTTTTATTATCTTTTTTATTGTCATTTTTCAAAATGTTGTCACCCACAGTCATGTACTTTAAATATTATTGGACATAATTGTTCAACTCAAGGCTTGTGTACGCACATATGCAGTGCACCAGAGTATTTATGAAAACTATGACAGTTTACTGACATTGTTGGACTTCATAGTGGATTATGTCTTAAGAGCTGTCTATTACTACCCGTGGTAGTAACGCAATCCTAGATCATTAATGTGGTTATTAATTGTTCCAAATTAATAATGGCGTTATTTTTCCCTGGACAACTCAGCCGGTTTGCCCACCTTGCAAACTCTGCATATAATTTTAACCCTGACAAGGCAACAGACTACGCACGCCCGGCAGCATCATACTGATAACGTGAATAATGACATTTTCTTAGCCATGGCTTCTGAAATACAAAGTTGCCAGGCCATTATTTATACATTTTACAGTTCATTAAAGTGTATAATTGTCTGTAGTCCGATATGTTTGACAATTGTGTATCATGAAGTTAATCTTTGTAATGACTATCAAAATCCGCTATGCATCATCATGGCTGTGCTAGTTCGTAATTTGTCCACCATCAGCGCACACAAAAAACCTGGTGAAAACAGCATTGACTAAGATTAATGTGCCATAGAGACGATAGAGCCAACCAGGGCATAGGTGATGTGTTACTAGTCAAACGATGAGTTTGGATAACACGAGATAACACCAGAGGGGGAATTTAAATAGGATAGTTTGGTAATGGTATTGGTCGTACATTGTGAAACATTGCACTGTATCAATCATGCAAAGTCTGGGGGCTAGTGGGGCCCATAGAATTGGACATTTCGGGGACCCAAAGGTAAATATGGGGGTCAGCAGGCCTCAGAGCACCTGCTAAATTAAAACCCTGATGTTATTTTCATACACACAAAAACCTTGACATAAATCAGTGGATATTATACATTATTTTTTAGCACTAATGTTAATAATGAGAATAGTAATATTAATAAAACCACTTATAGTTATATAGTTTGAGGTACAAGATTGAGGTACAAGATGATGACATACTTTGTAGAATATTTGCACGTTTTTAAACATTGTCATTACTTATTATCTTTTTTTGAGACATATCATCCACAATGTTTGGGTCATGTGACTTGGGACGTGACCATCTACAACATGGCAGCTACAGTCTGTACAGTTACAGACACATTGTCTACAGGTGTGGTAATGTACACTCTGTACAGTCACAGACACAGTGTCTACAGGTGTGGTAATGTACAATATGTACAGTCACAGACACAATGTCTACATGTGTGATAATGTACAATCTGTACAGTCACAGACACAATGTCTACAGGTGTGACAATGTACAATCTGTACAGTCACAGACAGTGTCTACAGGTGTGGCAATGTACAATCTGTACAGTCACATACAAAATGTCTACAGGTGTGACAATGTACAGTCACAGACAGTGTCTACAGGTGTGATAATGTACACTCTGTACAGTCACAGACACAGTGTCTACAGGTGTGACAATGTACACTCTGTACAGTCACAGACACAGTGTCTACAGGTGTGACAATGTACAATATGTACAGTCACAGACACAATGTCTACAGGTCTGACAATGTACACTCTGTACAGTCACAGACACAGTGTCTACAGGTTTGACAATGTACACTCTACAGTCACAGACACAGTGTCTACAGGTGTGACAATGTACACTCTGTACAGTCACAGACAGTGTCTACAGGCGTCCAAAACTGTTCCAGTAGACACATTTGTCTACATAAACATGCATAGAAAGGTTGGCCCAGATGTGGGTATATGTCCAGAAATACAAAACAATCCAGTGGTTCCATACTGCACAGTGCACACTACACCAGTGTAACACCCATTTTCAAAGCAAAGCGTATTTGAAAGTGTAATAGATATAAAATGTACCCGTCCAACCGGTGGGCCACCATACATTTTTACCTGTCCAAAATGGATTTGACCCATCCAAGTGGTGGAACGGGTCTAGACAGAGCTGTCACTCAAGCGCTTCTGTGTCTGGGTGATTACAGTACTCAATTGAACCCAATGAAGTCTGCAGGATATTGTGCTAAAGTTGAAGTTGATTTCAAAGCATCCTTCTCAAGCTCTAAGGGCTACATGTGATCTTATCCTACCCCTGACAGACTCCAGGTAGAAGGGAGAAGAATCTAGCACTCTAAGTTTCTAACCACTGAACCTCATGTTATATTGCATTAAGTGAGTTTTCCCCAAAACATCAGTACATTTGTTAAATAGTTCTAATTAAATTGAATACTGCAGTTCTTGTTGGTTAGAGAATGAGTCATGAGCATTTTCCTACCATCTGCCAGTCTTGGAATTGGTGTTTGACAACAGTGTAATTATATTTCACAATATAATGGGATTGGTATATGACAATAGTGTAATTTTATTTGACTGAATAGCGTATGGTATCTGAATGCCTTTAACCTAGCAGCTCAAGCTTGGTCTGTTGGTGTGGCAAGCAAGGTTTGCTCAATTCAAACCAAAGCATCTGTGGCTTGTTGGGTCGAGGTGGATTACCTCTCATGAGTTGGCTGTTGTCCTCAATGTACGTGTCATATAATGGAAGGTGAGTATATTGCACTCACAGGTAAATTTGTTTTGTACAGTTCTATATAATCATATATGAATAATTTACACAATGTTGTATGAATTCATAATCTTAGAGGCTCAGTTCTTGTGACTTGGATTACCGAAAAGCCGTCTGGTTTTGTCCTTGACATCGTCATCATAACATTATTCTCTGTATATAAGACAATTTACATTTTTCAATATATTTATTTCTACTTTGTCCCCTGTACTGGGAATTTCACCATCATTACGGAAGTTGCCGATATTTGTTCAAATAAAATTTTTATATGCAGGAAATAACTGTAAAAATAGTTATATATAATTTGTTTTAAATATACACAAATATGTTTCAGCAGTATATATATATATATATATATATATATATATATATATATGACAATGTTTAACAATTATTATTAGTACCGCAGCACTGCTGTGTAAACAAATTAATACACAAGCAATGACCAGATCTAGGGATGATTTGACATCAGTGATTCCAGTTCCACGTAATTCTTTATTTTGAGTTCACCAACATAGCAGTTATTCCATTGCCAGTATCTTTTGAATCTACTTTCCTTAGATGTTATAGTTAAATACAATTTATACATTCAATTTGTAAGCAGTTTTTGTTATTGTTAAATACAATTTCTACACATTCAATTTGTAAGCAGTTTTAGTTTTGAGATCTGTGATATTGGCTAATTGTACTTTATCCTGCATAATGAAGTTAAAAAGTCAAGGTAAGTTCTTTTGTAGTGCAGTATCCAATCCTCAGGACTGCTCAAAGCACCTTACACTTTACTTCCCTGGCAGATCTGTTCAATCAGACACCATCTCAACTTCTCTGAGAAACATCCAGCCATATGCTGCAATTAATGCGTCAAGGCTGCTCATACATATATCCACCACTGTCAATAGCCAGTTACTCATTTATATAGCTGAGCTAACTGGAGCAATATAGAGTGAAACAACTTGCCCAAGGTTTTAACACCACAGCACAGGATTCGAACCTGGGTCCTCTTAGTTGAGAGTCTGGAGCTCTACCCCTGACCCACTGCGCTCTATAAAAGTTGTAGCTTATAATAAATTTTTCCTAATTCTATAAAATGAGCATGCCAATTATAATTATGGCTTGACTAAAAAATTCTCGCCATTTTAATACCTAGGCTGTCAGACTTTTTCTTAATTACATGTCCAGTTGAATATTCCAGATCCAGTTGAATGGTCACAGTGCTCATTAAAGATACTGGATATTTTGGCCAGTCCATATATTGGAGGTAGATGTACTTATGTAGCTTTATAATAAAATTTCATGTTTATTCTCATAATGTATAAATTTATGCATTTTCACTTTATTTCGCAGCACTGAAATATAACATGATCAGTCAATGTAGAATTAGAATTCGTCTTCGATTGAATCAATTCTGGAATAAAATTTGTCACAAATCTAACAGCAGTATTATAGCTGTACGTGAAAGTGTGTGTGGTTTCTAAAGATGTACCTGGGAATGTGGAGGGTAATAAGGTGTCACAGGATAAAGCCATGGGGATATGTGGTTGTGTCTGTATGGCCTGGCTCTGTACTGGGCCATACCTTTGTCCTGGACTGACCAGCTGCTGTGTCCACTGTAACTGACCCACTGCTGACCTTGCACTGTGTATGTTATGTAAGATTGTCAGCTCAAGTAATATACACTGGGTGACCTCTCTCCATGGAGATTTCATTCAGTATGGCATACTTCATGCTCCCTAGAGCATCCCCGGAGATGTCCACAAAGTAACACATGCCTAGAGATGTTGCAAGCAATTGGGAATTTTGGGGCAAAAGTTTGTTCATTATTTTTTGCTGGCTAAGTTTTAAACTTTCTTTCTGAGAACTTGATTTGCCATTTGTTGTTTCTGTGGCATCTAACTAGCAAGAAGCAACTAACCAATTTTGTTATTTTGTAACACGTTTCACAAACTTTAGTATGCTTTTTAACTTTTAGAGTCTGGATGGTGGATGTTTAATTTGCATTTTGAATGAGGATACATATAGTGTTTGTTTTCACTGCAATATTTCATGGCTTAACTTGGTCACATGACACATGGGTAGTTGTGGTCCTTTCTTGTCAACTGAAGATTCTGTCATGTGGAATATAGGAATAGTTGGAAAACTGATTTATATGAGGAGAAAAACAAAGACTGTTTACACGGCATACACATCAATTCAACAGAACAGGCCTTGCGTGGATGGTTGAGATAATTTATTGGTGTCACAGTATGCCAAAGAAAGAACAATAACAATGTTTCAGGTGAAGGAATCTGTTTGTCAACATGGTACTTAGGAGTGGGGTGTTGGGGGTGCTTTAATCTCTGAGTTCACAAGAGTGCTCTCAAAGGTTTGTGTTCCGTCATCAGGTGAATCTTGAATGAACAGTGGATCAGCTGAGTGCCGTGTGATTGTGTAGACTTCTACTGTGTGTGTAGTTAAATCAGCAGGTGCTGTTTTCCTCACACGCACCAGATACATAATCATGACATTTATATAGCGCTGTTCCAACATATATTGCTCCCAGTGCTCTACAACATGCTTGTGTTCTCATTTTTACTGATATTTACAGAAATGACCTGTGGCTCTAAATCTTTACTGGCACGCAGGTATCTAGTATATTTGTGTGTAGTGTCATCATTGATCAACCTGTTTCTAGCACAGACATCAAGGGTTGTTATGGACTTATGGTTAAATAATCATGTTAACTAATAGTTACGACAATGATTTTTCAATTGACATTGTGGGTGTGGATGACGTAGGGTCAGGTGTTGTGACAGCTGTGCACCAGATATATTTCTGACCAGTAACTGAATCATGTGGCATGTTAAGTGTATCATATGATTCATATCGTATGTAAGGTTCTAGGTTAATTAGGCTAATGACGCGTTTACACATATTCCATTGTTCACAGTTGGCTTTCACATGTATTGCACAGCACGTTTCTTACTAAGTATGTTGAGCTGAGTGGACGATTCTAGGTTAATCAGGCAGATGACGTCATTACACATGTCATTGTTTGTTACATCTGATTGAATTTCACAGATTGTGTTATTGCTGCGTAACCTGTGACGGCAGTGCAGTATTGGAGGCGGTGGTGTCTTGTAGCGTTGGAGGCGGCGGTGTCTTGGAGCATTGGAGGCGGCGGTGTCTTGTAGCAATGGAGGCGGCGGTGTCTTGTAGCATTGGAGGCGGCGGTGTCTTGTAGCATTGGAGGCGGCGGTGTCTTGTAGCATTGGAGGCGGCGGTGTCTTGTAGCATTGGAGGCGGCGGTGTCTTGTAGCATTGGAGGCGGCGGTGTCTTGTAGCATTGGAGGCGGCGGTGTCTTGTAGCATTGGAGGCGGCGGTGTCTTGTAGCATTGGAGGCGGCGGTGTCTTGTAGCATTGGAGGCGGCGGTGTCTTGTAGCATTGGAGGCGGCGGTGTCTTGTAGCATTGGAGGCGGCGGTGTCTAGCATTGGAGGCGGCGGTGTCTTGTAGCATTGGAGGCGGCGGTGTCTTGTAGCATTGGAGGCGGCGGTGTCTTGTAGCATTGGAGGCGGCGGTGTCTTGTAGCATTGGAGGCGGCGGTGTCTTGTAGCATTGGAGGCGGCGGTGTCTTGTAGCATTGGAGGCGGCGGTGTCTTGTAGCATTGGAGGCGACGGTGTCTTGTAGCATTGGAGGCGGCGGTGTCTTGTAGCATTGGAGGCGGCGGTGTCTTGTAGCATTGGAGGCGGCGGTGTCTTGTAGCATTGGAGGCGGCGGTGTCTTGTAGCATTGGAGGCGGCGGTGTCTTGTAGCATTGGAGGCGGCGGTGTCTTGTAGCATTGGAGGCGGCGGTGTCTTGTAGCATTGGAGGCGGCGGTGTCTAGCATTGGAGGCGGCGGTGTCTTGTAGCATTGGAGGCGGCGGTGTCTTGTAGCATTGGAGGCGGCGGTGTCTTGTAGCATTGGAGGCGGCGGTGTCTTGTAGCATTGGAGGTGGCGGTGTCTTGTAGCATTGGAGGCGGCGGTGTCTTGGAGCATTGGAGGCGGCGGTGTCTTGTAGCATTGGAGGCGGCGGTGTCTTGTAGCATTGGAGGCGGCGGTGTCTTGTAGCATTGGAGGCGGCGGTGTCTTGTAGCATTGGAGGCGGTGGTGTCTTGCAGCGGGCAACAAGTGCATAATGTAATTATCTCATAGAAACAGATTATAAAATGTATATCTGCAGACGTATATTAATAGTGCATTCTATCATACAGTTGGATAGAAACTAAATCTAAAATAAATTTTAGATTTGTGGTGATTTGGCAGTTGTATGATTGCATGATTCTGTAGAACCTATTGTGTTCAAAATCAATATGTCTGCTCTCTTGGCAAGATTTCTCCGTCAATAGTAGAATTAAGCTCCAGTTGTAAATTAGTACATGTACTAAACTTACTTATATCCATCTGAAAACAACAATTATTGACATGCACGCATCTACACGTGCACACACGCACACGCACGCACGCACGCACGCACGCGCACACACACACACACGCACACACTTGTTCTTTGCCTCTTTTAACAATTATTTTCCACTTAAAAATGAAAGATTCCCCTATGCTGGCGAAGGTAGGACAAAACCCCCTCGGACAAAACCCCCTCGGACAAAACCCCCTCCATACATAACTCCATCAAGACATAAACTCCTTCCGGACAAACCCCCCTCGGACAAAACCCCCTCATCATAGATACTAGCCTCAAGAATTATCAAAAGGAGTAAACTTAGCTTGGCTGTATATTTGTGCATGCTATATATAATATAGCGGATCGGTGGTGCTGAACAACAATCTTCTTTTCTCCTGAAATGTTATCTTAACTTAATAATTGTATAAATATATTTTTAAAACAAAATTGGACGCATTCAATTGTAATTATAATTTTAAATGATATGTTAGTCCTCTTATAATGTATGTTTACTAATTAAAATTATATTTTTAGAAGATAATATATATCTTTTTTTTAAACAATTTTAAAGGACATTTTATATACAGCCACCGTATATTTATTTATTTATTAACTAGTTTACACCACAATTATTGTTAAATAGATAATCTATTATTTTAATTTTGTCTTTATTTATTTATTATATTAAAATATATTTTTCATTTTAAAGAACAAATTATGTATAATATGTATATCTTATATCTATATCTTATATTTATTTGCCATATTTCATTTTATTGTATATATATATATATATATATATATATATATATATATATATATATATATATATATATATATATATAGGCACTATATGAGTCAATGCCAGACTACTGAGACTACATTCCAATTCATCATGTAATGCACGTTGAATATGGCAATATTATTATATATATATATATATATACACTGTATATATATATATATATATATATATATATAATTTTGTATGTAAAAAATGTAAATACATACCAACTATTTTATAATTACTGGCACAATAACGGTGCTATTCAAGCAAGTTACCCTGTGTCTAGTATCATTGATGAAGGGGTTTTGTCCAGAAATGGATTGTCTAGAAGGAATTATGTTTTGTCCAAGGGGGTTTTGTCCGGAAATGGCTTATGTCTAGAGGGAGTTATGTATGGAGGGGGTTTTGTCCGAGGGGGTTTTGTCCGGAGGGGGTTTTGTCCGCGCACCATGCTGGCATATGCTCAGGTTGTGTGCAGTGTGTGTGCAGTGTGTGTGCAGTGTGTGTGCATTGACTGTGTTTGCTGAGTGCACCTGTTCACCTCTGTCTCCCGCCACCTCTAGTCCACTGCACCGAATGACCCCATGAGGATTCACACAGCACACAAACAACCTCCACGCAATCTCAGCTTGATTTCTTGACTTTTCTGCCAACTTACGACAAATTGCCTGACCTGGAGCCAACCCACTGACATTGACCCGCTTGAATAACTTAACCCAGTAAGGACTGTGCTAGTTTCACACTGCTGTTGTTGGGTCTTATGCTGACCATCCAGGCACACTCCTTGACCACATCAACACATAAACATGGCACTTATGGTGACCAGTGATGGGTGGGTGGGTGGGTGGGGGGGGGGGGGGGGTGATGATGGGAAGGGTGGGTGGGAGGGGGGTTATGGTGAGGGGTGATGGTGGGGGTGATGGTGGGGGGCGGGGGGGGTTGATGGTGAGGGGTGATGGTTGGGGGTGATGGTGAGGGGTGATGGTGGGGGTTATGGTAGGAGGCGGTAAAGGTAGGAGGGGTATTCAGTCCTACCAGATCTGTTCAAATGTGCACACACCTGTAATGGGATATGCTTTAGAATATTTATTGATAAACATTTGTTCTCACCAGTAAGTGGTTTTCAGACAATGCTATAATGTAATCATAATGAATTTTAACTTTTGGGAAATTGTATGTTTTTGGAAAACCAAAACGACATAATTCATTGTATTACATACTGGTTAATTGCAGATAGAAAAGGTTGTAATTATGGCAGATGTTACCCTGTCATATAGACCCGTGATACAACATGTATGAAAGGACAGTTTCTACCAACAGAGTTGGGGCAGATTACAAAATTATATACAATGTATGTTTATTATTGGTGGTGTATATTTCTAAAAGAAATTGCCGTGACTGCTATGTAAACTTCTTTAATGACTTGTTTTTGAAAACTAGAATTATAAAATACTTTATTTTTTAAATTGCTTATATATGCTATTATACCACTACGAGTCACAAAAATCGCAGTAATAATACTCCAACGGACTTGACCAATTTTTTACTTGTAGATTTGTCTAAGAATAGTCCTTATGGTAACTGATAGTTTCTCCCCTGTTGTAAATAATTGTTTCTCCTGTTGACATTGGTCACATCTGTACAGTGGCCTGGCCACTGGCTCTGTACTGGTTACAGCCAGAAATACAGAAAAAACAGGATTATTTAAAGCACTGCCCCATTGACCCGTTTGTTTGATGAGTTATTTGACCTGCCATTGTCACCCACCCTGGTACATCTGTTTATGGAACAACTGAGATAAATAACTACATGGTTGTGAAGCGACAGGTGAAGATTGATACATTTAATGAGTGGGCACCTACACATTTTAAATGTAGGTATGTGTACAGTTAAACTACATTATGTTATAGACATTTCAGTAGCGGAGTTAGTGAGAAAAAAACTTGTTTTTGTATTGAAACAGTTGTGGACAATATTGTTCTGGAATTATGGAAGAAACTTAGCTTTTGTCACATATAGAAGAAACTGGATGAAATCCAAATTTGTGTTTGGGATAATGAAAAAGGGGACACGGGCAGTTAAGTTGGGAGACTGACAGACTGTGCAGAGGCAGGTAGAGGAGGGTGACAGACTAGTGGAGGGTGACAGACTAGAGGAGGGTGACAGACTAGTGGAGGGTGACAGACTAGTGGAGGGTGACAGACTAGTGGAGGGTGACAGACTAGTGGAGGGTGACAGACTAGTGGAGGGTGACAGACTAGTGGAGGGTGACAGACTAGTGGAGGGTGACAGACTAGTGGAGGGTGACAAACTAGTGGAGGGTGACAGACTAGTGGAGGGTGACAGACTAGTGGAGGGTGACAGACTAGTGGAGGGTGACAGACTAGTGGAGGGTGACAGACTAGTGGAGGGTGACAAACTAGTGGAGGGTGACAGACTAGTGGAGGGTGACAGACTAGTGGAGGGAGAAAGCTGAAGATAAAGATGGAAAGGGGTGTCTACTTGTAGGGTGCAGTAGGACTGCAACTAGTCAGCCTCACTTCTGTACCTGTACACTGATTTCATTAAAGAATAAGTCATTTGGTAGTCATAACAAGTAATAATATGGTCAGTCGTGAAAGACAAATGATGGGTGGTAATAATTAATGGTCATGTCCAGTTATCATTTTATTATGTCAATGCCACATGACTGGACAAAATGGTGTCAATAATTTCAGATTGTGAATGTATCCCCAAACATGTTGTTTTATAGCACATGCTGTGCTCGTAAGGATTACGTAATTGTAAAAATTTATATACTCAAGATCACAGCTCATACGTGTTCTCTTTAGTCATGTGAGGATAGATATCACAGCTCATACGTGTTCTCTTTAGTCATGTGAGGATAGATATCACAGCTCATACGTGTTCTCTTTAGTCATGTGAGGATAGATATCACAGCTCATACGTGTTCTCTTTAGTCATGTGAGGATAGATATCACAGCTCATACGTGTTCTCTTTAGTCATGTGAGGATAGATATCACAGCTCATACGTGTTCTCTTTAGTCATGTGAGGATAGATATCACAGCTCATACGTGTTCTCTAGTCATGTGAGGATAGATATCACAGCTCATACGTGTTCTCTTTAGTCATGTGAAGATAGATATCACAGCTCATACGTGTTCTCTTTAGTCATGTGAGGATATATATCACAGCTCATACGTGTTTTCTTTAGTCATGTGAGGATATATATCACAGCTCATACGTGTTCTCTTTAGTCATGTGAGGATAGATATCACAGCTCATACGTGTTCTCTTTAATCATCTGAAGATAGATATCACAGCTCATACGTGTTCTCTAGTCATGTGAGGATAGATATCACAGCTCATACGTGTTCTCTTTAGTCATGTGAAGATAGATATCACAGCTCATACGTGTTCTCTTTAGTCATGTGAGGATAGATATCACAGCTCATACGTGTTCTCTTTAGTCATGTGAAGATATATATCACAGCTCATACGTGTTCTCTTTAGTCATGTGAAGATAGATATCACAGCTCATACGTGTTCTCTTTAGTCATGTGAAGATAGATATCACAGCTCATATGTGTTCTCTTTAGTCATGTGAGGATAGATATCACAGCTCATATTTTTTCTCTTTAGTCATGTGAAGATACATATCACAGCTCATACGTGTTCTCTTTAGTCATGTGAATATAGATATCACAGTTCATACGTGTTCTCTTTAGTAATGTGAAGATAGATGTCACAGCTCATACGTGTTCTCTTTAGTCATGTGAAGATAGATGTCACAGCTCATATGTGTTCTCTTTAGTCATGTGAAGATATATATCACAACTCATGTGTTCTCTTTAGTCATGTGAAGATAGATATCACAACTCATATGTGTTCTCTTTAGTCATGTGAAGATAGATATCACAACTATACGTTACACATTTTTCTGCATTTGTTGATATTGTATTCCCCTGGCTTAGAGCCATAAACACCATAATAATTATGGCTTCTGTATTCTTGCCTGATCTCAACGGCACAATTATTACAGGTGTATTTAGTCAAACTGTAGAGTGAAATTGTCTGTTGTTGATTTGTTTAGTTTTGCTCCATGTTTGGTGGTCCATGGTTGAAATGTACCTATTCTCACCCACTGTCCCGTGTCATGTTAGTTCTCTGGGGTGTTTGTTGAAAGGGGTCTTTTAGCATGTTTTAATAGGGACAACATTGTGCAGTCTCATAAACTAACTGTGAAATGCCAGTTTGTTGCTCATAAATAACTAGTTACAACTGCCTTATATTATAACTGCCATGGAGATATCGCTGACCGTTTGACCAGAAATAAGCTCAGTAGAAACTGGAATGAACTGGTTTCAGAGTTATGCGGTTACACATGCCTGCCACTCAAGTACCCTAGTAAATCTATCAAGTAAATCTCTCCTGCTAACTCTGCGTAATTTATGCAGCCTTGTTGTGGGGTAGTTGCTATGGTGCACCTGATAGCCGTATGGCAAATCAAAAAGGAATGTCATAAAATAATGGTTTGGCAATTACAATTAAATGCAACATTTTGTGAGTATTTTTAATAATACTAATGTAATTTATTACAAATTATGTAGTAATTAACACTGTTTTATCATGGGTGGAACCGAGAAATTCCATTCTCCAGTTTGACTTGAGATAACAGGCTGAAATGTGAATTGAATGCAGACAGGTGTGTCGCCTTCAGGCTCATGAGTCCTGGTGCTGCTGCAGTCGTCACTGCTGTGGTGTGGTCAGTACTCACAGTGGTCAGTAATGCAGCCAGCTGTGTATGTAACTGGCCAGGCCAACTGGACCAGTCTTGACCAGCTGGCACATTTACCACAGGCCAAACTGGACAGAATATGAAAGCAATGTTTAACATGTTTCATATGCACACATTAAGGGGCTCCTCAGTAAAGTTTTGTGGGCAATGTTTTTTTCAGGTTCATTTGAAAAAGCAAACCTAGCCAGGATGTGCTCGACATGTCTTCACTTGTCTATGTGTGTAGGTGTGAAGGAACGTTTACCCACGGCTTTATGCAAGCTCAAATATGTGCCAGTCACTATTTGTTTGGTAGACATGTTTTTAAAACTCTCAATGGACACAATTGAAATAAACAATTGAAATAAACAATAAACACACGTGACACCCATTTTCAAAACAAATGACAATATCTATGATTTTGGTTGACCTTTTGTTGATAATTTTTTTACCCATCCACCACCTGTCAAGTGATATTTTTACCTGTCCAAAACGGCTTTTACCTATCCAAGTGACGTGTGGACAGGTCTCTGTATAAAGCTATGGGTCAACTACTTATCCATTGGACAAGTTATATTTAACTTCTGCATACATCCGAACACACGCTTCGTGACACTTGTGATTTTGTTGACAAATAATGTTGCTAAAAATGTGTGTATAAATTTAACATTTTAATACCTTGGATTCACTGCTTTGTTTGCAACATTTTGAATATTTACAAAACAAGGAAAATAATATGTTATGCTGCTCTATGCATGTATTTCCATACATGTGTAAAATTCTGTTTATTAAATGCCGGCTGAAGGGCATAGTATTACAATTAGATCAATGCTTGATGATAATTGTTTTAAAGTAACAGTAACATACCCGGTACTTGAAGTGGATGACTTGATGCTGTTACCCCAAATTTGATTGCATTACTAATGTGTCGGTGTCACATTAATTATCATTTATGGTTTATGAAATAACTATGTTAACATAATACCAACATATGCATATTACCATTAAACAGCTCATTAACTTATATGCAACTTCTTTCTGTTTCTAGCACAGACACACAAATGACTGACATAGTGAGTAGTACCAGTAGCAGCCACCCGGAGCAGCACACGGACGAGGTGAGGCACCCGGCAGATGGCGCCACTGACACGTCACAGACGGAGAGCGAAGGAGAGAACTCAAATGGCCCGCTCCAGTGCAGCGGGAAAGATCGCAACCCTGAACCTCCCCCAGAGCTGCTGAGGGAGAGGATTCTGGATGCGGACAACATTGGAGGCACAGTGTTCAGCAAACACTGGCTGTTCACCACCCTCATGAAGCTGATCCAGGTGAGAGGAGAGACACACCTGGTCTCTTTAGTACTCAGGGGTCAGCTAGGCTTGCTTTCAGTACAGGTTCTTTCTTTATGTTTAGTTCCTTACATTCAAAATGATACGCTTCTGATATGATGCCATCCGCCCTGAGGGTGGTGGTTAGTGTAACTGGAAGGGGCAGCACAGGTGTTGAATCTACTACAAACTTACAAAGTGATGTCCACTTCAGATTTCCTTCATATGACACAAGTTGACATTGCCACATAGATGATCATTTATCATTGTAAATGATCTGATGGTAATATTTATATACATATGTAGACAAATCAACAAACTAAATATGTAAGATACATAATTTACATTGGAACTAGCTGTAGTGTACAGTGCAAATATATATTCAGTAATTTCTTATTGTTTTATGACAATCATGTGATAATTACTCATAGACTTAGCAATGAAATGATAAATTGCCAGTTGTGACCAATATTGTTGAACCAGTTGTAATGTCAGTCAAGCGCCCTAGTAAGTGGTTTGACTATATTTCTTGTCAACTAATATAAGAAAATGTCATAATGTGTGTTTATTTGTTAATGTCGGGTTTCTGATGCAACGTATCGTTTGAACTTAGCACCAGGACAAATGGGAATAAATAAATAATTTTGATTTGTTTGCATAATTTTAATAACTATAATTTATATTGATATTTTGGTAATTAACCAGAACTCTTACGAAACTAAATTTTTAAATAAACTGAGTAGATGTGAGTAGATAATAACGTGTCTAATGAAAAAATAAATAATTTCATGTACAATGAGGAGAATGTTGTAGACAGTCAAATATTTCTGCCCATTTTGTGTACAGTCAGTCCCGTTTCTATAAATATCTGCCAGCAAACACTTTTAAGTAGCACTTGGTCCAAGCTTATTACAGACAACTTTTTTTAATCATTTGAAATAATGTTGTGTGAAAATTTGTTTTGTTGCATAATTTTGCTCAACATGTAGTGTTAGTCATGGTGGAATGGACCATCCCTGATTATGTGGTTCCAAGAATCCAAACACAAAATCAACCAATATGTCAGAAGGGGTACACAAAATCTTACATATAACAGTTGGACTCCCGTTAAGCCAAAGGTGACCTTGTCAACTTGCCATCAGAAGTAACATCTCTTTGTGACAACCTTGTTGCATCAACACCTTTAAACTATGTATTGATGTAGTAAAAAGCAATTTATTTGTCACCTTTACATTTCTGTTGACCTTATGTCTGCAATATCATGATATTGCAGAAGATAAGTTGATCAGCTGACTTAATGAAGTCGAGATAGGCATTGAGATATGTTATCTGTGCAGGCCGTTGACAGCGAAAACGAGAGCAAGGATGCGAAGCCGACCTCTGACAGTGGCCTTGACCTTGAGGATGGCCTCCAAGATGAGCTGTGCAACTTGTGGGACATGTCAATGAATCCGGTGGGTGTCTGTGTCAGGCACTCAACTCTATTGAATTCAGTGTTTATGACATGTGCAGTGCCAAGTACATCATTCTTCTCTGGTCTGGTATAAATCCAAACACAAGGGAAATAGCTTTCCCACCAGATCAAATATTTTTGTGTGGGAGTATATTGAAAAAAATTCTTAAGAAAATTACCACAGAAATACTTGAAAACTGATAAACTCTAACGGTTAATTCCACCAGGAAAATAATAAAAGAAAGACAATCTCTCATACATAGTTACCTACTGAACCTCAGAGTTTAAAGGATGTAACTAGAAACATCAATTTTCTGGAAAGCATTAAATTCTTCTTCAGTTTAGTTATCAAGGTCATCTGATAGCCTGCTTCATAGCCATTGTTGAATACTTTTCTAAGATTACGATGAAGGTATGAGGTTGTAGGTCAGGAAACTAGTGCAGGGCCAGGAATGTTGATTACAGAGATGAAGCAGTGTTCGCCACTGGCAGCAGCAAGATGCTGTCTTCCTGCTGGTGCTAGTACACACTACAGAAGGTGACTCCTAAAGTAGTCCTACCACACAATGATGGTGTCAATGTCACTACTTTCGCCATATTCACATGCTTTATATCACTGCCATTATGTGTCACTATGTCATTATGTGTCAATGTGTCATTTCCTTCAGGAGGTTGTCAGTTTTTTGCAAGACTTCAAGGCTGTTGACATCCTAACGGGTGTCATTGCCAAGTCACAGGCTCCCAGGGCTACGGTGAGTGTCAGGGGTAGGGTGGGGTGGGGTACACAGGGTGAGGGTGGGGCTCCCAGGGCTATGGTGAGTGTCAGGGGTAGGGTGGGGTGGGGTACACAGGGTGAGGGTGGGACTCCCAGGGCTATGGTGAGTGTCAGGGGTAGGGTGGGGTGGGGTACACAGGGTGAGGGTGGGGCTCCCAGGGCTATGGTGAGTGTCAGGGGTAGGGTGGGGTGGGGTATAGGGTGAGGGTGGGACTCCCAGGGCTATGGTGAGTGTCAGGGGTAGGGTGGGGTGGGGTACACAGGGTGAGGGTGGGACTCCCAGGGCTATGGTGAGTGTCAGGGGTAGGGTGGGGTGGGGTACACAGGGTGAGGGTGGGGCTCCCAGGGCTATGGTGAGTGTCAGGGGTAGGGTGGGGTGGGGTACAGGGTGAGGGTGGGACTCCCAGGGCTATGGTGAGTGTCAGGGGTAGGGTGGGGTGGGGTACAGGGTGAGGGTGGGACTCCCAGGGCTATGGTGAGTGTCAGGGGTAGGGTGGGGTGGGGTACACAGGGTGAGGGTGGGGCTCCCAGGGCTATGGTGAGTGTCAGGGGTAGGGTGGGGTGGGGTACAGGGTGAGGGTGGGACTCCCAGGGCTATGGTGAGTGTCAGGGGTAGGGTGGGGTGGGGTACAGGGTGAGGGTGGGACTCCCAGGGCTATGGTGAGTGTCAGGGGTAGGGTGGGGTGGGGTACAGGGTGAGGGTGGGACTCCCAGGGCTACGGTGAGTGTCAGGGGTAGGGTGAGATGGGGTACAGGGTGAGGGTGGGGCTCCCAGGGCTATGGTGAGTGTCAGGGGTAGGGAGAGGGGGGGGGGTACAGGGTGAGGGTAGGACTCCCAGGGCTACGGTGAGTGTCAGGGGTAGGGTGAGATGGGGTACAGGGTGAGGGTGGGACTCCCAGGGCTACGGTGAGTGTCAGGGGTAGGGTGAGATGGGGTACAGGGTGAGGGTGGGGCTCCCAGGGCTATGGTGAGTGTCAGGGGTAGGGTGAGATGGGGTACAGGGTGAGGGTAGGACTCCCAGGGCTACGGTGAGTGTCAGGGGTAGGGTGAGATGGGGTACAGGGTGAGGGTGGGACTCCCAGGGCTATGGTGAGTGTCAGGGGTAGGGTGAGATGGGGTACAGGGTGAGGGTGGGGCTCCCAGGGCTATGGTGAGTGTCAGGGGTAGGGTGAGGGGGGGTACAGGGTGAGGGTGGGACTCCCAGGGCTACGGTGAGTGTCAGGGGTAGGGTGAGATGGGGTACAGGGTGAGGGTGGGGCTCCCAGGGCTATGGTGAGTGTCAGGGGTAGGGTGAGGGGGGGTACAGGGTGAGGGTGGGACTCCCAGGGCTACGGTGAGTGTCAGGGGTAGGGTGAGATGGGGTACAGGGTGAGGGTGGGGCTCCCAGGGCTACGGTGAGTGTCAGGGGTAGGGTGAGATGGGGTACAGGGTGAGGGTGGGACTCCCAGGGCTATGGTGAGTGGCAGGGGTAGGGTGAGGTGGGGTACAGGGTGAGGGTGGGACTCCCAGGGCTATGGTGAGTGTCAGGGGTAGGGTGAGGTGGGGTACATTTTTTCAGTAATTTATAGAAATCTGTACTTATATTATAATATATAACTTGTGCATATTAAATTAACCTCAACATCAACCTTGTTCATTGTTCATGATGGGTTAAACCAATTAATTAAGATTTTTATATGATTTGCATCTGTAAAGAATATTTATTACACTGTAACAATAAATGTGGTGGCTATACTGCCTTTTTATCTACAATATAATAACTAATTGACTCATCAAGATATTGATTTTTCTGCAGGAAATATGCGTTGGTATCCTGGGCAACATGGCATGTAACGAACAGGCCTGTAGAGAAATCACAGCTCATGACCGACTTGTGTATGTATAGTTGTATACCACTTGTTATATATATAATATAATATCAGTTGGAGAAACCAGTCAAAATACAAGTGACTGTCAGTCTGTCACAGTTAATGTGAGGTGTCAGAAACTACCATGAGCTGCTAAGTTAATGCAGAACTCCACATAGAACAAACACAGACAGGGATTCATCGCACTATGTTGCTGTGGTTTACTGTTTGCCATGTATTTTGTGTGTGCAGTTGTTCATTTTGCAGATTATGAAATATTCTTAGTGCATGCACATTATGAACCCAACCCAGAAACACTGTAATTTGCCATTGTATAGTAACTTTGTATTTGTAGCTAACCATGAACATCAAATACTCTCTTTGATCTAGAATCAGGTAGAAATATTAATAGATGTCTATTGTCACACTACAGTGCTGAGGTAACTAAGGTTACTCAGCTAGTATTTGAATATGGTCAGTACAGATGCTCCGGTCTACTTTCAGTGAACTTCTTATGTTACTCTTGGAATCTCCTGATGCACCTACTCTGATTGAACTGACGAGGTAAGTACACGTTGGTTTGGAGGTTTAATGCTGGTACTTGTTTTCTTTATCCAAAGAACATGTTTAGCCTGGCAAAACGTCTTGTAGATTTTGCTTTGTTCCGGAAATGTTAAGAAATTTGAGAAATTTTCATAATCGTCACAGCTTGTGTTTGTTTATATCTCATCCACATTAAGCAGTGAAGACATGTGTTGTAGATTGCTGCGGGTGTGTGTGTCCACTGAGACAGCAGTGTTGACAAGTGTTTGTTGTAGATTGCTGCGGGTGTGTGTGTCCACTGAGACAGCAGTGTTGACAAGTGTTTGTTGTAGATTGCTGCGGGTGTGTGTGTCCACTGAGACAGCAGTGTTGACATGTGTTTGTTGTAGATTGCTGTGGGTGTGTGTGTCCACTGAGACAGCAGTGTTGACAAGTGTTTGTTGTAGATTGCTGCGGTGTGTGTGTTCACTGAGACAGCAGTGTTGACAAGTGTTTGTTGTAGATTGCTGTGGGTGTGTGTGTCCACTGAGACAGCAGTGTTGACAAGTGTTTGTTGTAGATTGCTGTGGGTGTGTGTGTCCACTGAGACAGCAGTGTTGACATGTGTTTGTTGTAGATTGCTGTGGGTGTGTGTGTCCACTGAGACAGCAGTGTTGACAAGTGTTTGTTGTAGATTGCTGTGGGTGTGTGTGTCCACTGAGACAGCAGTGTTGACATGTGTTTGTTGTAGATTGCTGTGGGTGTGTGTGTCCACTGAGACAGCAGTGTTGACATGTGTTTGTTGTAGATTGCTGCGGGTGTGTGTGTCCACGGATGCTGCAGTGAAGACGTGGACAGCCGCCATCAAGAAGTCTGACTCTATCTTTGCCAGCATTCTCTTCATACTGCAGAGCTCCACCAACAGTGAGTGTCAGACACTGGGCCCCTCGACTCTTTAAAAATGAAAACTGTCCATAAAGTGCAAAACCAGAATAGTTACACTATGTGACCGAACAGATAACAATAGGAGGCATACAATGAGATTATTATGACAAATGTAAAACATGTGATAATTGTATTTCTTTGTTGGCTGCATACATTGAACTTACAAGTGACACTGTATGTTTGTTACAGATGATCTGCTGCGTAACCTGGCTGAGTTTGTTGACAAAGTGATGGACATAGATGAGGAAGTGGTGGGGTTGTGGGGAACACCTGAACTAGTGCAGGCTCTACTGGAGGCCATCAAACAAGTCAGGTAGGGCTCGGGTTGGGTAGCAGCGTGATGGGGGTAGAGTGCCCATAATAATACTATTGTAAGCACAGGGGTCTAGTCACAGCAAAGTCACCACTTAACTGCTGAACAATTTGAGCTCTCTTACATTTCTTGAAAGAGAAAGCTTTTGGCGCCATTAATACATTTAAAAGTCACTAAATCACATGGGATGAGAATGACTGGTGTGACTCATCTGTTGGCCAGGACACAAGTTGGGGGCACATTTGACATGTTCCTGCACATTCTGCAACTAGTGTCTACCTGTGAGACTGGCATCCACGCAATAGGTACGTGTTTGGTGGTTGCTCAAGCCCCTGCAATAGATCTCTGTGGTTTCTTTCTTTGGATTATCACCAGTTTATGTGAGAACTGATTAAACAGAAAAAGTTACGTATTGTTCAATCTACAGTTCCATTTAAATGTCTTCTGCATTTTATGTATTTGTCTTGTTATGTTTACGGTATTCTGATGTTAATTATATCAGTCTATTTGTCAAAACGTGCAATGTAAGCAAAGCAGTACTTCATGACATGACACTTTGGTGACACTTGTTGACATTTGTTACAGTTGACTATGCTGGCATGCTGTGTGACATCACACAGCAGTACGTGGTGACAATCTGGTGACACTGTTGTTGACGTTTGTTACAGTTGACTATGCTGGCATGCTGTGTGACATCACGCAACAGTACCTGGTGACACTGTCATTGACGTTTGTTACAGTTGACTATGCTGGCATGCTGTGTGACATCATGCAACAGTACCTGGTGACACTCTGTTCTGATGACGTGCTGGTGGTGGGAGGCCGTGAGCGAGGCATTGGGTCCGCCATCTCCATCCTCTGTGCTGTGTTCTCTGGCTGGACCGACACACTCAGTCTCCTCAAGTCAGGTACCACTTAAATACCACCTGTCTGGGTAGCTACAGATTTCATTATAGCCTAGCCTCAACTCCATGAGGTGGCAGCACTTGTTAGCCCCTCAAATCTGCCAATGTTACCACCAGAGCAGCCGGCCTAATCCCAGGATAGGGTAGAGATGCTGATTGGCTCTCAGGTCAACTACGAAATAAAACTAAAATAAAGATATTTTTATCAGATTTAAAATTGAATTCACCAAAAAATAAACAGATATACAAATTTGCAGTTGTTTATGAAGCATAAATGGTGGCAGGATTACATCGGCCCTGTGAGGTGGCAGTACTTTTAAGTCCCTCAAATGGATAACATTCTAAAGCTGGCTAAATGTCTTCTTGGTGAAGTTATGCAATTATGCGGCTGAGTGAGAGTTGGTTAAGTGAGACTAACACGCCACTGGCACAGAGGCAGAAGTGGGGGCATTTAAAAGATATTTCTTGTCATTCTTGTGGTAGTGTTTAAAATTACTTTGGAAGCACTGTGTTAGGAGTTTGGTTTTTCATCAAATAGTTATTTCAGTGCCGTGATCTTGGCGAGTATCAACACCACCAACACAGCACCAACACCACCAGAACATCTAGTGTTGACATCATCATTGACACCCACCATACACATCACTGACACCATCTTCAACAACACTGACACCACCTTCAACAACACTGACACCACCTTCAACAACACTGACACCACCTTCAACAACACTGACACCACCTTCAACAACACTGACACCACCTTCAACAACACTGACACCACCTTCAACAACACTGACACCACCTTCAACAACACTGACACCACCTTCAACAACACTGACACCACCTTCAACAACACTGACACCACCACTACCACTATTACCACCACTGCCACCATCAACACCATTACAACTATCACTACCACCACCACCACCACAATCAGTGCCACCACCGCCACCGCCACCACCATGAGCTCCACCACCACCACTTTCTCAACCATGTCCACCATCACCCGATAGACTAAGACGACCGTGATTGTAGACTTCCAGTTGATGCGGTGTTCCCTCAAGATACTGGAGGTGCTCACCCCAAAGCAGCACCACAGCACCGCCCGCTACAGCACCACACACCGGCGGCGCAGGTCACGCAGGGCATCCACCCTAATCCCTTCCCCAACTGCCCCCAGGCACGACGAGGACTGTCCCTCCTCAACCTCAAAGGAAGGAGAAGGAGAACAAGTGGGAGAGGGAGAAAGGAAGGGAGAGGGTGATGGAGAAGGAGGGGGAGACGCCTGCACAAGGATTGGGGTAGATGGGAGTCGGGAAGAGGAAACAGGAGAGGAGGGGATGAAGGAGATGCTGAGAGAAGTCGTCCGCAATCTCCTCGTGGAGATGGTGTCTGTTCTCTCTCAGGTGTGTTCTTACGTTGTTATACACCGTTGCATTCTGGGACTAATGGCAATGTAACTGTAAACATTCATTTGAAAATTTGATAAAAATAAACAATTTATTGGATGGAAATTTGTGCTAATAGAAAAACAATCTGAATAGATCATTAAGGCCATTCCTGTTTTGGCATTTCCCCAGCTGCTGTTGCAACGATATGTACACACGTTGCTGTCCATTATAATGCACTCCCACATGGGTCCCACTGAATGCCAGGATTATCTTGGTACAAAAGAACATTGTAGTTTTGTTTGCCATATTCTGCATAGGTAATTAGATACCTGATGCTGTGTGGACTAAGGAACTCTCTCTGTTAGTGTTAATTGGGATTGTGTCTAATCAACAACCGTTGGTTTCAGCACGCACAGTCAACTGACACCGAGCCACAACTTGACAGAAACAGGACTCAGAACGGTGATGTTTGTGACACATCACATAGACACCCTGTGCCTGAAACACTGGAATATCTGGACTCCATGTGTCCACACGTACGACTGACTTGTCTCGTCCACTCGCTCCAGTCAGCCAGTGACCACAGTCACAATGTTGTCACCGTACTTACAGATCTCGCGGCCAAATACCATCTTGACCGGTTGTGGAGAATTGTCGATGAAACAATTGCCCGTGGATGACCACTTGAATGATTGCAACAGACAGTGGATGATATCTGTGGTTTGTCTATGGACACTCTGGTGGATGTCAAATCACCATGTGTGACAGCAGGTAAAAGTGGTTATGTGGCACTGAAATTCCTAAACACATAAAACCAGTTGTCATTTATGAGATGTTCTGACCCAAAAACCAAACTGTATTTGTGGTATATCTTTGTATGATTTTTACTACAGAGCTCAGTCTGAACTATGAAGATCTCACGAGTCTTACAGTCAACTTGGCACTGCGAAACCTACTGCATTGCTAGCATATTGACTGCCTTGTCTCTGAATCTCCCCTCAATCTATAAATTGTATGTGAATGAAATGCATACAGTAACAGGACACATGGTTGGGTTCTTGTCGTGACGCCTGGTGCTCCGTGACATCCAGCTCTGTGACATCCGGCTCCGTGACATCCAGCTCCGTGACATCCGGCTCCGTGACGTCCGGCTCCGTGACGTCCGGCTCCGTGACGTCCGGCTCCGTGACATCCACCTCTGTGACATCCTCTCTCATAATGTCTTGCCCGGACAACACTGCTCGAAGTGACAGATCCGACGGCAGCAACAGCGCGATCAACACTTGGATCATTATGGATCAAATTCCAGTTGTTGATGCAACACTAAAATACACTTCAGGTGGAATGTATGGTTTACTGTTTCTTTCAGGAAGCATGTGCCAAGTGATACAGAGATGTGCATTTATAAGTCATGAAATACAAGAGGCATTGTAAATGAGTGTAAGCGCGATACATACACTCTGAAAGACATGCAATGCTGGACGGTGGTCAAGTCGGTGCTGCGTATGAATACTGATCATGTCGGCTGAGAGTGAATGTGTGATGTGTGTAGTATAGAGTGGCTCCTGGAAGTCCTACTGACATTCATTTTGTGTGATAGAAACATGAGAAGAACCTATCAGATTGCCAGCTGTATTCTGATATAGTGATTGTAATAAACAAACGATGACCATAAATAAAACATGCAATGCACATTAAATGTGCTCCACACAAGTTGTGTAGTGATGTGTGTGCACGTGTTTTACGAACCAACAAGCACTAAAATACTGATAATTTTATTTACTGTATAAATAAAGCAGAATTTTCCTTTTATTGGGGCTTTGGTAAAACCACACCCATAAAGCTGAGTTTTCGACAAGACTCAAATTGTAAATAACCTGACTAGTGGTGTAGAACCAAATTGCTGGTAGCCTTTGAGTGACATCCTCTAGTGCATAAAGGAGGACGTCAGTGGCGCCGTCTGGTGAATAACTGGTCATTCGGGGACTGACATTTTGTCAGCCTTTTATTACTTGATTATTTAGAAATTTAAGATTTTTCAGTGGTAATCTGCCGTAATGTAAACGATGCACGGAAAATGCATGTTTGACGCAGCATACAGCGAGACAACATAATTACGTAGAAAAGGTTTATACTAACTCCACTTAGTGGCAGCACCGCTCATTGCGGTGTTCGTCTTGGAAGGCAGGCCCGCACATCTCCACGAGTTCCTCAACGACTGCGAAATGAACGGTTATTACACATATTGGATGCATTCTGGGAGGGAGAGGAGTAGATATGCGCCCCGACACTGGATGCATTCTGAGAGGGGGAGAGGTAGACATTGGATGCATTCTGACACGGGGAATGGTAAATATTGAATACGTTCTGAGAGGGAGGGGTGGACATTGGATACGTGTGAATAGAGGGCGGGGTGGACATTGGATACGTGTGAGTAGAGGGCGGGGTGGACATTGGATACGTGTGAGTAGAGGGAGGGGTGGACATTGGATACGTGTGAGTAGAGGGAGGGGTGGACATTGGATACGTGTGAGTAGAGGGCGGGGTGGACATTGGATACGTGTGAGTAGAGGGCGGGGTGGACATTGGATACGTGTGAGTAGAGGGAGGGGTGGACATTGGATACGTGTGAGTAGAGGGAGGGGTGGACATTGGATACGTGTGAGTAGAGGGAGGGGTAGACATTGGATACGTGTGAGTAGAGGGAGGGGTGGACATTGGATACGTGTGAGTAGAGGGAGGGGTGGACATTGGATACGTGTGAGTAGAGGGAGGGGTAGACATTGGATACGTGTGAGTAGAGGGAGGGGTGGACATTGGATACGTGTGAGTAGAGGGAGGGGTTGACACCGGAGGGTTAGATATTGCATGCGTCCCGAGAGGGAGAGAAGTGGACATTGGATGTGCTCTGAATAGGGGGATGAGTAGACAGGGTGGGGGGAGGGTAGATATTAGATGCACTCAGAGGGCGAGGGGTACATAATCGATGCACTATGAATGATAGGAGGAGGTATTACGAGAGGGGGAGAGGTAGACACCTGATGCACTTTGAGAGGAGACACTGGATGCATTCTAAGAGGGGGAGGGGTAGACTCTGAATATTCTGTGAGAAGGAGAGTGATAGACATTGGATACACTATGAGTGGGGTAGGGGTAGACAGTGGATGCGCTCTGAGTAGGGGGAGGTGTAGACACTGAATATACTCTGACTAGGGGGAGGGGTAGATATTGGATGCGCTCTGATTAGGGGGTGGGTAGACATTGAAATCGCTCATTGCATGCACTCTGAGTACGGGGAGGGGTAGACATTGGATGCACTCTGAGAGGGGGAGGGGTAGACACTGGATTCATTTAGGGTGCATTGAATGCACTACGAGTAGGGGGGAGGGGTAGACACTGGGTGTACTCTAAGTAAGGCCTATGACGGTTGTGTTAATGAGGAGTTGTGTCTGTGATAGTTATGTGAATGACGGGTTCTGAAGGTGACGGGTTCTGCCGGTCAGGGATTTTATGAGTGAGGGTTTCTATTTGTGATTGGTTGCCACAGAGGTGTTCTCTCAGTGAGGGTGTTCTCTCAGTGAGGTGTTCTCTTAGTGAGGGTGTTCTCTCAGTGAGGGTGTTCTCTCAGTGAGGTGTTCTCTCAGTGAGGTGTTCTCTCAGTGAGGGTGTTCTCTTAGTGAGTTGTTCTCTCAGTGAGGTGGTCTCTCAGTGAGGTGGTCTCTCAGTGAGGTGGTCTCTCAGTGAGGTGGTCTCTCAGTGAGGTGGTCTCTCAGTGAGGTGGTCTCTCAGTGAGGTGGTCTCTCAGTGAGGTGGTCTCTCAGTGTGCGGTTCTGTTAGTAAATAGAACCCACTAAAACAAATATGCGCCATGATAGATATACTCTTCATAAAACGTACACGCACGCACGCACGCACGCACGCACGCACGCACGCACACACACACGCACGCACACACACACACACACACACACACACACACGTATAGAACCCGCAGTTTAAAAACACGTTACGCAGTTATATCGCTATATTCATTATTGATGCACAGGTGCATTACTGTATCATACCATAACTTGTATTTACCGAGATGATTGGGTCAATACTTACGTATTGTTTGCCACCGCCTACTCAATACACACATTCACACATGGACACATTGACGACGCTGTGAGCCCCGCCGTGAGGCCAGTGTCAATGTTAGTCGTGTCACTGCGAGTTACGAGGTGACGGGTAAACGCAAGTGACGAAGTACAGACGAGGACAACTACAAGTGAGACGACAGGCATCGATGTCAGGTTTGAGTGGAGGTATTCACTAGATATAATCCACATTGAGCAGCACAGACCGGTGTTGGTTCAGCCCGTGTATACTGCGGCAGGTCGTGATTAGGATTGTTATTTGGACACAGGCGTTGACTCTAACTATAATAATAAAACTATTTATACTCTATCAAATCCGGTGCTAATGCCCAGCAGTGTTGACAATGTTGGTATAAATCTAAAACACATAATCTAATTAGTTCGCTTTACCAGAAACTTGACAAGGATCAGACAATTCTGGACGTCATATAGAGTTGACAAAGCAAACACAATTCACACTCATATTATGCACTCGTCCCTTCTACAGTATCGGCACGCACGCACGCACGCACACACGCACGCACGCACGCACACTTTACAAATAACCAAGACTGCATGAAATCTACCCCGGGTATACAAACGAATGATATCATACGTGCAATATTTCTGACATTTAAAAACGGCGTATAACATACATTCAAGTGTGATGATCGCTTCACAGCATTTAGGGCCGACTTGTTAGTTAATAACGTAAGAAAATACTAACAATATTGTTATATCATGCACAGTGGATATTGTATTATATTAAATAATACGGTATTAACATTTTTTGGTTTAGGTAAATGCGCGTTGTCGTTTGCACCATAATTTTCAACGAACGTTCGTTTGTCACAAGTTGAATACTAAATTAGTAATGTAGATTCGAGCATCCATCTAAGATAAGACATTAAGACGTAGAAAGGTGCCAAACTCGCAAACATTTGTTTTTAATTTATTTGGAATTAATACAACATGTGGTATCGGTTTAACACATCCACCTCTATAATATACAGTTTGACTATTTGTATTGTTACCAATACTGGTCAATTTCTATAGTTTCGCAGTTCCAAAGAAAATTGTGTCAATAACTCTTTGGTGTACGCCTATAGTATTAGTTTCTAGGCAGGTCGGACCAACATTTGCAGGATTCTCACGGGAGACTAAATTAGTAATTGAGATCGTTTTGTTTAATCAGTGCGGTTAGGTTCATAGTGGGCGCTGCGTGCAAAGATCGATAGGTAAACAAACGTAGCCCGTATCCACGGCAGTCGCCGGCCGCGGCGTGAGTGGGACGGGGGCGTAGCAACGCCATTCACGAGGCGGTTCTCGTGCGCGCTACACCGTCGTCAGTTCGTGTCGTTGACTGTCACTAGTCATGGCGTCCCTCGGTCTCTCTCGTGTCGGGTTACACGTATATGTGGCGTGTCTGCTCACGATGTGGCCAGGTAGGTGTGTCATGTGGCTAGTTGTAATACACTTCGGGACCGAGATAGATGGGAGATGGGACTGGAGGAATTAAGGTGGATTCTAACAATATGGAAATAGTAGAGGTGGATCTTCAAACGGGTGGTTGGAGTCATCGATACATAATCACATCGAAGTTCACTATACACTTGTAAACTAGATACCCCAAGCATAACGGCGATACATATTCATTATATATAACTGAGGATAACAGACGAGTTCTCATTCTGATCGTACTAACAAAATCTACTAATGCCGTACGGTTTACGTAATGTTGGAGGTTAAACATTCCTCATGATCCCGAGTCGGGTGCTATGGTGAATACGCTAGACTGGCGAGGCTGAACGCGCGAAGAAACGATTAAGTAAAGATGAATAGTATTAGATTGTGATAAATTCGTATTAGATGGAAGCTGTGATTAACGAATTTTCCGTTATTAATTCAGATCACGCGCTAGCGGCCGACGAAGAGACGGAATTGAAGAAATACAGCGTCAATCCATGGCAACCAGTGGACGCGAACTCTCCTTATGCGTCAGTTGTATCTGTTAGAACCTACACGACAATCACAAATTACCCTTGCCTGCATCAGCAACACAACGGGTCTTCTCCAACTATTGTTCCTTGTGGCTGGGGGGGGGGGGGGGGCGATACCACTCAGTCTCTTCCATCTTCTGGACGAGTCTCTACCAGTCACTGCCATCTCTCTGTCTCACATTCTTGGAAGCAATTAAGGCGATGTTTACACCATCCAGCCATCTTAATGTTTTTCTTCGTCTCCTACTGTAACCACTCTCTTCTATTCTCGTGCTCTCTTTGTCAACCTCCCCCATCATCTGTATGGTTTCCCCTGTCCTGTCCATATCTGTATCCACAAAACTCTTTTAATTTCCACGTTTGTCTTCATTCTAATATCTTCTTGTGTCTTTTTACAAATTCTGCAGACACACTTGTTCTCCGCCTGTCCTACTTCCATCTCTCTGGCAGTGCCAGTGTTTCCAACCCATAACACAAGCTGGTAACACGCCGATGTACGAAAACTTGTCCAATGTTATCTATTTCTTCAACCTCCGGCCCCACACAATGCCTTCAGCCCTCTCCGTGCTGTCACCTGGGCTTGTCCCAATGTTATCTATTTCTTCAACCTCCGGCCCCACACAATGCCTTCAGCCCTCTCCGTGCTGTCACCTGGGCTTGTCCCATTGTTATCTATTTCTTCAACCTCCGGCCCCACACAATGCCTTCAGCCCTCTCCGTGCTGTCACCTGGGCTTGTTCCAATATTATCTATTTCTTCAACCTCCGGCCCCACACAATGCCTTCAGCCCTCTCCGTGCTGTCACCTGGGCTTGTTCCAATATTATCTATTTCTTCAACCTCCGGCCCCACACAATGCCTTCAGCCCTCTCCGTGCTGTCACCGGGGCTTGTCCCAATGTTATCTATTTCTTCAACCTCCGGCCCCACACAATGCCTTCAGCCCTCTCCGTGCTGTCACCGGGGCTTGTTCCAAAGTTGCATGATGTGGTTCTACGAGACCGAACATCACGATTAAGAACTTCATACACGTTATCAGAACAGTGGTTTCTGCGACAATTACTCGTAAAAGTAAATTGCGATGTCATATCGTGTGCTTCAGGAAGAAGATACCACCAGACACCGACTCGGACAGTTACTCGGGCTATGACTTGGGCATCTACGCGCGATACTACCCTCTCTACGCCGCCTTCGTCGGAAGTGGGGGCTTTGAAGCGATGAAAGCAAACATCAACAATGGTGAATATAACGCACAGACAGCTATGCCTATGAAATGTATTTTACTACTACTACTGCCACTGCCACTGCCACTGCCACTGCCACTGCCACTGCCACTGCCACTGCCACTGCCACTGCCACTGCCACTGCCACTGCCACTGCCACTGCCACTGCCACTGCCACTGCCACTGCCACTGCCACTGCCACTGTCACTGCCACTGCCACTACTAATTAGTAGTGGTAGTGGCAGTATCATTATATTAATGCCCTAACATGAAATTTGTGTGCCATAAACCGGGGCAGCTGTGGCCATTACACTTGGTAGGGCCTACAGTAAGATTGTTACAAACATAAAAATAATACACATATAAAATACTAATTAGTAATTAAATATTATAAGTTAGAAAATAGTAAAATAGTTAAAGTGGACACTGAAATAATCAGAGCAAATGTATATTTGTCGCTTCCGGAGGTCATTCACCACTTTGAGACAATAATGTTGGAACCAGCTCAAAACGCCTCCGCCGTAAATCGAGTTCGGTGTCGAACAAAACTGTTGGATCAACTGTTGATTGCTGTTGACGTCGTCGTGGTAACGTTGCAGCGACATAGTCTGAAGCCATACTTTTGTAGGCACAGCAAATACCTAAAATACTACCCGCTCCGTTGAACAATGTGGACTCGATACGTGTTCATGTAAATGTGGCACCACTGCCACCAGCAGTAATCCGATTTCGCTGCGGTTTGTGTAAACATGTATTACCACCACTGAGAACGGCGCATGCCGGTTATTGTAGTGGTTTATAGTGATTTCCGATTTATCCAGAATTAGTGGAAATCTCGAAACAGGAGACTGTATTGGTGGGGTGTGCCATAACGACAGAGAATAGAAATAGCTGATTTTTGAAAAATTATTTGACAACTGGACGACGTCAAATAGTAGCTACATCCGCAGGTTTACGCGCATGCGTACGTCTAACAGGAACGTAGGGTAACCTGGGGCAGCGCGGCCCCCCTAAGGGAAAAGTTGTGTATTTTTGTATCCATAACTTGTCGATGCATAATTGTGCATTAATAGTATTGAGGTGTATATACTTTATGTATGACACAAGTCTCTGAATGATTGAATAACCAAAACGTAATTTATAGCAAGTTTAAAATGTGCTCCAATAAAACCGTCTTGCCCCATGCCTGGGGCAAAACGGACCCTCGCCTGGGGTAAAACGGCCCCTCGCCTATTTACTATAATATTAGGTTTAACCGTTGTAATTATATAAAAACAATGTGTTTTATCCATTATTTATTTAAACCGTCATTAACTACTACTATTATTATCACTCATCGTGAACAGAAATAATCACCACTCCGCATTACTCGACATTACGATCACCCTTTGGCATCTGCATCATCACAGGCATTAAAATCATTATAGTGTTGGCATGCAGATACTTCGCGGCAGATACAATAGCCTAATCATCAATCGAAACCACTCATCATTAATTATAATGTATAAAAATTACAGTTGTCATTAGAAGCAATATTCTTCATTATCATTACACTCGTCACTGAAAACACTCATTAGCTAGCTTTGGAATTTGCATCATCACAAGCCTTAAATTCATTAACATTAACTGTATTAACGAATGGCTTGCACATAGTCTACTGTCTAATCACACTCTGATTCGCGGTTGGGACACATGAAATACGGGAGCCCTGGTGAGCACTCACTATGAGCCAAATTATTGCATTCTTAGCATTGAACCCAGACTTCTCGTGGCCGACTGCAACTGAATGGTTCTCCGGACACTAAACAAGGCCATTCCTCTTCATCGCTGCTTTCGTCGACTTTCTGTCACGTTTTATTTAAACTATTGTGTGTGCTATAAATACATCACAGCTTTATTGCGTTTACATACCATATTCGTACTGCATGGCGGGGCAAGACGGCCCCGGGGCCGTCTTGCCCCGCCATGCGGGGGCCGTCTTGCCCCATACACACCAGTGCTGACTTTTTTTACCTTCACACATAATCCTTTAATATCGCTTCCATTTTCGATGAAAGTTATTGAAAACGTATATAGTTGTAAGTGCATTAGTACCAGTCACTGGCTTACCATCACACGGTAGACATGTTAGCATCAATTTGACTGAAGAGTGATTATTAGATCACAGGGTATGCAAAACTTTAAAAACAGTTTGTGAACTTATTTTTGGTAGCGTTTGGCCTTGCGGTCGCTAAGAATATTTGCTAGGTAGCAGCATCATGCTACACTATTCAATGTTAGTTTGGGTTCACTCGTTTTTCAGATAAGACGGGGGGCCGTCTTACCTCCAGGGGCCGTCTTGCCCCAGGTTACCCTACCTAGTGCGCAGCAGGAAACTACCAACACTTATTTGAATAGTTGTGAGAAGGACTCATCGGATGTGATTTAAACATTTGGCAATAGTATTCGAATATTATTTGACAAACACGGGCAGTGTCACATAATGGAAAACGCCCTAACCGAAGCCGTCCGTTCTGTTACCCGGAATGAATGAGAGGTCAACAGGAAGTCCACTAAGTCAGTCTTACGACGCCCGATTTGTGATGTGGTTTGTGGGACCACAGGCACGTTGAAGACAGGGGCCTACATGCGGGTAGCGATGCGTGTCTTTGACATCAGGGCCTATTACAGACAACAACAGCTGTTTAGCAATGAATGTTGCATGTTTACAAATGTCAGTTGTGCGCTTGCCACATTCAAACTGCAAACAACAATTCCGGCTTTCTAAACGCAATTTGGCCGGCAGTAGGCCTACACATAAAAAATATTTATTGTAGTACCAAATACAGTGTACAAATAAATGTTTACGAACAAAGCAGGCCTACCTTAAAAAAACCAAGAACACGTAC
This sequence comes from Oasisia sp. SBJ-2009, assembly GCA_964017155.1. Taxonomy (NCBI): domain Eukaryota; kingdom Metazoa; phylum Annelida; class Polychaeta; order Sabellida; family Siboglinidae; genus Oasisia; species Oasisia sp. SBJ-2009. Next base: position 35,820,833 of record OZ024857.1, on the reverse strand, counting down.
AACATCGTAATGAATGTTCGTTGGACAAAGGGAACATTAAGTCGGTCAATATATATGTTAATATAAGTTATATATAAGTTACGACAAGGCTGGCTTTTGTGTGAGTGACTTCATGAACATCTAACAGAGGAATAATTGAAATAAATAGCACAACATTGTTAATTGATTGTAGGTCAGTCTAAGCAGGCGCTACTCTAATCATATTTTGATGTTTAACGCGAGACTGCAATCGACGTAAGATCGGCCGTGGTTGTAGAGACTGGCGTGTGCGTCAACTACGAGGTGAGACGGAACGAGACCCGACTCGGTCTCTTCCTCTGTCCCATGCCCTTCGAGCCGGCGGAGCTACAGAGCTGCTGCGGGGAGAACTACGCCGAGTTCTGCTGCTACGACGACTCGGACAGGTTGGTTATCATTTAGTCACGTCTACGTCATGCTTACGTGTTGTCGTTGTTGTTGGTAGACACCACGCAGTCAGATGAGTGTGAACACTCCTCACTGGCCTTGTAGTGCTCATTTGTATATTGCAATAATATGTGGATAGGATATGTGGAGTGCATAAGTTTATACTTCTCAACGATACCCTCTGATCGTCTGTCCTCACTGTGCGTACGTAGAAACAGCGAAGATGCTGAAGTTTTGGAAGAGCATACATCTGGGGGGGGGGGGGGGGTAAAACCTGTAACCCGGGAGATACCCTACGAACAGGAGATTCCTGGAAATATCAGGAACGTTGGAACGTATATAATAATACATACGACTAACAGCATCTATTTCCAATAACATAAAACAACACACATCACGATAAGTAATCTTAACCAATGACTTACACGTTTATTTCAGACGACGTAGCCAGGTGTACGGTGCCCTGGTGCTCGGTGCTGTACTTGCCTTTGTCATCATACAAGCTGTCGCCTGCTGGTGTTTGTTGGGCAAACGTCACTCGTCCGTCAAGTCGACAGTCGACGGATAACCTCCGCCGTATGAGAGCACGGCGGCGGTCTGCCGCAATGGCTCACGTGATAGCACCGTCAAAACAAATGGTGCAAACATTACGATGTTCAACTACGTTGTGACAAATATTTGACATCTAAAGGCTGTTCAAACTCCTCAGGCAAAATGTCCACGTGAAAAAAGGATAATTGGCAAACAAGTGCTATTTGTGCTTTATGTTTCAATGAAGCTATTTTATATCTGTAGTGGCAAATTTACTATTAGATTGATTTAAGATGGAAATGTTAACTAATTGTTCGAAATTTGTTGCCCGAAACATAGGGTCGACGGCAAAACATATTCCGGAGGAAAACAATTGTATTACAGGAGTGACACTGCATTTAGTATTATCATATCAATAAGTGTGCAGGTGAGCGAGGGTGTGTTTATATGTGTATGTGTGCGTGTGTATGTGTGAACAAGCATGTATGTGTGTGCCAAGATATTTCTTATGTATTGTATGTTATATATATATATATATATATATATATATATATATATATATATTATTATATATATACTATTTTAATGTTACATAAAATATATTACCGGTAACTAGTTGATAAAATCAACTTTATGTGCTATGATATGACGCTGTTGTTCATATATTTAACCTAATCACCCTAGTAACGCTATGTAATGATGATAGACAAATATGATTCACTGAAGCAGAACCATAACACTCACAGGCACAAATCTCCCGATTGCAAATACTACTAATTCCACCTAGCGGATAAAACACTAGTCCTGGCCACAAGTGTTGTTGCTGCTGGTTGCCGTGACGTAATACAGTAGCCCACAACTGTAGGCATTGGTGGTCAAACTGATGCATGACGTCTGCGCCGGCTGATTACACCAGTCTCAATACCCGCTGTGTAAACACGTCACTTCCGCAAATAACTGTGACGTAACAGCCACGAAGATCGGATGAAGTGAAGTTAATTGTTTAGGTCATCGTACAGAGGGCCTATATAGTAAAAGAAACAGTTTATACACATTTTGCGTTTTGATAATTAAGAAAGGTCTGCACTAACACCCAAGAAATATGTCGTATACAGGCCTCCCTATAGATGTATAACGAGTATAGTACAGTTGTCATGTATATTAGAGATATGGATAGATTTGGCGACGTTCCCGGGAAGAGTGTGTCCGTGAGACGGCTGTGTGAGGAGACAGAGTGTGTCCGTGAGACGGCTGTGTGGGGAGACAGAGTGTGTCCGTGAGACGGCTGTGTGGGGAGACAGAGTGTGTCCGTGAGACGACTGTGTGGGGAGACAGAGTGTGTCCGTGAGACGGCTGTGTGGGGAGACAGAGTGTGTCCGTGAGACGGCTGTGTGGGGAGACAGAGTGTGTCCGTGAGACGGCTGTGTGGGGAGACAGAGTGTGTCCGTGAGACGGCTGTGTGGGGAGACAGAGTGTGTCCGTGAGACGGCTGTGTGAGGAGACAGAGTGTGTCCGTGAGACGCTGTGTGAGGAGACAGAGTGTGTCCGTGAGACGGCTGTGTGGGGAGACAGAGTGTGTCCATGAGACGGCTGTGTGAGGAGACAGAGTGTGTCCGTGAGACGGCTGTGTGGGGAGACAGAGTGTGTCCGTGAGATGGCTGTGTGAGGAGACAGAGTGTGTCCGTGAGACGGCTGTGTGAGGAGACAGAGTGTGTCCGTGAGACGGCTGTGTGAGGAGACAGAGTGTGTCCGTGAGACGGCTGTGTGAGGAGACAGAGTGTGTCCGTGAGACGGCTGTGTGAGGAGACAGAGTGTGTCCGTGAGACGGCTGTGTGAGGAGACAGAGTGTGTTCGTGAGACGGCTGTGTGGGGAGACAGAGTGTGTCCGTGAGACGGCTGTGTGAGGAGACAGGGTGTGTCCGTGAGACGGCTGTGTGGGGAGACAGAGTGTGTCCGTGAGACGGCTGTGTGGGGAGACAGAGTGTGTTCGTGAGACGCTGTGTGAGGAGACAGAGTGTGTCCGTGAGACGGCTGTGTGAGGAGACAGAGTGTGTCCGTGAGACGGCTGTGTGAGGAGACAGAGTGTGTTCGTGAGACGGCTGTGTGGGGAGACAGATTGTGTCCGTGAGACGGCTGTGTGGGGAGACAGAGTGTGTCCGTGAGACGGCTGTGTGAGGAGACAGAGTGTGTCCGTGAGACGGCTGTGTGAGGAGACAGAGTGTGTCCGTGAGACGGCTGTGTGGGGAGACAGAGTGTGTCCGTGAGACGGCTGTGTGGGGAGACAGAGTGTGTCCGTGAGACGCTGTATGAGGAGACAGGGTGCAATAGACGTGAACGCGGGTGGAAGCACTTGTGTGCGCGTGTAGTGTCTTGTAGTGTGGGGTGCAGGGGGCAAGGTGTGATTACTGTGAATTGATGTGCATTGCATGGGTACGAATGCAGAGACGCGGTTAAAACCAACAATAATCTCACAAACACCAAAAAGTACGAGATAAATATTTTTTAAAGCACGGATACATTCTATGTTAAGAGTAAATTAATCTCCAAAGCCAACAAAAGCTACACCGTTTCAGTCGTGCCCGCCACCTGGTTGACACAACTAGTTGCGTCTACATAGAAACACAGTCGATTTGAAATGTGCAGTCGGCCACAGTTAACAATTCTCTGGCCTCACGAATGCAGGTGATGTCTTTTGAACTCGCTGTTACAAGCTCCTGTTAAGTATCTTCAGAAAATATTAATTTGCATGTTACACGACTAAAATGTAGGCATTGCATATATACTAATAAGTAAACACCGTTGGTTGCAATAAACACATCGGTAAATATAAATATATAAATAAAAACAGTTTCTTTGATTATGACATCAAGGGCTCTGTTCGGAAGATTCGCGGACGGTCGTCATCGTGGGCTATACACTTGCCTATAGGTGACCGGTCTGTGTACTAACTGTACGATCGATCACAAACTCCAAATAAATGACTGTCCAATGGGAAACCGGTCCGTGTACCATCCGTTAGTCAATAAGCAACTGCGCTGCAATTGGCTAAATGTTCAAAAACCAAATAAGATATCGGTGCGTAAATCGTCCAGCAACTCCGTATTACCGACCGTACACGGACCAATGAGACATGTGTCCGTGTACCACACATTCACCGTTCAACAGCTCCAGTTGGCAGACGGTAGGGGCACCAAACGGAACCTTATGCGACGTCGCCGAGGAAATAGTTCTCGACGAAGTAGAGTTCGTTCGTCAGTGTGAAGTTGAAGTATTCGACGATGCACATGGCGCTGAAGTCTCGCACGTCGAACGAGACTGTGTCGTTGTCGCTGTGGAGCCGTGGGGCGGGGGACGTCGTCTTCTTGTAGTAGTAGATGCCGCTGTAAGTGAACGGCTCGTCCGAGAAGATCGTGAAGACGCCTGCGTCGAGAGCCACCACGTCGTCCAACGGGATCTCGCGCACCGGCGAGTCACATGACACCTGCGGACGGCAGAACGCGATTGCAAACCTCGGAGTTAACATCCCTGACGGCAAGTGGACAAAGACACCTTTTTGTTTACAAGTAGTCCAACATCTGATGATTCATATTTGGCCGAGTGAACGCAGCATACAGTTTTGCTGGTACTACGCGAGGTCATCCTAAACACACCTAACGACGTCCAGATGAACTGGACACCTTTACACAATAACTTTACGTTAAACGTGATTAACAAGTCTACATTGACAGACACGTTGTAGCCTTACATCACGAGCTGACTGGTCGGGACAGGACACCAAAGACAACCCCTACCTCCAGTTTCCGAATGCCATCCTGGAAGATGGCGACACTGCCCTTTAGGTCGCCGGCGAAGCCCAGCTCGTGGATTTCGATGCTGTGGTCACAATGCACGGCGAGAGACCAACGGGACCGCTGCAAGAAGGCGTAGGTGTGGCGAGTACATGGCGCCTTGATAGTTAGCACAACAACGTGTAGTTGTTAAGGTGTTTCTCCTTACTCTATAATGTGTGTGTGTGTGTGTGTGTGTGTGTGTGTGTGTGTGTGTGTGTGTCCGTGCGCGTGCGTGCGTGCGTGCGTGCGTGCGTGCGTATGGCGTGCACATGTGACGAGGAGAACAACGTATACTGCTACTGTGATGCATCTGGACAAATGTGTCATGTTAAGCATGTTTTATTAATAAAACCTCCGAAATGATGCATGGATCCATGCTGTGTTTTCGACAACGAACACGATACAATACAACAACCTTTAATGGTCCCACTTGGGAAATCCATGTGCTGCGTCGGCTGTCTGACACCACATCTACATAGTTGGGGGCCCAGGACTGATTCCGATAAAATGGTGGATGTCTTGTAGTTACTTAATTAATACGGCATGCGTTAGAGTTTGCATACTTTGCTGCGGTGTTGTAGTTGTGGTTATTGTGTTTCAATTTAAAATACTCCGTTGATAAAGCATTTTTTAACGTGCTGTTGCTAATCAGATCACATTAAGATAAGACGTTATGTTTTTGTCACGCAGTCTGTAGGCTTGCAAGAAGCCACGGACAGGTAAGTAATGGTTAAACTGCCGATTAGTTAATGATCTCACATACTTGCAGTCGTCCCTCGTAGGCCGTGCCCTGCACAGTCGAGTGACGAGCGAAACCGTCGTATTCTGCCGAACACTTGAATGAAACAATCTCGCGAGACGTGCACGGGAATTTACTGAGAATCTCGTCGTTCCTTTCCAATATTCCGCCATTCAGGTAACGGAATATGGCGTTTTCTTCTTGCATCGTCAGAAGACCAGACGGCGCCACTGTTTTGGAGAAGTCAAACAGCGACACGCACGGGAAGTGGATGAGATAGAGCGCTGGACCGAGAATGGCTCGCTTGTTCTGCGCAGTCGGGTCGACTTCCTGCATCACGCACTTCGTTTCTGCCCAACGCACGCATGCGCGAAATACCTCGACTTCCGGTACGCTAAATATACCAATAACCAGTTACATTTGTAGGTTCGTATATGTTATGACAATGTAAAACAGCATACACAATAAATAATATATGGATATATATATATATATATATATATATATATATATATCCATATTATATATATATATATATATAATATATATATATACATATATATAATGTTGATACATATATATATATATATATATATATATATGCGTGTGTTGTGTGTGAGTGTTGTGTGTGTGTTATGTGTGTGTGTTGTGTGTGTATGTATATGTGTATGTGTAGGTGTGTGTATGTGTGTATGTGTGTGTGTGTGTGTGTGTGTGTGTGTGTGTGTGTGTGTGTGTGTGTGTGTGTGTGTGTGTGTGGGTGTGTGCGTGTGTGCGTATGTGCGTATGTGCGTGCGTGCGTGTGTGCGTGTGTGCGTGCGTGCGTGTGTGTGTGTGTCTACACGCCAAGTCATAAGCAGTAGGAGCGGCACTAACCTAAGGCATTCACTTTGCAAGATTTTGCAAAGTGTGTCGTTTGATATGTCACAGAACGCTTTTGACGGGAAGACGCGTTTCGAATAGCGTTGCACCATCTGCAAACAAAACGAATGCCACTTACCTATGCTTCTGAATGATATTCATATTCTAGAGAATTTTGTAAGGATATACAGACATAGGAAAATAAATACAGCCAGGCGTTAGTCGCCATGGAAAACACTTTATGTTCAGGTGTCAACAGAACAACTCATAACAAGTAACCTTTTGGATTGTTTGAATTCTGGTAAATGAACATAGGAGTAAAATACTTATATCATGGTAGTTCAAAACAAATTATATTAAATCGCAAACTAGCACTAAATAATTTGTGAAAATAGTAAATATTAATAAAAAAATATATATAGCACATGTGTTGCATTGCAAAAAAACGCAAACTAACACTAAGCCAATTTGTAAAATAGTAAATGTTAATAAACACATAGCACACGATGTAGAAAACCACGTCACGTCGAACAGTAGGCCTACTACGTCACGTCGAACAGTAGGCCTACTACGTCACGTCGAACAGTAGGCCCACTTTAGAAACACATGGTAGCGACTTAATGAACGTGGAATCAACGTTTCCCAGATCACCAACAGTCAATATGCATACTGTTACTTACACCACAAAGCAATACCCAATCAATGCTAGCCTTAATTAGCCCGCACACCGCGAAGGCTCGCTTACGACGCGCTAAAGACGCAAGCGTCTTTAGCGCGTTGTAAGCGAGTCGTGAGCGAGTCTTCTCGGTGTGCGGGCCGCTTTACACAATGCCACCCAAATAGCGACAATCTTACCGAGCATATTATAACTAAGTCAGCGGTAACTTTATGATGTATGTTCAGGTTTCACCACAAATGTATCACGATGTACTCCGCATAAAATATAAATAAAAACTGTCCATTTGAATACATCTTACTCAATAAAACGAAATACTTGGGAACACCCATCTAACCATGTTACGTTTAAGACTAGCTCCTAGGCGAACGTGACACAAGCATCATTCGCATTAATACGATGCCGAGACCACCCGCACTCAACAATCAAATTGCGTACATTAAATAGCGACATCCTATAAGTTTAAGTCCTGCAAAACGACACGACCGTCTTACGACATAGTTAATCGCCCACTAACGAACCTGCAGACATCGATGTTCAAGTGGCTCGCGTTCGAAGAGTAGACTCTGGTCTAGGATGGTGCACACGTTGTCCGGGGACAGCACCCCGTCGAGGAACGAGATGCACTGTCGGCTCAAGGCCGGCACGAGGTACTTCTTGGCCACGTACAGCACGCAGAAGACGTTCTCGAGGCAAAGACACGTGTCCTCGCAGTACAAGTACCTGGCACATGATGGCAGCGATGGTAAGAGGTGTGATGAGGACGTCACAACATCTGTATACGAATATGTAAACTTTGGAGTATTACACTAGCCCTTTCTATGTTCATTCACTTCCTAAGACTATTGGTTTATGTGCTACCGATTAGCACAGGATTAAACCAAAAACACGAATTTAGTTATTCAGTTATTTACTTTTTCATAGACAAATTTGGTAGTAAACGGAGGGATTAACCCGGCTGCATTAGTGACATGAGTTAGCCAACGAGTCGGGTGCCTCGGTCTATTGCTCCTCGAGTGGGTGTTTTGTCTAACTACAGCTGCAGTGTAAAAACGTCCCACAATAACTAAGTCGTATGCTCTACACATTTCACTTGGTATCGTCTCCTGGCGTTTGTAACATGACATAGTGTCCATTAAAGAACTAAACGACCGTACGACGTATATTTATTAAGCCTATTACATTACATGATGTTGATGTGCATTAATAATTACCTGATAAACCTATGCTGGATGCATCAATTCATGTCATGATTCGACGCATTTTGTGGCTGTTTGTGGTTGAGCATAATTACACGTCCGTTGGTCGGAATATTGATAGAAAATATACGCGTCTGACTTTGAAACATATCTGCGCTAAGCAAAGCCCCATCAGGCGCCGCGGTTAGCCAGCTTAATTGTATTTGCTTATACATCCATCTCGCTTCCCACCACACGGACACCTTACGGAAGGGAACGGAATACCGATGAGACGAACTAGACCAGTATTGGAACGGCACCATCTTGCAGAATATAGCGCAAGACAGGCTGATGTGGAAGCGGCATGCTGAGGTCTTGCCCAACCACGGGACACTGGCTGCACAACGATGACGATGACCCCCGTGCGCCAGGGCGCTGATGTTTACACGCTGGTTTCGACTCACCTAACTTGCGAGGCTGCGCACAGTATAGCCACAAAACAAAGACCATGGCATGGATTCCTCTCCACGTCCAAATGCCCTTTTATGGCTGTTCGGATGTACAACGTTTTTTACGTTTAGGCTTAGTTGGAGGGTCAGTTAAAATTTAGGGTTAAGTTAGATTATATTCGATTAGATTCAGTTAGATTGAAGGTACTTTTGACAAGACTGACATCAGGCGTTTACATGCATTTGGACGTGGAGGGGCGGCAAATAGCCACCTTCCAACACAAAGTCAAGAGAAGCCCCTCGATTGTCTTGGCTCCGCGATGTGGCGCCACTGTTAGATGCTCTCACAACTTCACGATGAGCCTTGTCTAATGAGCAGGACTACGTTACTAGTCGAAACACAAACTTTGTTACAGTGTGCAACTAGTTTATTTTTAATTTGCTTTTGTGCTGGACATAAGACAGACGAGATGTATATTTGATATATTTTATATTAATTTAACAGAACATTTGTAAAAAATATCAAGACACCCGCGTGACTCCAATGTTCATACAAAGCACAGTGTAGTGTAATTGCACTTTGAACTCGCCAGTAATTATACCTCTCCGATCTTGGTACATGCAACGGGCGTGTCTACTCTATCTACCTGCCAATTTGCTACTGTATTAACGACACCGTAATAATTTGTATGATGAAAATGATTACGTTAAATTACTGCGGTATTCGTAACCTAACTTGTGGTTGCCGTTCACTATCAGCCATGCGGGTCAGGAGAGGAGGTAAATAAAGAGACGCGACAACGAGTGTCTACCGTTACAACGGCTGACATCGATGACGTGTTCAAACGTCACGCGTGGCTGCATCGACACGGTTGAGTGACTTGACAAGTGTGGCTGGTTTTGGAGCTGTAGGCTGTCCGCTGTGTCGCTAGGAGTGCACCGAGCAACGCGCTCAGTATGACACACTGTAAGAGATTCAAACACGGAGTGTGGCTTGTCACATGAACTATGATGATGTCATCATTACCAGGTGTCGCCGTTGCAGACGTCACAGTGAAATGCTTCCGTGTGCCAGATGTTGGGTTATAGGCGCTTTGTGTTTTATGTTTAGCCTATTACGTAACTGGCGGGGAGTCGTTCGTTAGTTACTCAACATGCTTTTGACAGTTAAAACGACGCACAGTTAAACATATTTATCTCGGCCACACAAAACATAGTCGCTGAAAGTTCCAAAAGTCGTAATAATAAGTTCATAAATAAATATGTGCTGTGCAGTATCCACCGTAAACACAGCCGCCAGGTGTCTGAAGCAAGGTGTCTGAACCGCTATTACGCCATTCTCTGAAACGCCAGCTTTCATATTCGCCCTTACAGTAGGGATCTGTACCGCTAGGAGAGCCGCGTGCGCAGGGACCGCTGACGACATTGCTCTTACCACAATTACTTTCTCGAGGATCGCGCTGCCAGTCTTTGTTTTATACAGTGCGTGACGGCATTGATGTACACGTTTTATTTATTAGTCATTCTGTCTAAGTAGCAACTGTTCGAGCATGAACCTGTCCTTGTAATTTATCTCATTTCAAGTGAGTCATAACTGCTGTGCAAAAAATACGCCACATCACACTTTGAGACAAGAAACCAAAATGAGTTTGCACTGATTGACCATGTTGTACAAAACATACTCCACCAATCATCGGTAGTTCCGGGGCACATTCGGGTATGACAATTACTGTGTGCAACAGGTGGTGGTTAGTGGTCGCCATTGTGTACACTTTGCGGTAAACTACATGCTCGATTAGTAACCACGTATTAGGAAAGAACTGATTCTTGTGGTAGAAATTAATTATACACTGTTTGACCAACAAAACCAGTCAATGGATAATTGATTTGAGGTATGACCGCGATTACTACTCGGTTGTAATAAATGTACAATACAATATAATCATATTAACATAAATATCTAACAATTACTGGCAAATATTACCTGAGGATTCTGGACATGAATAACAAAACAACCCATGTAGGTTGATACGGTCAGTTTATCTCTGAGCTCGACCCAACGTTACTGTGCTCACTAGTGGCAAACTGTACACAAATAGTACGCAAACCGTACACAGAATGTACACAAAATATACACAAAACATACTCAAAACATACACAAACTGTACACAAATTGTGCACAAACCGTACACAACCCGTACACAAACTGTACAGAAACTGTAAACAAACTGGTGCAACACGGTTCAGTCAAAAGGGGATTTCCACACGAGATAGAAAAGTAGAGCAGTAATGTAGGTTTTTAGGTAACTAGTTATTGTTTCCTACACTATCTTTCACATTTAAATGTAGCAGCTAGCATAAGCGATGTGAACACTTGAACAAGCAGCTTCCATCACATTCTCGTCAGATTCAAAAAGTTTAATATCTACCGTGTTTTTCAGGTGTTTTCACTGTGAGAAAACGAAATAGCGACCGTGCAAGAGACGGGCGATGCGCAGCTAATCACGTTTTATTCACATGCAAAATGGAAAACTAACTTTTGGGACATTTTGTGGGACTTATAGTGTAATAATGAGTTCCGACAATCTATACCCTCGATAAAACGAAAAAAGTAAACATAATCACTCACCCTAGCAGGTGGTTGAATGCTTCCGGCGTGACGTCACATATACGTATCTCCTTCTTGTTCTCGGCCAGCGGACCGTTGAGCATCGCGTGGAAGACGGGACTACGCGAGATCAACACGTAACTGTGGGCCGGGATGAAGACCCGCGCGCCGTCTGGTGTGCATATGACGAACTGTACATCGCACTCGATCTGGTTGTCGAGCATGTAGCGGTTGCTGGCGAGCACGCCGCGACTGTTCTGCCAGTCTTCCGGCTCCACCTTCAGCGGCATCGCTGCAACATACAGATATCTACAAGATTGAACAAGATTGCCATTAGGAGCAGCAACTTCCTACGAGAGGACACACGGGCAAGGACACCAGTGCACAAGAGGAGTCCACCAATATGCGGCCCCTTGCTTTGATAGCGGAGCAATTGAACAGCTCCAGGCGTGATCGGGTCGGGTCGGAATAGGGATCTGGTCGGGATAGGGATCGGGAAGGAATCGGGATCGGGAAGGGATATAGATCAGGAAGGGATTCGAGATGAGGACCCTTGAAAACACTCTAAACGTAATGACGACTGTAGCGCGTACACGGCATTGCGAAAAGTGGTTCTTGTCGTATAGCATCTCTGAGTTCAGGTTTCTAGATAAAGGTGCCATAAACATATTACTCTTAAATCTTTCATCAACTTGTGACCTGCTCATATACGACAACTTACATTGAATACATAGGTTGTTATAAGACCCGCAAGAACCGGACAACAGATGTAGATGGAAAGAGGAAGGGAACAGCAGGCCACCGAGAGGAAGGAAACAGCAGGCCACAGAGAGGAGGGGAACAGCAGGCCACAGAGAGGAAGGAAACAACAGGCCACAGAGAGGAAGGAAACAGCAGGCCACAGAGAGGAAGGAAACAGCAGGCCACAGAGAGGAGGGGAACAGCAGGCCACAGAGAGGAGGGGAACAGCAGGCCACAGAGAGGAAGGAAACAGCAGGCCACAGAGAGGAAGGAAACAGCAGGCCACAGAGAGGAGGGGAACAGCAGGCCACAGAGAGGAGGGGAACAGCAGGCCACAGAGAGGAGGGGAACAGCAGGCCACAGAGAGGAAGGAAACAGCAGGCCACAGAGAGGAGGGGAACAGCAGGCCACAGAGAGGAAGGAAACAGCAGGCCACAGAGAGGAGGGGAACAGCAGGCCACAGAGAGGAGGGGAACAGCAGGCCACAGAGAGGAGGGGAACAGCAGGCCACAGAGAGGAAGGAAACAGCAGGCCACAGAGAGGAAGGAACCAGCAGGCCACACAGAGGAGGGGAACAGCAGGCCCCCGTGAGGAGGGGAACAGCGGGCCACAGAGAGGAAGGAAACAGCAGGCCACAGAGAGGAAGGAAACAGCGGGCCACAGAGAGGAGGGGAACAGCAGGCCACAGAGAGGAGGGGAACATCAGGCCACAGAGAGGAAGGAAACAGCAGGCCACAGAGAGGAGGGGAACAGCAGGCCACAGAGAGGAAGGAAACAGCAGGCCACAGAGAGGAGGGGAACAGCAGGCCACAGAGAGGAGGGGAACATCAGGCCACAGAGAGGAAGGAAACAGCAGGCCACAGAGAGGAAGGAAACAGCAGGCCATAGAGAGGAAGGAAACAGCAGGCCACAGAGAGGAAGGAAACAGCAGGCCACAGAGAGGAAGGAAACAGCAGGCCACAGAGAGGAAGGAAACAGCAGGCCACAGAGAGGAAGGAAACAGCGGGCCACAGAGAGGAAGGAAACAGCAGGCCACAGAGAGGAGGGGAACAGCAGGCCACAGAGAGGAGGGGAACAGCAGGCCACAGAGAGGAGGGGAACAGCAGGCCACAGAGAGGAGGGGAACAGCAGGCCACAGAGAGGAAGGAAACAGCAGGCCACAGAGAGGAGGGGAACAGCAGGCCACAGAGAGGAGGGGAACAGCAGGCCACAGAGAGGAGGGGAACAGTAGGCCACAGAGAGGAAGGAAACAGCAGGCCACAGAGAGGACGGGAACAGCAGGCCACAGAGAGGAGGGGAACAGCAGGCCACAGAGAGGAGGGGAACAGCAGGCCACAGAGAGGAAGGAAACAGCAGGCCACAGAGAGGAAGGAAACAGCAGGCCACAGAGAGGAAGGAAACAGCAGACCACAGAGAGGAAGGAAACAGCAGGCCACAGAGAGGAAGGAAACAGCAGGCCACAGAGAGGAGGGGAACAGCAGGCCCCCGTGAGGAGGGGAACAGCGGGCCACAGAGAGGAAGGAAACAGCAGGCCACAGAGAGGAGGGGAACAGCAGGCCACAGAGAGGAGGGGAACAGCAGGCCACAGAGAGGAGGGGAACAGCAGGCCACAGAGAGGAGGGGAACAGCAGGCCACAGAGAGGAAGGAAACAGCAGGCCACAGAGAGGAGGGGAACAGCAGGCCACAGAGAGGAGGGGAACAGCAGGCCACAGAGAGGAGGGGAACAGCAGGCCACAGAGAGGAGGGGAACAGCAGGCCACAGAGAGGAGGGGAACAGCAGGCCACAGAGAGGACGGGAACAGCAGGCTACAGAGAGGAGGGGAACAGCAGGCCACAGAGAGGAGGGGAACAGCAGGCCACAGAGAGGAAGGAAACAGCAGGCCACAGAGAGGAGGGGAACAGCAGGTCACAGAGAGGAGGGGAACAGCAGGCCACAGAGAGGAGGGGAACAGCAGGCCACAGAGAGGAGGGGAACAGCAGGCCACAGAGAGGAGGGGGAACAGCAGGCCACAGAGAGGAGGGGAACAGCAGGCCACAGAGAGGAGGGGAACAGCAGGCCACAGAGAGGACGGGAACAGCGGGCCACAGAGAGGAGGGGAACAGCAAGCCACAGAGAGGAGGGGGAACAGCAGGCCACAGAGAGGAGGGGAACAGCAGGCCACAGAGAGGAGGGGAACAGCAGGCTACAGAGAGGAGGGGACCAGCAGGCCACAGAGAGGAGGGGAACAGCAGGCCACAGAGAGGAGGGGAACAGCAGGCCACAGAGAGGAGGGGAACAGCAGGCAACAGAGAGGAGGGGAACAGCAGGCCACAGAGAGGACGGGAACAGCGGGCCACAGAGAGGAGGGGAACAGCAGGCCACAGAGAGGAGGGGGAACAGCAGGCCACAGAGAGGAGGGGAACAGCGGGCCACAGAGAGGAGGGGAACAGCAGGCCACAGAGAGGAGGGGAACAGCAGGCTACAGAGAGGAGGGGAACAGCAGGCCACAGAGAGGAGGGGAACAGCAGGCAGAATTCCACTGATACCTTCGAATCATTTAAACATTGTAAACACTTAAGCCAGGTGTTCTCGTATTGACCCAGGCCACAGTGTTCTTAATCTACCTCACTCGTTTAGTATTTGTTTAATTGAATGAATTCGCGCTGCAGGCGGGGAACCGCAATAGGGGAAATGGTACCGATTAACAATCACTGGAAAAGCGGAAGCCACGAATTTACGTGAATTAAAATAATTAAACCTATCTAGAGGCTTACATAAGACACCATATATGTGTGGAGACTGGCGGGTGGAGATGCTCAGTTATTTAATAGTTGTATAAGCTAGCAATTTATGAAACGATGCACATCAATGACGAAAGAAACTGTGTACAGGGGATGTCGATGTATTCTGTCTGTGGCCCTAAATACTTCTACACCTGCGTGAGTGTGACGCACACAGCCCTTGCTGAATCCGTGTTGTAGACATATTTATGTTCACCATGGCCACTGCTCGGTCAAGTCCGGACCATGGGTGAGCCGTTCCACATAAACTGGTGTTGTTTACTAGGGATACAAGGTCAGCCATTTTAACATGAAGGTTTTTAAAAACTTGCTCTGTTTTCCTCTATTTTTCTTACATTTGTTGTGTATCCACAAAATGCAACGATGTTGATGCTGATGCTGATGATAATAATAATAATAATTCTTGACAATGGTATTTGTGTTACTCAATAATCACACCGGATGCACGAGGCAGACTCTAAAGGACGTTAACTGTGCTTCGTGTCTTCATTAAACAAATATGGCACACATAATACACTCTTTATAAGCGATATACACTTTTGTGCAATTGCAAGTCACAAAACAGACGTGACCTGGTTTTGTCGAGAATAATTTGTCCGGATGTGATCAAGCAACCTTTTGAGCAATATGGCGCATTGTTTGACGTCGAAATTGCGAGAATGACGTTTTGCCTGTGTAGATCAATCGGGGTGATAACAGTTCGATCTATTATCTGCACACTAACCCAGTGTGCTACTGAACCTCACTGCATCGCTGGACGATTGTCTTAGGTCAAGAGTGTTTCTATCGTCTTCCGTCTACCATGACGAGGCTGGATGATATCGTGGCCGAAGATAAGCGTAACATGGACTCGTATTCTCTAGTGACGTACCTACTGAGGAGTGACCACGGTGACGTACACACGTAGGCCGACTGCTTGTGTCGTATCTATGAGGGTATCAAGTGGTCGACAGAACATGCCGCACACGGAGCCGTCGCGGGACATGCATTGAAGGGGGACAATGGCGCTGGCGCCAGTTAATCAGAGATACGTTACCAAAGAAAAAAAACATGGGATGTGACGTACGTATCTGTGTTGTTGTTGTAATGTTATGGTTGTGGTGGTGATGGGAATGTGCATCATATTATGATGCATGCGTGCGTGCGTGCGTGCGTGCGTATGTATGTATGTATGTATGTATGTATGTATGTATGTATGTATGTATGTATGTATGTATGTGTGCTTGTGTGTGGTGTGCGTGCGTGCATGCGTGCGTGCGTGTGTGTGTGTGCTAGCCATGTTACGTATACATACGGAGTGCGAAGTGGCCTTCAAATAGTCATCCATAGATAAGATCTGGTCATTATTCCAGGCACCCTTCCAAATGTATACCATCTCGCCGTTTTTTTACTCGGCCTACATTTCACAGATTTAGTGGACATATAATGAACTTTGGACCGGGGCTTCACAATGACCTATATCACTCTTTAGCAGTGGCGCGGTGGCGCGGTGGCGCGGTGGCGCGGTGGCGCGGTGGCGCGGTGGCGCGGTGGCGCGGTGGCGCGGTGGCGCGGTGGCGCGGTGGCGCGGTGGCGCGGTGGCGCGGTGGCGCGGTGGCGCGGTGGCGCGGTGGCGCGGTGGCGCGGTGGCGCGGTGGCGCGGTGGCGCGGTGGCGCGGTGGCGCGGTGGCGCGGTGGCGCGGTGGCTAGACCTTCGGACTCTCGACTAAGAGAGCCCGAGTTCAAGTCCTGTGCTTCCGAGAAAGACGTTGGGCAAGTTTTCTCTCTCTCTACATTGCTCCAGTTCACTCAGTTATATGAATAAGTACGTGTCTAAAGACAGTGGTGGATATTTGTGTACGAATAGTCTTGGCATTAACTGCAGCGTGGCTTGATGCTTTCCAGAGAAGGCGAGATGCTGTTCGATTGAACAGGTTTGCGGGAGTAAAGTGTTAAAAGCTTTGAACAATCCTGAACATTGGATACTGCGCTATGTAGAACTTACCTTTACTTTTTTTAGTTATAACTTTCGTATTCATTGGCACGCCGTCGATAAAAGGGTAACAATTAATATCGTTGGATCCCTGGAAAATATGCATGGTTGAATTGCATGGTTGAAATAATTGACACATCTATCACGTGACCTGACTCCTTAGCTAACTCCGTGATGCGTTCAAAAATGGCTGCATGAACACGTGCTTTTCGTCGTATATTTAATTTAAATTGTAGTTTCAGATAATTATCTTTATAACACAAATCAAATCGATATTTGTGTCAAATGTATGCAGTAATGTTTGCAATAGTAGATGTAATGTCGCAATAGTAATGTAGTTCACTACAACTTAACCGTTGTACACATTGTTAGCAAAGGCGCGAGATATGTGGCCAGGATTTCAACAAACGATACGTTAGAATATCTGAATATGTCACGTGATGGATATATCAATTGCTAAGGATGACATATATTGTTGTTGTTGTTGTCGTCGTTGTTGTTGTTGTTGTTGTTGTTGTTGTTGTTGTTGTTGCAATGGTGTTGTAGTGTGCATAACAACATTGTATGTGCGTGCGCCTGTATTAAGTGCGTGCGTACGTGTGTGTGTATGTGTGCGTGTGTGTATGAGGGTGTGTGCCTGCGTGCGTGTGTGTGGCATATGTGTGCATGCGTGCGTGCGTGCATATGTGATGTTCATGTGCTAGCTTGTGTGCATGCATGTAACATGTTACGTGTACATACGAAGTGCAAAGAGTCTTTCAAATTGTCATATCTAGAGATGAGATCTAGACATTATTTTAGACACCCAAAACAATCTTTGCATTTGTATTCGATCTACATTTCGTAGATTCAATGATGAGATTATACACCTTGGACATGGATAACTGCATGATGATCTATGTCACTTAATGAAATGGTCGGTATTCGAAGGCGGAGTCACGAAGTGCACGTCTAAGCAACATACGGCATGACCTTTACAGTAGTGTTTTAGGCCGATACGTAGAGGTCGTTAATTTAGCCTAGGGCCAGCGGGTTATCTATGTTGACCTATCCGGTATGCGTCATTACTAGGCCATGTAGGAGCCATCTAAATGGTTTCACCTCGTAACATTTATTTAACTCAGAATCAGAATCAACGTATTATTGTAGGCATATAAGATACATATTTATGATTTTTTTACTTGCAGGAACAGTCACCATACAAGTAGGACTACCACAACACCTGAGTAATTGTGGACAATAATAAAGTATATGTTGGCAAATTTCCTGAGTGTCACATTTATACTGTGATCGCTCTATTTACCCCCGCTACGCGCGAGTGAGGTTGGGGCGCACACGGCCGACGGCAAGGTTCCTTTGTGTGAGCCAGCAGAAAGTAAGACGCACTTGGCAGCCTGTCAAACATAACGCACTCAGCTGGCTGTCAGCTGTAAACACAGCCACGTGTAGATATCAACATTGGTGTCAACAAACCACCGTTGCTTACCTGCTCAGTTCGTTCCTGTTGTGTCCAGTGGGTATTCAGCGATTACGGCAAGCAGACTGTGTTATAGGGGGGACGTACACGGCATACGTATTGACACTTATAAAGGCTTGCGCCAACACACACAAAGCGCGTCACACGGCCGCCTAAAAAGTGACGATAGACGGCGACCAACATCTGTCCGCGAGAGCCTCGTTCTCGCGTTGCGTTTATGGCGCGGCTCTCGACGGGTCGTCTGCTTTGACAATGGCGGGAATTCAAATGACGACACTCCAACATCTGGTCTGATTCATGAGAAAACGTTCATCACGTAAAATTTAACGGCGATAAACCTTTTTGGGGTCAATCAAGGAAGACAAGTTGTGGATATTATTACACGTTTATAAAGTTTAATACACATTATGGTTACGAATTAGTTTTTGATATCGGTATTATAATAGGTTTCTTCGTGGACATCTCCTTTAATTGACTAAAACTCAAAAATTCAAATTAAGTAGCTGTCCATTTTCTGGGCATCAGTGAAAGGCGTATATTTGAAAGTATTCTTTGTCGCTTCAGTTATGCAAACCCTAGATCTAGGCATACGCGAGAAATGAATATTCGGCGTAAATTAAAGCATAGTTCATACGTAAATATTTATAGTAACTGAAAAGTAACCATGCAGTGCAACATTTAAAACAAACCAAAAAACTGGACTAATGTACTCATTCTAAAAACTGTCGTGTTTGCATGTCTCCCAACAATTGTACGAAAAAATAAACAACAATTCATGCCAAGTGTTCATGCATATAGCATATAGCATATAGCATATTGCACGTACACACACACACACACACACACACACACACACACACACACACACACACACACACACACACACACACACACACACACACACACACACACACACACACACATACACACACACACACACACACACACACACACACACACACACACACACACATACACACAGATAGAGAGAGAGAGAGACACACACAAACACACATACATACATATATATATATATATATATATATATATATATATATATATATATATATATATATACTTTGTATGTGTGATGTTTGTCAATATTCAAACGGACTTGCAATCATCATAATATTATAAATGAAATACTGTCTAATATACAATATGTACGACATATTTATTAAACACAACCGTGTATGGTAATATCCGTCCCCGTCCCCGTCCCCGTCCCCGTCCCCGTCCCCGTCCCCGTCCCCGTCCCCGTCCCCGTCCCCGTCCCCGTCCCCGTCCCCGTCCCCGTCCCCGTCCCCGTCCCCGTCCCCGTCCCCGTCCCCGTCCCCGTCCCCGTCCCCGTCCCCGTCCCCGTCCCCGTCCCCGTCCCCGTCCCCGTCCCCGTCCCCGTCCCCGTCCCCGTCCCCGTCCCCGTCCCCGTCCCCGTCCCCGTCCCCGTCCCCGTCCCCGTCCCCGTCCCCGTCCCCGTCCCCGTCCCCGTCCCCGTCAATCGCAACGTTTATAACGCCGGAAAAATGTAAGCGCTACATCGCTACATCGCTACATCGCTACATATGCCTATAAATTTGTTTTATGAACTGAAAAAGTGTGAGGACATTTCCTATGCTGACCGACCACCTCAGGCCGAAGGGGGGGGGGGGGACGCGGCCCCCTTGTCCCCCACCGAACGATGCCCATGCTGTGCCTGTGTAGAACTTTCCAATCCAACATTTTGGCAAAGGCCAAAACCAAAGAAATTTGCCATCACTCAAATGGGAATAAGTTACACAAAGTGCAGGCATCCGCCGCTTCTGCCGTAGGCGATAAGCATCAACCAGGCGAGGGGTGAAAGTGCAACACAAATTTCATCATTTAAAATGTGCTTGATGGCTAGAGCCTATTAATAATATCAACACAAGTTTGCAAACTAATAGAGCTCGGCAGTGGCTTAAATTTTCCGGTAGTTATACACTTTCCGATTGGCCTTTCTGCGCATGCGCGACAAATTTATCATCAATGTGCAGAGAATAACAAAGCATTTATGGTATAAATGCCACGGGCTGTTCGTTAACTCTCCTGTGATGACTACTGTGAAGAGTTGTCAAAAAATTCGTTTAACGAAATATTACGTTTGTTTAAATCACTATAACGGATTATGGCGCACTACAGTCAAGTGAATTGCGCGTGCTATCAAAACATGCCCCCAAACTTGTTTTCCTCTTGTTAAGTTACGCCAAATAACTTTTTACTGAGAGGTTATATACGTCATAACGAGCAGCACGTAGTAGATATACCATAAATACTTCGTCGTTTCGCTGCACATTGATGATTTTACATTTATCGCGCATGCGCAGAAACGTCAACCGGAACGTTTATAACGTCGGAAAAATGTAAGTGCTACACCGCAGCCCAGCATGATGATTATTTACTAAACTAAGATCAAGTTGCGCGCTGTGGCCAGCCAAGCAATGTATCTAATCGATTTTCTAATGGGCGGTCGGAACTTCATTTCATATCGCGAGT
This sequence comes from Oasisia sp. SBJ-2009, assembly GCA_964017155.1. NCBI lineage: Eukaryota > Metazoa > Annelida > Polychaeta > Sabellida > Siboglinidae > Oasisia > Oasisia sp. SBJ-2009. The sequence continues at coordinate 35,800,073 of OZ024857.1, read as the reverse complement.
TTATTGTCTGGCTAGTCCTATGTAGTGGCTAGTCCTATGTAGAAATGATGAGTCAGGCTATATGCCTCGCAATTCTGAATTGAAAAGTGGGGGGGGGGGACAATTCTTATGCTGTCCACCACCCTGAAAAGTGGGGGGGGGGGGACGTGTCCCCCCGTCCCCCACCGATCGACGTCCATGGAACGTAGAACCTCTAACAGTACATTTAGCTAAATGTGCTATTGTTAGATGTCAACGCGAGTTTGAACTTACATGTTACTTCAACATTTGGCATTGGAGTTGCATCTCAAGTTGATGTACGTCATTTGTGAACTGATGGCTTCGGTCTTTACTGTATTATCATGTGTACTGTAGACGCAGAGCTGCCAAGTCTCCCGATTTATCGGGAGATCTCCCGGAAATAAACCCAATCTCCCGATCTCCCGGTTTTGATTTGCAATCTCCCGCAAAAGAATCGTTTTGTCTTTTTTTACGCGTATTTTTCCGATTTTTTTGCCGGCGTACCGTTTTACCAGCTGTGAGTCATCTACGGTATACGGAAAGTGCTGAGAGCATCCGAGCGGAGACTATAGAAGTATATCCAACCGCACGGTCTGTGACCTGTTGGCCTTCAATGCAAGCAGCAGCTGCTACGGTTTAAAAAACTTGGCAGAGGCCTGGCAGATGGTGTCATGAAGGCAGTCAGCAAGGCGAAAGCTGATCTTGCAGTAGCAAGAGCTGAAGAACACATGATAGAAATGAAGACGCCAGAAGAGCACATCTAGAAATGGACAGAAATGCAGTTCTGCTTGAACTATTTATTTTGTGACTGCTGTTTATAGCTAAAATAAACTGTTACAATACCACAACCATGTCCATTTTTATAATGGTGAAAGAATCTTGAAAGTCTCTGTAAACCCCAATAAAAAATATAAATTAATTATATATCCACACATGAAAGTTTAAAATATAAAATATTATTATATAAAATATAGTTCACTTTCGAAGAAAATTAAATATAAGCAAAAATATAAGCAAAAACGGCAGGAAATCAGGTATTTGGCATTCTCAATGATATTTTTTCCCGGGGGGCATGCCCCCGGACCTTCCTAGGATTATCGGTTGCTTCGCAACCTCGGGCAAGACGCTTTGCGTATTGCATATATTTCTCCCTCTTTTGACATACTGTAGGAGGGAGATCTCCAACATCACACTCAATTCAACTTGGCAGCTCTGTAGACGTCTGTAGTCAAACCACAAATAGACATAGGCCTACACATTAATCTAAAGAGAACAGCACAGACGTTTATTATCAACTCACAGTTAACAGTGTGTAGCAGCGTGTAGCAGCGTG